>JAVJAQ010002265.1:0-280102 GCA_032362365.1 Zygogramma bicolorata
GATTATATGTTAGGGACTTTCGTGCTACGAGCCTTTACACCGCGACCTTTACAGATCTATTGTGTTTGTCCTCGAGATCGTTTAGAGTTCTTTGTCTAACCCTGTCTTCTTTACGAGACTCCACAGGCTAGTTCTTAGAACTCCCATGAATTTGGGAGCTCTTGGTTTTTCTTCTCCCAGCGTTAGAAACCTTTGTCTTGACAAGCCCTCGCAGTGGCATAGTATGTGTACTGATGTTTCCTCTTCTTCCTGACAGAACCTGCATAGCATTTCTTCTGCCAGGCCTATTGTACTCATATGTTTATTGAGCCTACAGTGCCCTGTGAGAAGTCCTACTACTATTCTAGTAGTGTTCCTCTTCTCGCCTCGTGGATCGTTTGTGAATGTTGGCAGCGGTTGTTTGATGAATTCTGTGGCCTGTCTCATTCCTGGTGCATTGCTCCACCAATCTTGAGACTTCTGCTGAATCCATGATTTAGTGTTTGTTTTTCATACAGCTTTTGCTATACCGCAATATGGTTCTGGGCCATTCAGGGCCTTACTTGCTCCTTCTCGGGCTAGTGTATCGGCCTCTTCGTTGCCTCTATAACCTGTATGTGCTGGTACCCAGGCTAAGGTCAGTCTGTTCTGACTGCCCAGCTCTTTTAGGGCGTCTATGCAGTCCCAAACAAGTTTTGAGGTAACTTGCATTGAGTTGACTGCTTTTATTGCAGCTTGGCTATCTGAGTATATGACAATGTTTTTTCCTGAAAAATCATGCCTTATTAGCTCTAGTGCACAATGGTGTATTGCAACGACTTCCGCTTGAAATATCGTCGCATATTTGCCCAAGCTCAATGAGATTTTCATCTTCGGCTTGGTTCCGTAAATGCCGGCTCCTGCACCTTCATTCGTTTTGGAGCCATCGGTGTAGACAGCGATTTCCGCATTGATGGGAGGCCCCCGGGCCCACGCATCCCTGTCCGTTATACTTGTCTTGAAAGTTTTGTCAAAGCTATATCTGGTAAGTATGCCATCTGATGGCATTCTTGTAACCGGGTCGTTTTCCAACTCCTCATATGGCTTGTTGTAGTCTCTCCCGTGCATGTTGCTTATGGGAGCTTGTCCTCTTAGCAACCTGCTCGTGACAGACCTGGCTTCGGCTTGGATGTATATGTGTAGTGGGGGCAGGTTGAGCAAGACCCCTAAAGCGGCTGTTGGGGTGGTTCTCATGGCCCCGGTGGCACTCAGACATGCTTGTCTTTGCAGTCCTCCGAGCCGTCGAACCACTCCTACCTGCTTGGTCTCGGGCCACCATACCACCGATCCATACGTTATCATGGGTCTGATAACTCTGGCATAGAGCCATGTCGTGTAGTCATTATTGGTTGTAGCCCCCAATTTTTTCCGCACATTCTTCTGTACAGATTGAAGGCTACAGTACCTTTTTCTATGGTTTTTTGTAGGTGTTGATTCCAGTTCAACTTATGGTAGAAGATAACTCCTAAGTATTTTGCCTCTTGGGCAAATGGAATTTCTATCCCGTTCAGTACAGGTGACCTGAGCCCTTCCAGTACTTTTTTTCGTGTGAATGTGACTATTGTGGTTTTGTGAGGGTTTACTGTCAGCTCCTCCTCTTTACACCACCTGTCGACTATATCTAGTGCTGACTGTTTAAGCTCCGATACTGTCCTTGCAAATTTGCCTTTTGCAATAATTGCGAGGTCATCGGCATATCCTAGGCAATGAAAGCCTCTGGAAACTAGCTTTTCGATTAATTCATCAATTAGGATGGCCCAAAGTAGGGGCGATAGCACCCCTCCCTGCGGACATCCCCTGTTTGCTCTAGCTGTTAGTGTTATTCCGCCAATTTCTGATACAATGACCCTGTTTTTCAAGCTGGCGTATATCCACTGGCACAGTAGGGGATGTACCCCTTTTTTCCTTAGAGCGTTTGTTATAGACTCGGTGGATGCATTATTAAAGGCACCCTCGATGTCTATAAATGTTGTTATGGCTATCTCTTTGTCTTCCAAGGACTTCGTTAGTAGCCTGTTGAGGTCGTCCAGTGCTAAGTCCGTTGACTTGCCTGGTTGGTACGCATATTGGCGTTCATTGAGTGGGTTTGTTTGTAATACCTCGTCTCTTATGTATCTATCTATCAGCCTTCCCAGCGTTTTGAGTGGGAAGGTCATTAGACTTATGGGACGATATGCCTTGGGTGTCTTGTCGCCTATTCTCCCTACTTTTGGGAGATATATGACTTTCACCTCTTGCCACATCGTAGGTATATGCCGTAATGCTATGCAAGCCTTGAATATACGGCACAGGTGTGGAATAAGTATTTCCTGTCCCTTTTGGAGAAATATGGGGTATATTCCATCTACTCCAGGGGATTTGTATGGTTTGAATTTGTTGATAGCCCACCTGATTCTATTTGGTCTCGATATTTCCGTAGCCAGTCTCCATTCTAGAGCCGTTGGCCTGTTTGGCCTGCCTCTGGTACTGTCTACTGTTATCGGGCCATTGAGAATTTCTGATGCCGGAAAGTGTGCTTCTGTGAGCATCCGTGACTTTCTTCAAATGATGTGGTATAGGTGTTGTTGATTCTGTTAGTTATAACATATGTTCTTAGGGTAAGTACTTTTTCATTAATTTTCAAAAAATTGATAGAAAACATCATTTCCGCACAAAAAAAACTATCTCAATTTTTAATTTACGGTGTTTTATAGCACCTGTGAAAATTTAAAAAAAATCGGAGTGGTGTCCATATTCCCGAATTTTTCCTAGATATTTCTAGAGCATCAGCAACACGCTATAGAATTCAATAAAATCAAACCAATAAAAACTTACATTTTGCATAACATAGGTAGATACATACGTTGTAGACTGTATTTAACGGTGAAAGCGGCACTCCAGCATCTCTTTCTCTTGAAAAGTAGTTAATCAACTTCAAAATTAAGCTTTGCTTTTTCTCATTATACCGGAAAGGCATTTTGACAATGAGAAATTAACTGAAAAAGGCGAAAATGACCAAAAATACTGAACAAATCAAACTATGACAACTGAACTGTCGAAAATGACAAATAAAATTCATATCGACATTAAATAATGAGACATACGTTAATGACGTCATAATTCCGTCTCATTCATTTCATGAATGAGAGATAAAGTTGGACAACGTATGACGTAACGGCAAAGGATGGTTGAACAAAGTATACCTTTACCTAACCACACTCATACCACAAATGATAGATAGGGTGTTCTGTGGTTATATGAAAATGTCTTTCATCTACGTGGAACTTGAAAATATATACAAATCTGTAGAATTTGGTTTCGTGGTTATGAACGGCATAGCAATATTATTACACGAATCTCAGTTCTGTCACGGGGATTGCTGCAAATAGGCAATGTTCGGAAAACTCACTAGAATACCGGCGGGATTTCCAACAATAAAAATGGACTGTCCTTGTTCCTGATTAACTTCAGATGCTGTGCTTTAGGAAATGGCTGATGAATTAATTGGTGAGGTTCACTTTTTCCAAAACTGAGTGAGGTTAAGTAGTTGGAGGGGATTGGGGTTTCGGGGAAGAGTAATATCTTTTTCCTAGGACCACATAGGAAAGTAACACATATCATTCTATCTACTCCCATAAAGGGACCTTCATTCTCACTATCAATGAGCCGTCAAACCAATGAATCCTGTAAGATTTACAGATGAAATTATTACTTGCTCTTCCTTATTGATATTATTCACATAAAAAGAACTAAAAACTAATCATTAATGAAAAATGAAGGAAAGAAAAAAGTGTTGAGGGCGAAAATCGAACCCAGAACCTTGGGGTTATTTCACCGGATACTATACCAACTGAATTAATTCAGATTTTAAATAATGATATCAGAGATGTGTACTTATATGTCGTACGTCGTTTTATTTATAACAATTATTTCAGTAGTTGATATCATAACGAAACTTACGCAGACACCGTTACAATTTACAAATAGTAACAATAACCAATTCACTTTCAATTTTTATGGTTTCAAATAATCCGATTATTTGTTCCCAGTTGTATCTAATAAGTACTTACTTAGTTTCATTTTTCCAAATGAATGTTCATTATCGTAGTTCCTTTATTCAACTTTGAAAGTAATAGTAAATTCATGTACACTTTTTATAAAAACAATATTGAAATAGATTGTCAGAAATAAAATATACGTAAGATTAGTCAGGCAACTCAATATACACTAACTGATCTTCACATATTGTTCAATCAGAAAGGGAGTCGTAGGAAAAATAGTGGTAACGTGATTGTCACTTTCCGCACTAGTAAAATAATATACCAATTAATGGTTGTGAATCAAATTCTTCATATGAATATATCGAAAAAGATCCAAAGGATAACCCCAGTTTCTTCTTCAACGAGATTGCTCATAAAATGTAAGCAGTATGTACACAGTATTTTCCACTCAAAATTCCATCGTAGATGATTTCAAACGCTGCTCAACTCCATAGAAACGAATTTTAATCAACCAGCCTCCCGATTCAAATCTTACCTGAAATTGTAGCAAGCCCACAACGAGATTAGGATCTCGAGTGTAAATTGAATCCATCCAGAATCCTTATTGGCACGGGGTATTTTTAATAAGATATTTCTTCAATTGTGGGCAGACTGCAATAAGCACATTTTTAGCTTTGCTGCGCTCGCTTGATAACAGGAAAAACCCCGGAGTTTTCACGGTGGATATGTCTTCAATTAGGGGTGGAAATTGATTAAACAAGAAGGATATGAGGAAACTTGGCGGGTTGCATCATACTTTGCCAGATCTCGGAATGTAATATATCGTGTTTTTTTTTTGGCTCTGATGAGATTTTCGAGGGATTAGCCGACGTTTGATGAAAGGCAGCTATGCATGTCTACTGGGTGAGATTCTGTCACTGAACGTGTGAAATGAAATTGCTGAAGCTATTTTTGGAATGAAAATCTGAATAACCAGATGGAAAATGTTGAAAACTGCTAAGCCTATTGAAAAAGCTTACTATCAAAATATGCAGTATTATTCTGGTGAAAAATGTTTAAAACAAATTAGACTGGGAACCCAACTGCTCAGTATTTACATATGTGGAAAATCGTTATTGGTTTATTGTGAAAAGATGCAGTTTGTGAACGAGGCAACAGAATAAGGTGACAATTAGAGAATTTGGCCTTTTTATATGCAGATTCACACGAAAGGGAAGCCCTGTAATGTTCAAAAAACACCGCGTGAATCAAGGGACAGGAGATACGAAATAACATTCACTTTGAATTTCTGAAGTTTGTAAGCCGCAGGGAAAACCTCTTTTGGCAAGGAGTGCCAAACCTCAACTGTTCTATTAAAAAAAGATTCCTTCGTGAGAGAGGGTCGACAGGTTTCTGAATTTACAACAAAGGGGTGGGAATTCTGTACTCGTCGAGTCATTCGTGTAGATATTGCGAGGGGTGATACGACTGATAACATATCGGAAGAGCATCTACCGTGAAAGTATCTATAGAAAAGAGACAAGTCTCCGACCCTATCACGATGTTCCAATGAAGTGAGCGAGTCTGTGAGCGAAGAATCACCAACAAGACTGATTGCCTTTCTCTGGATAGAATCGAGAAGCCTCAATGAATGTTTTGGTGCCGAAATCTACACATGAGAACTGTATTCCATGACAGGTCGTATCTGAGCCTTGTAGATCAGAAGCTGACGAGAAGTGAAGTATTTCTTCGCACGAAATAGAAATCCGGAAAGAATTCTTAGCGGTCGATCTCACATGGTTTTTCCATGAGAGATCATCACTGATTG
Organism: Zygogramma bicolorata; assembly: GCA_032362365.1. NCBI lineage: Eukaryota > Metazoa > Arthropoda > Insecta > Coleoptera > Chrysomelidae > Zygogramma > Zygogramma bicolorata. Next base: position 5,806 of record JAVJAQ010002265.1, read on the forward strand.
TAATTCCTAGCATCAAGACAGCTAATTTTGTAGGAATACTTATTCCTGTCTTCTGAATATCAGACGATGATAGATCGGCTTTTCTTGAGAAGAGGTATGCCTGGGTTTTCGTAGTATTAAAATCCACCAAGTTACCCCATTCTATTATTTTTACCAAGTCGTCGTTTATTTTGTTGACGTGAATGTTTCTTTGAATTTTTGTTTCTCGAGCTGGTGTGGGGACTCTGGAAGAGAAACTGGTATGAAGAGTACTGTCGTCCGCGAAACAATGTATCGAACAAGATGTTTTCTCCAGCAGATCATTGATATGAAGCTGAAGCGAAGTGGGCGTCAGAAGTGGACCCTGTGGAAAACCTGCATCTATTGAAAGAATATCAGATGATACTTCACCAACAACCACATACAGAGACCTATCAGACAAGAAACTCTTCAACAAAGCACACAATTGAGGGGGCAAACCATAAGACAACAGTTTAGAAAGGAGACTTCGATGCCAAACTCGATCAAACGCTTTTTAAATATCTAGTGCAACAGCTATCGTTTCTCTGAATTTCTCTATTGAATGCTGCCAAATATGAGTAACATAAGCCAATTAGTCACTGGTTGATCTCTGAGAAATCCGTATTGTCGATCAGTAATTATTTCCGATTTCTCCAGATCTTTGATGAGTTTCATATTGATCCATTTTTCCATGACTTTGGAAATGAAAGAAAGCAATGCCATTGGTATATAATTACAAGGTGAAGTTTTCTTCCGTTTTACTGGAACTAGCTGAACTATTTCCGTCCTCCAGGACTTAGGAAAAAACCCCTGGTTGGTATGAACGGTTGAATAATTCTCAAAGTACTGGTGTCAGTTCGGGAGCACATACTTTCAGAACAATTGCTGGCATTCCATCAGATCCGCAAGCCTCATTCGTCTTCAGGACCATTAAAATATTTCTTATATTTTGTTGGTGAAAATTATCTCAGGCATATGACTGTCGATAGGCGTGATATTCGGGGGATCTTTTCCCGATGAGTTCAGAGTAAAATTTCCAGCAAACATATTTGCGAGTATATTTGCTTTTTGTTGGGCAGTGGTGACTTGTGTTCCATCTTCTTTGGGTGAAGGAGAAAATGAACTAGAAGTTAAATTTTTGGCGACAGCTTCAGCAAATAACCGAAACGAACGAGAACCGTTTGGACATTCAACAAGTTTTGAACGAATTTTCTGATTATGTGCTTAATCAGCTTCAATTGTTGCACTACACCTATTTCTTGCGTTAACATACTCAGATCTCGTCTCCAAACTGAGGTCTTGGCGCCAGCGTTGAATGCCGCTTGTTTGGATGTGACAACCTTAGAGCAGTTTTTATTGAACCATGGTTTCTCAGATTGTGGTCTCTTTTTACTACTTGGAATGAATGTTTCCATTCCCAGAATCATGGTTTCAGAAATTTCTTGGGCACATAAAGTGTGATCACCAGATGGAAAACAGATCCTTCTCCAAAGAAAATCAGAGAAAAACATTCGAAGACCGTCCCAGTCTGCTGATTTGTAATGCCAAACACGGCGTGCGGGTAATTTACCACTCATTGGAGCCAAATACGAACAAGTTGCTGAAATTAAAGTGTGATCAGAATTACCCAAAGGGGAGTGAATTTTGATCTGATGAATATCAGGATGAGTAGTAAGAAACAAGTCCAGTGTATTGGCAAAATGGTTATTCGTAGCAGGAATACGAGTGGGTTGATCGATGAGTTGTTCCAGATCATTATTAATAGCAAATGCTTCTGCCTGTCGTCCTCTTTCATCTGTTCTATTCGAAAATTTGAGCCATGAAGAATTATATACATTAAAATCACCCAATATGGTCAACTCAGCCATTGGATGGTTTTTTTTGATGAAGTCGATTTTTTCCGATAGAAATTCGAATAGTCTGTCAAAATTGTCATTGTTAGGTGATAAATGAAGACAACAGACAAATTCAGTTTTTTGATGATTGACATGCTTAAACCACATCACGTCAAAATCTTTCGGTTCCAGCCCTTCTGCGCGTTGGCACGATAAATCATTCCTACAGTATAGACAAACCCCAAACGAAAGCGAGAATATAATTCATAACCTGGACAAAGCATGTGTACATTATTCGTATATGAATTGACCTGAGTTTCAGTTAGAATAAGGATGTCAGGTTTTTCGGTTTGCAGATGGTGAAGCTCATCATTGATATTTTCATTCATACCACGAATATTACAATAATCGATTTTCAATACTCTCGATGAAGGTTATATCACAATGTTTAGTGGGTCATTCAACTGAATGTTGCTTCCTTTTCAATATTTTTTTTCTTGTCAATGGTGTTTTAAGATATCAGTAAATAGGCACTTGCGCTATAACCCTTTTTGATGGGGTGGGGCAAACCTATTGTAGAAATATCTGATTCTCTTGAAAACACCCACTGATTGCTTTGTTTTTTTCACTCTCATTACATCGAATATACGCTGGTGCATAATTTCTTTCATTTGAAAATCCAGTTGGCGAAGATCAAAACATGCCTGACATTCGGAAGTGGTTAAACTCTCACTGGAAAGTCAAGTGACGGACCCTAATGACTTCCGCTTTCATATGTGCCGGTGATTAATATGCAAAACTTCGTAAGCGCTTTCCAGGGTAATGTCATATTCATATTCATGTGTGAAAATGGTTTTAGATTATGTTCAACTTGTATCTAACTTATTCCTTTCGTTCTTGGTTCAGATAGGTAGGATTTCCATAATGGCTGGGACATATTCTATGATTGGGTTGACTGGTGATTGATTCTAAAATATAAATGGATCTGTTACAAACTGATAACTGTCAAAAATGTTATGTGGGACAAACTGAACGTTATCTGAAAACGAGGAGAGAGATGCAAAAAACTGAAGAAAATCTACTTACCATTGTATTATTCAGTTATTTTTATGTTCACATGAAAAATCCATTGTTAAAGAGCCCTGACAATAGTTTTTCTTCTACTTCACTGGTCCCAAATTCAACAAACCCTCCAGCAAAAACAAATTTTTGCAGCAATATAATAGATCCAGTGATATTTTCAGTAGATGAATGCTAGCCAGTAGTTCTTAATACTTTCAATTACATGTGAGGCTCCTCTTCAATATTCTACGAGCTAAATTCCCATTTTCATAGATTGATGGAATGAAAAAAAAAAACGTTGTCTTCAGACTTTGATTACGTGTTTCATCAAATCAATACGATTCAGATATGTTTATTTTCACCTTATGAATTCTCAGTTGACAGTAAGAATCAAGAGGTTGAGGTCGGCGAATGGTCAGTTTAAATACCGATGTGAAGTTAGCAGCAAAAATATAGCAGCTTTTTTTCCGGAAATACCCGAACGGTCATTGGCGTAGAAAAGGGTATATACTTTTTTTAGGTACCTGCAGTAAAAAATTAATGCATTTCAGTTGCTTACTACCTTGAAATTGAATCCGAGAGTGAACTGAATTTAAAAAATTTGAGACAAAGACCATGTATTACTAAAAATTGTTGTTGTTCTAAAATTGTTCGTTCCGTTAACCAGCTGACGAACGCCAACCCTCAGAAGTCGAAACTTGTGCGAGCAATGGATCAACGAGGCCTTACCTTTTAACGTGCGATTACCCAGCACGGTGGCCCGGCGAGGATTCGAACCCCGGCCTTCCGCTTGACAGGCAGATATGCTAACCACTACACTACCGAGACTACTAAAGAACATGATGACAAAAAATAATACGCAGATGAAAAAAATAATTAGAAAATATAAAATAGGACGGATCCTAAAGGTTTGTACGGGTAAGAGACGATTATTATCATCTGCAGTGACACTCTGCATGATGAAATGAACCAGTAATAATTGCAACTCTACTAGAGCAAGCGATAGAATCAAGCAACGATCATGAAAATTGACACCTGTAACAAAAAAATTACAATCGCTCTAGAACAGCAGTCTATATGTCGGCTATTGCTTGCTTTGAAAACGAATCGGGATATAATTCATTAGGATGAAAACGAAAAGCCAACATAAAATTGATACCGATTGTTTCAATTGAATAGTTGACCAAACCTTATCAATTACAATATCTTCGGCACCGTCTAAGGGGTCAAATTGATAATCGAAAAACCAAAAAATCGATTTAAATTTGAAGGAGACGAAAAGCCAGCTCGAAATTGATACAGATTGTTTCAGTCGGATATTTGAACAATCCGTATCGAGAAAAATCTCTTCGGCCCCGTCTAAGGGGGTCAAATAGCTGACAACAGAACTAAAAAATCGATTTAAATATGAAGGAGACAGAAAGCCAGCTTGAAATTGATATCAATTGTTTCAATCAGATAGTTGAACAATCCATAACAAGGAAAATCTCTTTAGCACTGTCTAAGGGGGTCAAATAACTGATAAAAGAACTAAAAAATCGATTCAAATATGAAGAAGACAAAAAGCCAGCTTGAAATTGATACAGATTGTTTCAATCAGATAGTTGAACAATCCGTATCGGGAAAAATCTCTTCGGCCCCGTCTAAGGGGGTCAAATAGCTGACAACAGAACTAAAAAATCGATTTAAATATGAAGGAGACGAAAAGCCAGCTCGAAATTGATACAGATTGTTTCAGTCGGATATTTGAACAATCCGTATCGAGAAAAATCTCTTCGGCCCCGTCTAAGGGGGTCAAATAGCTGACAACAGAACTAAAAAATCGATTTAAATATGAAGGAGACAAAAAGCCAGCTTGAAATTGATACAGATTGTTTCAATCAGATAGTTGAACAATCCATAACAAGGAAAATCTCTTCGGCCCCGTCTGAGGGGGTCAAATAACTGATGAAAGAACTAAAAAATCGATTTAAATATGAAGAAGACGAAAAGCCAGCTTGAAATTGATACAGATTGTTTCAATCAGATAGTTGAACAATCCGTTTCGAGAAAAATCTCTTCGGCCCCGTCTAAGGGGGTCAAATAGCTGACAACAGAACTAAAAAATCGATTTAAATATGAAGGAGACGAAAAGCCAGCTCGAAATTGATACAGATTGTTCCAGTCGGATATTTGAACAATCCTTATCGAGAAAAATCTCTTCGGCCCCCTCTAAGGGGGTCAAATAGCTGACAACAGAACTAAAAAATCGATTTAAATATGAAGGAGACAGAAAGCCAGCTTGAAATTGATACAGATTGTTTCACTCGGATAGTTGAACAATCCATATCGAGGAAAATCTCTTCGGCCCCGTCTAAGGGGGTCAAATAACTGATTAAAAAACTAAAAAATCGATTTAAATATGAAGGAGACGGAAAGCCAGCTTGGAATTGATACAGATTGTTTCAATCATATAAGTATAACTACTGCTCTTCGGGCTTGAAGGCCGTCGTACTTTGGAATTTCTTCCTGACGTTTCGCTAGCGCGAGTGGCCAGCTTCTTCAGAGGCTTATTCATCTCCGATGACTAAACAGTTCGATTTCTCAAGGCGTATTTATATTGATGCAGGTAGTCTGGAGTGTTAATTACTTCTGTCGGGTTCGGGGAATAATCATCATTATTAGTTGCCGCACTACCTGCTGTGATTTCATTAGTTATTCTTGATTTCTTTAGAATCGGATTCCAAATTCTGTTTAGAGTCAACGTTTCTTCCTTTCTGTTAAAATTGTCCGCATGTTTTTGGATCTCTATTGCCTCCCGTACCAGTCGGCTATGGTAACCCTGGTTGGGGGCAATCAGTGTTGCATTTTCGAACAGAATCTTGTGGTCGCCCTCGCTCAATGCGTGTTCCGCCACCGCCGATTTGTCGGTTTGCCCCAGCCTGCAGTTCCTTTGATGCTCTTTGAGCCTTGTACCCATGGATCTTTTCGTGGTACCGATGTAAACCTTCCCACAGGTGCACGGTATGCGATAAACCCCTGCCGCTGACAGTGGGTCTCTTTTGTCTTTAACCGACCTGAGGCTTTGCTGGATCTTCTTGGTCGGCTTGAAAACTGTTTTTATGTTATATTTCCCCAAGAGTTTTCCAATTCTGTCAGTGACTCTCGGGATATATGGCAGATATGCATTCGCAACTACCTGAGAGTCATCCCTGTTATGAACCGTGGGACTCTTCGGTTTCATGGCCCTGTTGATCTCAGATACACTGTACCCATTCGACCTCAAGGTCACTTGAAGATGTTCCAGTTCCTGCTCTAGATGTTCTGGTTCACAAATCCTTCGAGCACGTTCAGTTAGGGTAGATATGACTCCTCTCTTTTGACTAGGATGGTGGTTCGATAGTGCGTGCAGGTACCTATCCGTGTGCGTGGGTTTTCGGTATACTTTGTGGGTTAGTCTAGCGCCACATCGTTCAATCAGAACATCTAAGAAGGCTATCTGCTGGTTCTGTTCGGTTTCCATGGTGAACTTGATGCTGGGGTGTTGAGCGTTTAGGTGGTCCAGAAAAAGGTTCAGAGCGTCCCTTCCATGTTTCCAGACGACGAAGGTGTCATCCACGTAGCGTAGCCACAAGGTCGGCTTCAAATCAAAGGCGTCGATTGCCTTCTCTTCAAACCGTTCCATAAAGAAGTTGGCTATCACTGGCTTCTTAGATGTTCTGATTGAACGATGTGGCGCTAGACTAACCCACAAAGTATACCGAAAACCCACGCACACGGATAGGTACCTGCACGCACTATCGAACCACCATCCCAGTCAAAAGAGAGGAGTCATATCTACCCTAACTGAACGTGCTCGAAGGATTTGTGAACCAGAACATCTAGAGCAGGAACTGGAACATCTTCAAGTGACCTTGAGGTCGAATGGGTACAGTGTATCTGAGATCAACAGGGCCATGAAACCGAAGAGTCCCACGGTTCATAACAGGGATGACTCTCAGGTAGTTGCGAATGCATATCTGCCATATATCCCGAGAGTCACTGACAGAATTGGAAAACTCTTGGGGAAATATAACATAAAAACAGTTTTCAAGCCGACCAAGAAGATCCAGCAAAGCCTCAGGTCGGTTAAAGACAAAAGAGACCCACTGTCAGCGGCAGGGGTTTATCGCATACCGTGCACCTGTGGGAAGGTTTACATCGGTACCACGAAAAGATCCATGGGTACAAGGCTCAAAGAGCATCAAAGGAACTGCAGGCTGGGGCAAACCGACAAATCGGCGGTGGCGGAACACGCATTGAGCGAGGGCGACCACAAGATTCTGTTCGAAAATGCAACACTGATTGCCCCCAACCAGGGTTACCATAGCCGACTGGTACGGGAGGCAATAGAGATCCAAAAACATGCGGACAATTTTAACAGAAAGGAAGAAACGTTGACTCTAAACAGAATTTGGAATCCGATTCTAAAGAAATCAAGAATAACTAATGAAATCACAGCAGGTAGTGCGGCAACTAATAATGATGATTATTCCCCGAACCCGACAGAAGTAATTAACACTCCAGACTACCTGCATCAATATAAATACGCCTTGAGAAATCGAACTGTTTAGTCATCGGAGATGAATAAGCCTCTGAAGAAGCTGGCCACTCGCGCTAGCGAAACGTCAGGAAGAAATTCCAAAGTACGACGGCCTTCAAGCCCGAAGAGCAGTAGTTATACTTATATGTGTAACAATCATAGAGAACAAAATACCGGGTTACCGGGGACAGCCTTTTAGTAACGTCACAATTCTGATCTGCCTACCTTTCAATATCCTACAAATACGAAATCCACATGTTTCATTTAAGCATGAATAAATGTTCTTATGTCTGAAATATTTTCTGGTTCATTGAGTCAAGTTTCAAATGTCACAATTGATGTTTTTTGTGGAATTGAAGAAATTACATCTTCTGCTCTCAACACCAATGATTTGAACTTGAATTATACGGTCCATGTGGCTTGTGTGGTGAGAGCGGTGTTCCTCAGAGATGATAGTCGTGGGTTCGAGTCTCACCAAAGTCAACAATTTTTTTTTAATTTGATATTACTAATTCACTTTGTATCGTTCAATTAGGGAATTCAATTGAGTTTCTTTCTTTCAAGTTTTTTATAAATATTTAAAGAATTTATCTTAAATGGATTATCAACATGATTCTTGGAAGATGGTTCTCAAATATATTCACCAGGTCGAAGAAAAAATCAACTGTAGAACTCGAATGGATATTGGCCATATCCTCTCTTGTTATATAACTACTTCTTCTAGGAAATTCAATATTCAACAGTTTGTGGATAGGTACTACTATATAATTATATCCATGAATCGACGACCAATTGTTCAACATACAAAGCTGTCATGACTTGCTTCCTCGTCAATTATTGAAGATGGGTGAAAACGAAGAAATGTGTGCTTCACCACCAGATATTAACGCAGAATCTTGGTAGGAATAACAAGGGTATACACTACGGAACTCAAGAATAGGGCCAATTACGTGCACTGGCGAATTACCACACTCGGCTGATGTCTCGTGCTCAAAATTTTTCGCTCGTGTGTAATAGGCTACTTATTTTCTTCGTTACGTAATATACTAAAAATAGTAATAATAATAAAGGCTTTTATTGACAGGAATAAGTATATATAATAATAAATGTAGAGTAGTATTAATAATATATATATATATATATATATATATATATATATATATATATATATATATATGTATATATCTATATATATATAGATTTATTTAACCGCTTACACAGACCCAAAACGTCATACACTACCGACGAAGTCAGACCAAAATCGACGCTCTCAGACCCGGCTCCGGGTCTGAGAAGGTTCATGGGCATTTTCGATATCCCCGACCATTTTTGAGTACTCTCAGCATTGAGGAAAAAAATGAAAAATGGGTCCAAAAAGTCGGTAGAACATGATTTTATATACAGATTTAGTTCGAGGATTTCAATTCAGAGGGCGTGTAAAATATATATGTATATAATATATAATTATATAAGAACGTTCTCGTACCCACAACATGTTATCGACGTTGTTGATCCCAAGATTTGGCAACACTGTAGAAAGTGAGTAGCTCCACTGCATCGGTGATAGAAGATCTGATATTGGATTCTATTTGAGGGTACATGGGTATACTTCAGATATACCCCGAAAAAAAATGCTGCAATAATTAAAAAACAATTCCTTTTGAACAGGACACGTCCAATTAGTCAGCAACTTCCTATATAACACGAATCTTATTAAAAAAATCAAGAACTGATCACTCCACTGCATTGGTGACAGAAGGTCTATTACCAAATAGCGTATAGTGGAATATATCAACATAACCTATTATTTACATTTCATCATAGAGTACAAGAGGTGAACATAATTTTCATTTCTGGAAATGAAAGATTCCCAATTCGAATGGAAAAATAGTTTGTAATTCATGACGGAATTATAAAATGGTAAAGTCATCGTGATAGGCAGAATGGATGACACTATCCATAATACGCTCAGTTCACCTGAATTACAAAGTGTGTACGAAATACCAGCAAAAATATCGTTATGCTGTCCTCGACATATCCCGAGTTTGTCATAGGACGAAATTATAACTTTGTGTAGTGATGAAAATTGTTTAGTATAGGTCTCATTTGTATAACGATTTACAGGACTTTTGAGAAAAAAAATTCAAACGATCGTGACAATTTGAAACAAACTCATACAGACCCCTTATACTGGTGATTTGTGCAGGACATTCAGGGGACGTCCTAGGATGTAGGAATTTTGTAAAACAACATTTTGGACACTAGTGTATGCTTTTCTACAACCCTGATAATATTTCACTCTCTCACTTCCAATTGAAATGGCTTCCTTTCTTTCCTAAATATCTCTTTTTTTCTCTGTGGTACTAACTATAGTTTGTAGACCCTGTTTTGTAGGGTTTTGCAAAACCGATTCATCCTGATTTTCAACAGATTCTCAACATATAATGCACTCCATTTTGTGGCTAATAGAAAATTTCAACATACTATTTCAAAAACGTATATGATAATGTAATTAATGAGGTAACTACCTACACAAGACTAGCACAATTAAATACATATACAGTGTCACCATTAAAGTGCGCACCATATGGGAAACTTTTTTTTTCGAAAAGTTTCAATGAAGTTTAACTTCGGCACTTGTTCAAGCTTTAAATTCAACATGAAATGATGCGGCCAGCTGCGACCCACTGACGTTCAGTGTTTGTCAAATTCAACTTTTTTTTGAAAAAAATTGAAAAAGTGCATTTCTAGATCGAATTCAACAAAAAGTAACTTGAAAAAGTTGTGTCTACGGCAATTTCATATCCATATGCCAAATTTTATGCAACTAGGATAAAGTTGACGTTTTGCTTATTTTTGACAGATATCCCCTTCATTTTAAAAAACAAGTTCGGTTAACTGTCATCATTTCATTGGGTACATACATAACAAACTCATCATGGAGTTTAACTTTTTCGATACATTATTACTTATACGGACATTTTTAGAGAGAAATTAAAAATTTGCTATAAAAACTTCAACATGCCGGGTGCAAAGTTTCAATCACTTGGCTATTTTCTCAAACAAACCTTTGATTTCGAAAAAGCAGAGGCAACTAAAGACATATGGATATAAAATTGCCGTAGACACAACTTTTTCAAGTAACCTTCTTTTAAATTCGATCTAGAAATGCTCTTTTTCCATTTTTTTTCAAAAAAAAAGTTGAATTTGACCAACACTGAACGTCAGTGGGTCGCAGTTGGCCGCATGATTTTACGTTAAATTCAAAGCACAAACAAGTGCCGAAGTTAAACTTCATTGAAACTTTTCGAAAAAAAAGTTTCCCATATGGTGCGCACTTTAATGGTGACACTGTAGATAAAACTTTTTTTCACTCTTGTTGATTCTGCTCACTAACAGTAAACATCACATCATATTAAGATCCCCAACATGAACGAGTTTTCACATTTCGTGTTGCGCGCGCTTATCTTCCGGGTGAAGTGCAAGCGGGAGACACGTGATTTTAATTTCGGTGCGGTAATTACGTGTCCTATTGATCTCAACCTATGACAATGTTTTTGAAAAACTTCTGTTATGTTTTTGCTTCAATTTACTCACAGGAAGTATGTGAAAATCACTAAAAATAAAAAAGTTTTCGATTGCTCAAGACATCAATGCACAAAAAATAAATATGAGTATTTCCAATGTTTTTTTGAGAAGAATAAGTAAGTTTTCGAAAATTCAGCTGCTCTGATACTAGCGCTAGTATTTCTACTTTAGAATAAAAAAAGTTCACTTTGATATGTTTCAAAGTTTGCGACTTATCACGAGTTATATCTTAAAAACTTAGTTTTTTGTATTTTTCATATTTTCACACATTTTCCGCTATAAAAAGAGTCAGCCCCAGCTGGCGATGTCGTAAATATCGATCTGTAATAGCCAGTAACATTCCTGAAAAGGCTATACATCACTTGTTTTGTTCTACCTCATTTTTTTTTATTTCGTGATAGAAGCGTCTTTCAAGCGTGTTTTTACTCCACTATAATTCAATGAGAAGTTCATTTCATGAAGGTGTTGCGCGACTCTATCTTCTTTCCCAACATATTGAATCAATTAAAACTATGGCTCGGTCCAAACTTATCAGAATTTTTAATTTTCATTTTGTAGTTTCATCCAAATGGAATTTTATATTCTGTAAATGGGAAAAAAATATGAATCAGGCTAAATATAAAAGTACGCCCCTGGTAAAAATAAATAATAGTTTATCCAAATTATCTAGGATGATACTGAGTTTATGACGATTTTTTTTTCTAAACATCGGCAATTTGAAGTTCATATGGAAATCTGCGAATGGCCTTCATAAATCACCTATCTCAATATTACCATCTTATTGAGAAACATAAATTTTCCACTGAGATTTCAGTACCTCATTTAATATTTCGTGAAAAATAAAAATGATCTGGAGAACATTCGGCAGAATTTTCATCTTGAAAAACCATTTTTTCAAAAGATGTGTGTTCAAGCTTTCACGCAAAAAAGGCGCATGAATGATTTCAATCGTTCAAAAGTACATTATTTGGCTATTATTCCTTTCAATCATAATCATTTCGTGCAAGTCATATTAATTCATCTCCATTCGTATACTCCTTTTAATGCTATTTAACTTTCAATGAAAAATTACAAACTGTCTTCACCTATTTCTCACTTGCATTTTGTGTTTTCCTCTTTGAGCTATCTTGCCGCACTTTTGCATCTGAGGAAAAAATATGATGGTTGTAACCATACCGAATTGATATTGAAATAACTCACCTGGTGAATCAACTGTTGCTAAGTCAACTAATATAACTTCCCACGATACATAGTACTTTCGAAATATCACAAAAAACTCAATTCATTCACTTTTTATTCACTTTTCCATATATTTTGGGGGATAACTTCAAATCTGATTGGAGAAATATGAACTTGGCCATTATTTCCCAGACATAGCCTTTTCAAATCTGTCAAAATTACAAGTTTCTGTACAGTATTTCATAATTGGATTCAATCAACGTATCTGGAGTCAAGCATCTATAATTTGATTTTAATCCGTTATTCGAACAATTTTGAATTGTACCCCTCAAAATGATACCATCCAATACTGAAAGAGATGTATATTAAGTCGAATTGAAAAAAATCAAAAGAATGTTGAAGCACTTTCATCATAAACATAGTTCTACCTTCCCCTTCACATTTTCTAACGGGGCAAGATATCGACTTCAAATGAAGTATATGCGAAGAGTGAATACACACCAATGACGTCATCTTTTTCCAAATTGTGTCATCGTTTGGAAAAAACTCGGGTTTTCAATTCAACACTGGTTTGCTTTTATTATCGTCCTTATATTAATTTAATGCGTCTGTCTTGAATCAGCTAAAAATCTACTGGTCAATTGACCAATTGAAGTTAATAAATTTTGTTTTGTATGGGAAAATATTCACTTTTATCAATACATATATACTTGATAAGTAGGTGCAGAAATATATATCAATTACAAGTAGAGTTTATATGTTTTAAGTTTCAACCTGTTGAGGATCGAACAAGCCGTTCCATGCAAAGTGATGAAAATTTCATTGACATATTTGAATATTTTCCTAATGAATGTTTCTGTGTGTTTTATTTGAATTTCAACACCATGAACAATTTTTGGGGAAGGATTATTGTGAAAACCTCTTCATCATGTATTGTTACTGAAAAAGATCTATCAGATGAGAATAATCAGGTTCAGTGGCGGAATAATAATCACATACCGAGGCGGTAAGTTAATCATTTCCTTCGCCGAATCATTCGAAAAAATGGTTTGCAATGAACAAGAAAAAATTATTTGCAAGGATAATTGAAATGAATTTTGTGTATCAAGTGAAATTCCATATCGACACATTTGATAAAGCTTTCAACACATGTCGTGATTGTCATTCTTTGTAAATGTCAATTGCCTATGTAAAGGTTGAAATATGTTTCACATTTTCCTTCATTTTAATGAATGTGTTTGGCAGGCCAATCATTATCGTATCTCAATTATGATTTATGAGGATTACTGCAAATAGACAGCGTTTGGATTACGAACTGACATATCAACGACAATAAAAAAAGACTGGCCTTGAGCGATGGAGTGCGCTGGATCTTGTACTCGAGAAGATGGCTAATAGAACGGTAGCGTACTATTTCTGGAAACTAATACCGTAGTTATTGAAGAGGTTTAGTGTTTTCAAAGAAGAAATTGCGTATCTATATATTTCCTGTCCTTTTGGTACTGCGATAGTGAGTAATTACTGTGATTTCGTGTCAAATAGCTCGTTTTGTATAACTGCATTGGTGTGTATACGTTAAGGGGGACCTGAACACATGGCTTCCGATGGGCACAATGACGTTTCAAATAGAAGACGACGAGGTTGGAGATGTTTACACCACCTTGCTTTCTTCTGTGTGAACAATTGGTCACTCACCAAGCTGATTGTGGTTGGAAGTGATGTTATTTTCGAATGATTACTCATAAACCATAGAATTCGGAAAAATATGCCCCGATTGAGGTCGCATGAGGAAAAGGAGTTTATTTTTGAATATATGAAAAACGTTATACCTGACGAAAAAGTCTGCTTTATCAAAAGTGCCTATTCCTCTGTTTTATTTACTTTTATATCTACACGGTGGTTCAGAAAATGGATTTTACTCGATGTTAAATGTTTAAAATTTGACACTTTGCCTGCTTACTTTTGGCAATGTATAGAATGCCTAGAATGCCTACGCATACTTGAGTATGCGAAATTGGTATTCTGGGAGTGTTTATCCGTTGATTTGTCGGTATTGACTTTCGACGTTTCGCCAACATCTCAGTTGGCATTTTCAAGAATGTTACTGCTACTACTTGGTGCTAGCACCATATCGGGTGTTCAGTCGTTCAATTGGAGAAAAACTCTTCTTTACTCTACCAAGCTTTCGATAATTTTTATTATCTTTATCAAGGCTGAAATGTAGAATAAATGGTCAAATAACATTTTTATTTATACATTCATTTATTCATTTATATTTAGTTTCAGCCTTGATAAAGATAATGAAAATTATCGAAATCTTGGTAGAGTAAAGAAGAGTTTTTCTCCAATTGAACGACTGAACACCCGATAAAATTCACCTTCGTATATATTGACAGTCGAGAATTTTCTACACTATCTATCTATATATATATATATATATATATATATATATATATATATATATATATATATATATAAAGGAATAATCATTACTACACTTCTCTTATTCATGCTATACCAACCTATAGGCCTGTCAATTGGCAGGGTTCAAAAAGTGCCCTAAGACAAATTTTGCTCTTCCACCCAACCATGATGGTTTACAAATATTAGGAAGAATATTGTATATATACAACTAAGTCGAATAAATAGTTATCCAAGTTATTTATATTTATAACACCATCAATGAATACTCAAACATAATTCAGCTCTATTAGGGAGCAAAAAAAATAACAAAGAAAAATACAAAAAAATATTTATATATGAAATAAGATTTTTTTTCTCACACATCTACTTCAATAGATGAAATAGTTTACCATTCATGAGGTCATTCTCAACTCTTCTCTTGAATGAGGACACAGGCAAGTGTTTATATTCGTCAGGAATCCTGTTGTATAGCCAGGGTAGGTAAAATGAATATGATCCGCAAAATGAAGCTGTTTTAAACTTTGGTGGGGTAAGTTTGAATTCAAATCTCAAATTCAACCTATGTACGTCAGTTCTATAACCGATTTTATTGTGTAAATAAGGAGGATTTGAAAAAAAATAAAGTTTAATGGCAAAAAACTGCTGCATGTAGGACACGCCTAGCCACCATGCTCAACCATCCAATGCTATTGAGATGCTGTGACACATGTTCTCTTCTTCTTGCTTCTGTAATGAAGCGAATGCAAGAATTCTGTAATTTCTGCAATCCATATCTGTCTCCATTCAGAATCCCCGGACCATATATAACATCTGCATTGCCAGCGTGTGATAACACTGAGATATTGCATAAGGTGATTTTTATGTTCCTACTCAATATCGTTCTGTTTGAGTAAAGAATTTTGAGATTGCTGAATCCTTTTTTTATGATTGAAGAAATGTGATTTTCATATCTCAAGGAATCATCTAATATAAATCCCAGATTTTTACTACTCTTCAAAAGGTAATGGGTGCCTTCAATTTGTATTTTATCTATGGGATTGGCCTTTTTCCTAGCATAACTCCTATCAAATAATGAAGCCACTGATTTTGTTGGATTTTTGGTTTTTGTACTATTATATCTGAAAACTCTTACAATCTTTCGTTCGATACTGGACACACAAAATATTCTCTTTCAATAGTGTGTCGCCAGGAAACCTCGCAACTGCACCCTTGTTCCCATAAACAACGACCCAATTCAGGTTCATCATCATATTTGTGTGTATTTTGTGGTCGGATTAATCTCCTTCCAAAGTCGCATTCATAATCCTTTGTTACCGCAGGTGATTGAAATGCGGTACGGCCGCATATTGATTATAATCAAAATGTTGAATAGCAGCCGTGGCAAGAACACAAATGGCTTGTTGTTATGTTTCGTTCTGTCCCACGAATTCGTATATACAATGTTTATTCAGGAGTGTTTCATAATTACACGTTGGGCAAGTTTTAATGTGTTCAGATTCATATGTGTATCTTGCATGGCCCAGTTGGTTCATTGCTGAATCCTATATCGAGTTAGTGTTTTGTGTATGTTGTTGAGATTGGGAATTGGAACATTGTCACGTAGAAAGTTTCTTTAATTTTCTGAATCTAGATACACGAAGCTGATAACTTGCTTGATGAATGAAAGTTGATACAATTGGCAGGAAGTATTTTGACATATTCTAGGCAAAATGCATGACCGAGGAAAATATCGTATTTGCTGGACCCAACTTCTATGATTTTTTACCGTATCTGTTGTAGAACCAGCAAGTCTTGTTCACAGTTATTCACATACCGACACGTGAATTACTTACCGACGTCTTTATTATATAATATGTTGAATTCAGGAACTGATTATTTATTTCGAAGTTTCGCCAATATCTCAGTTGGCATTTTCAAGAATGTTAAATGTTTCATTTTACATTTCGTGAGTAGATGCACTGTACCCGCATTTTGTATCTGAAATCATGCATATATATATATATATATATATATATATATATATATATATATATATATATATATATATATCATCAGATCACATGAAAATTAGTCAAAATTTTGGGTGTTCAAAGTAATGGTTTCAATTTTGAGTTGTGGAATTCAGTCAGGAATCATTTTGAATATGAAACAATTGCGAAATTGAAAGAGGTGTATTCGAAAACAACTCTTTAATAACAATGTAAATAATATAACTTGATAAATCATTTCATAAGAAGGGTAGGTACCTAGAAATAAGTCATAAAAATTGTTCGAAGTGACGCCCATTAGATATTATACAGGCTTCGAAACGTCGAATCACTCCTCTCGTACAAGTCGCTCTTATAATATCAGGCGTAATATCACTGCACGCTAGTCGAATTTTCATTTTCAGATCATCCACATTCGAAGGGGGAGTAGTGTAAACAATATCTTTTAAATAACCCCATAGGAAAAAATCAAGCGGTGATAAATCTGGGGAACGAGCCGGCCACCGAATTGGACCCTTATTACCAATCGATCTATTTGGTACGTACTATCCAGATATTCAGTAACAACCTGTGAATTGTGAAGAGGAGCACCATCTTGTTGCCACCAAATTCCTTGTCGTTCTGCTATGGGGATATCTTCCATCAACTGGATCAAATCATTTTCTAGAAAATGTAAATATCGCAATCCATTGAGATTTTCAAAAAGTAAGGTCCTATGATGCGGCCATTGAACAATCCACACCATACATTAATACCCCAAGTAGTTTGAAAATTACTTCCGCGGACCCAGTGGGGATTTTCTTGAGACCAATAGTGACTGTTATGTCGATTCACAACTCCATTATTGTGGAATCGCGATTCATCGCTCCACAAAATTTGACTGAATATGTTGGGACTTTCATGTAATATTACCTGAATACAAGCAATGAATTCAAGTCGTCGTTCAAAGTCCGTGGGTTTCAAACCTTGTACCAACTGAATTTTGAATGGGTGGTATTTATTTTCTTTCAGAATTCTCTGAACATTAGATTTACTCACACCGACTTCTTCTGCAAGAGTACGGATAGAAACATGTGGATGAATAATAATACAAGCCAACACATTGATCTCTAAATCTTCAGTTCTAACAGATCTCGTATGATGACGATGCTTTATAGTAGAAGGAAATGACCCAGTTCGCAATTTTCCTTCAACTCTCGAAAAAGTCATTCGTGACGGAATGGGTCTGTCTGGAAAAGGTTCTTGGTATAGACGTTGTGCTTGACGGCAGTTTTTCTGACATTCCCCAAAAATTAATAACATATAAATGCAATCACTTGGACTAAACGCGAAAGGCATACTGGAGTTTTCGCACAAAGAACACAGTTACTGTTTTGCAAAGAATCACTGAATCGAACTGACAAGTAGATACAATTCAACAACATTTGTTACTATAGCATCAACAAGCATAAGATACTTGATGAAATTGTAAAATATAAAGCAATTCACCCTCAAGTTAGTCACATTCTCAAGAATTTCAATACTATATTCAACTGATATCGATATCGTATCGTAGAGGTGAGAATAATGGTTTGTATTCAGTAGTAGTCTAGTTCAATTTAATAAAAAATAGAGACTGGATTCGTGTACGAGTAAATAAGTTTTTTTGAAACTCTATACAGAATTTAACGTAGCATCTGAATATGTAATGAGATACAGGGTGTTCTATTTTAAAAAAAGGAATTTTGGTCTGTTGCACCTACACCAAACACTCTGTATATTTAAAAATTCTATCAAAATAAAGCTCTCATGAACTCCTGAAACTTTTGTATCAAACATTTTTGTGTATCTCCTTCAACAAACCAGATATTGCCTGTCACATAAAATGTGGTATATATATATATATATATATATATATATATATATATATATCCTCCTTCTCATTCCATTCCCAGAGACCCAACAGACAACAACGTTCCCCACAAAGCTTTTCTGCCCTACATTAAAGGTGTTACTGACAAAATCAGCCGAATTCTCGAAAAAAAAGACATAAAAAAAATCTTTACCCCCAACAAAAACCCCCCCCCCCCCCCCCCCCCCCCCACAAAAATTTTAAACAGCACCAGAGGGAATAGGTAAAATATATTTTCTTTTTTTCAATAGAGATGAAAGACCCGCAACCCCAACAAAGGTGAGTGTAGGAGAATAGGATTTCAACCTCCTATTCCCCAACCCAAACCCCCCTCTTCCCCCCCCCCCTCGCAACAAGAAGAAAGAAAAAAAAAAAATTTCTGAGACCCCGACCCCCACCCCACCACCAAAAAAACAACACCGCCTCGTCTTCTCCGCCCCCGCGGCAACGAAGAGCAGCCTCCCTCCTCCTTAAATAATCAGACCGCCCCCCGGCTTCCCCCCCCCCCGGGACCCCCCCCCCCTCCCCCCCCCCCCCCCCCCCCCAAAACCCCCCCGGTCCTTTTGTCCCCCCCCCCTCTTTTACCCCCCCCCCCCCCCCCCCTACCCCCCGTTTAAATCGGAGGGGGGGGGAGGTTGACCCCCTCTCTCTTTTTTTTTTTTTTTTTTTTTTTTTTTTTTTTTCGAGATATAAACCGAGATAAATATATATATATATATATATATATATATATATATATATATATTCCGGTTGAAAATTACAACAAACAAAAAGAAACAACAAAAAAGTACACCAGAGCTGAAAAAAAATCATTGAGAAAAGAGCATCATGCACGTCTTCACAACAGTAGAAAAAATACCAAATAGACAGATATCACGATAAAATAGCTCTTCTAATGTCTGTTTGCTTACAATGAAAAATATCTTGTCTATCCTGATTTGACAAGTAGTCACGACATATTCTATAAATAGGAGAGTGAAGAAGTACATTGTTTTGCGCAAAGGATATTGGTGTATCCGAAAGTTACCTTCCTTTTTATTAATAAATGCAGTTTGGATAGAAAATATAATTTTCGAATCTTCAGTTATTGGGTGGAAATGAATTAATTTGAATCAAAGCAGAAATACCAGGATCGTGTAAAAATAGTATATTATATCACCAGCACGAGGCGTAAGTACAAGAATGGTACACTATTTTTCCGGCGACCACCTTTTTTATTAAACAATATATGTGAATATCAGGTCGTGCATATTGACTTGCCTGACTTATCTTACGTTTCATTTTTTTATTTTTTCCAAAACCTACTCAGCTATTCAAATTTTCAGATAATATTTCCGCTACTGGTGCTCTGGGTGCCTATTTTGATACAGGTAGTTCATATCAAAAGTTTTCCACTGAAATGATTATAAATAACGAGTTTCATGCTTTTGCTGCTAAATTTCAATACGAAAGAAAAGGGAAATAGAAAAAATATATCACAATCAGATTAATGTGAATCGATTTACGAGATATAAGTACATATGACTGATAACTCAAATTCTAATCTGAATTAGATCAATTGGTGGAGTATCCGGTAAGATAACCGCAAGGGTGTGGGTTCGATTCTCGGCGTCAACTTTTTTCTTTCCTTCATTTTTATAAATATTGAGTTTTCAGTACAGTTTTACTGTGAATAATATGAATAAGAAATGCAATTAATAATAACATCATCTATAAATATAACAGGGTTCAGGGGTTTGTTGGCTTAAAGTTACTTTGCGTACGAGTAAGATTGAAGGTCACGTTCCATGGGAGTAGAAAGTGCGATATGTGTTAATCTTCTATGTGGTCGTTACAAATCGTCGTAACTGTCACGAACATTAAGCACTACCGATCTCAGAAAACTACTTCACTTCACTTTCGCATCGAATGAGTTATTTCGTTCTGTCATTTTTTTATAAAAAATTTTCATTTATATCATGGTTTCATGGTATTCCATGTTATGTTACTGTTTTGGTTACTCTGATCTTTTGGTTTCTTTCAACATTTATTTGCTTGAAGAAGCTGTCGCAATGCAAAATAAGTGGCGCAGTTTTGTTAACCCATTGCTGGTGAGAGTGGAAAAATGAGCCAGGTCTATTCAATAACAGAAATTTAGTTCTCTGAGTTAGATTTAACCGATTGTTTTTTTTTGTTTTGTTCATGAGCTGCGTCTTCCAACAAACGGTAACCAAAAGAAGTTGAAACTTGTACGAGCTGAAAAAAAATATACGTTTCATATTTAAACAATTAATAGATAGCACGGAAGATAAAGTCTGTCCAAGTCCAGTCTACCATCCAGGATCATGACCGGTCGTAATGTTGATTGACTTCAGTAACCCGACGAAACTTGACTGGAACCCCTATTGAACTTTATTTTCAACTAGGAAGTCGCAACGTTGAATAAGAACTATATCTCTCATGCACATGCAAACAAAATCTTCCATGTTTCAAAGTGATTGAACACTGACAGAAAAAAAGTCTGGAACACAAAAATTTACGAATAATCGAATGCATAATTTTCACCCAGCTGCACCGTATTTTTCACCCCTGCCAAAATCCCTTATGTACTTGAAAAATAACACAAACATGTATACCCAAATCTCCACCCTCTCGTCGGTTGTCACGTACAGATTATCAGGAAGATGCAGCTTCGCTAAATATCACGCCTGGGGTCATATAGTTGATTTAGTTGGTGTAATCAATAGAGAATATGTGCCGCTGAGGGCGTCAAATTGTTTTGGAGTCCTCCCTCATCGAGTGTGCTTGGAAGCTCGAAAGGTTGTTCGTTTTGTGAAACAAATCCGTGGCTATTGCGACGAAAATATTCAACTTTCGGATCATTCCACGATTCTTAGTTATCGTGTCGGTTGTGGCTTGAGACGATTTCGAAAAGTAGGGATGAACTTTTCACCCGGCAACTCCGCCAAATTTTACATGGTAAGTTATTTGAAGCACAAAGGAAAATTAATAGCGTAGCACCACGTTCAAGAAAACTACTATTAATGAACACCACTTTGACAACTATTGCTATTTGAGTAAGATGGCTATATACTGGTACTCTCAGTGCTGCGATATTGTTTCAGATAAATCTGTAGACAGGGTGTAATTGTTCAAAATTACGCCTTAAGCCTAGGGTGCGCTTGCGGTTGAAATGCCTAAGTATTTTCGAGATCACTCGATCCATGGAACACGTTGTTGCCAATACAGATCACTTTTGTTTAGAACAGAGAATAGAACGCGAGATTATTCTGAGGCTGATAAAAACAAACTTCATCTTCAATAACCTACCACCAAGAATAATCTCACGTTCTAGTGTATTCAATAACCATTTGAAAATTTCGAAGTGATCTTAAAAAAACACATGAGGAGTTTGCTGGCAACAACATTCTAGGGTGTGCACGAGTTCTTATAAATGCAGTGATATGTGTCTTAGATATTCTCAGTCAAACCCAGAGGATTATTAAAAATAATAATGATTCAACTCACCAGAAAAAATGGCATTTTCTCAATTCACAAATCCATAAAATTTGATAATAATTCTCACTCCTATTCGCTCACACGCATTGACGCGTATAATATTCGGCTGAATTGTAATACAACTTCTATACCAAGCTTTTGAATTGAGATCACAATATTGCTCACATGAAAATATCAACAATCAACTAACTTTTTCAGCACATAGACCAGAATTCGCAACGCCATAGCCACTTGGAAACAGAGGACGTGCACATGACTGTCATCTCAACTGCAAGAGTGACGATATCTGGCGAATTTTTTGAGTTATTACTACGGTCTACGTCATCAACTCTTGATCAAGTAGGCCGTTTTGGTCGTCTGATTTGCTGACAAACTTTTATATGGAGTGAAAACACCAGTATATAGCCACCTCATTTTCGAAATTTGGACTTTGACGTTGTTTCAAAATCCCAAACCGTAAAATTTTATGAGGGACTAATACAGTTTGTAGTATTTCGCTTTCTATCAGAACGTTAACCATGAATTGTGCTTGATGAACATTGATAATAGTTTTAATGACATTCCAAAATTTCGAATAATATCGCATCGCCACTTTGACCAAGACTCCAATAATTAATAAGCACACATTTGACAATACTTTGACATTGTTTGAATCTTTTCACCAGAAGGCGAATCAATTGTATTCGAATTCAAATTGTCTCCATGTGATAGATTAGCCTATCAATTAGAATATTCAGTCGAGAATGTTTGATAACATTATAACACCAGCTGTTCATTGGAACTTGAACCAGACAGAGAAGATACACCCCAGTTGTGCTGTGCTGTGATTTGCATAGCGATACTGTTGCAGTTTGAAGAAAAATTGTGTATGATTGACTTCGTTCATGCATGAAAAAAATGACTGTGGTATGTTTGATAATAATAATAATGATAGGTCTTTATTTCTCAGTCAAAAACGAAAAAAATAAAAATAACAATACTGTTCATATATGATACAGGTAAGTACTGAGAGAATGCCGAATATCAGCAAGAGATACCGAAGTACCTCTTCTGTTTTTCATCTCAAGCAGAAACAAAATTGAAAACAGAAACACACAAACGTGGAAACAGCAGTTTCAGAGGAATAAAGGTTGCAAATAATACATATCCCAATATCAGTTACAAAAAGAATCATTACAGAAGTCCACGGATAATAGATTTTATTTGTTCATTAAATGATCCTTGTAATATTTTTTGAACACAGCTAGCGATTTGAATTTGATAAATTCAGGAACCTTATTATAGACAGCGGTTATTTGATATGAGAAGGATCGTTTGAAGAGTTCACTTTTGTGAAGCGGGGGAGTAAGAGTTCCTTTGTACCGTATATTCAGGTTATGAACATCGGTTCTATATGTTATTTTGTTGTTGAGGTATGGTGGTGTTTCATTACGTATAACTTTATGGAACATGCAGAGTGAAGTAAGCGTCTTCTGGTCATATTCAACCAATCGATTTCTTTCAGTTTATGCGATATGTGCTGGCCACGTCTCATTTCAAAAATAAGTCGAAGGCAATTATTTTGAACCACTTGTATTCTACGAGAATCATCTGCGTCTAAACAAGGACCTTAAACAGAATCAGCAAAGTTGAACTTAGACAAGACAAGTGCCTCACATAGTATGGTTTTGACTTTCTTGGTGAGGTAAAATCTGTTAGAATATATCATTTTCAGACTAATTTATGCTAAACGTATGCGACTGTTTATATGTTTTTTAAATCGCAAACGTGAATCGAATATCAGACCCAAGTTACGTGCACTTTCTGTCTGCGAAATTGCTTTTCCACTCACTATCAAATTCAGATTTTTTATTTGTGATCTTACTTTCTGTGTTCCGAAAATGAGGAGGGAAGTTTTTTCAGCGTTTGAATTCAATGAGTGATCGCTAGAAAGTTTCACCAAAGAAGCAATATCTTCATTTAGTTCATTCGTTGCCTCATTCATTTGATGTGGGGGGAACGAGAGGTACAATTGCGTATCATCAGCATAAAAACTAATTTTCTTTATTTGATAGATTTGCTAAAGTCAGAGGTATACAATGTGAACAAAAGTGGCCCAAGAATAGAGCCTTGTGGCACCCCGCTGGACAATTCGAGAACACTGGACAGTTGATTTTCTATAATGGTCTTCTGGCGTCTCTTAGATAAAAAACTTCCAAAGAAACAAATCGCCGTCACCGAGAGTCCAATATAATTCAAATAGCAAGTAGGATATCGTAGTTCAAGGTGTCAAATGCCTTCGAAAAGTTCAGCAGGACCAGCGCAGTTGCTTGTTTCTGGTCTGTTGCCCTGAAGATGTCATCTGTTATGTTTAGTAACGCTGTTTCGCAGCTGTGCACGGGACGAAAACCTGATGAAATATAACAGAAACAGAAAAGTTTGCAATAAAACAAATTAATAACTCTGAATCCACCATTGATTTAATGAAATCATCAAACGAAGAAAGAAGTTTAAGCAAAAAAAATTTAGAGAGATCAACCAACAAGATCTTCTCATGAGAACTGAATCGTGTGAAAACTAGACAAGCTATCCAACTATGTGCTTCAGAGCATGAGAGTTCAGTTGACAAATGACAAATATAGAATGTATGCACAAACATAATGTGAGACCTACAATGTCTTCTCGGTGAAAACCGAATCATATCGAAAATTGAACACGCCGTCAAAAATATATGGTTCTGAACACAACAGTTCAATTTATCTCTACCTATTATGCAGCTACAATGCCCAACTGGCTGAATGATTTTACTGGCGGCCCTAGGCCTATCTCAATAACATCTAGGTACTAGAAAGAGTCAGTGAATCTTTCAAAATGTTATTAATATATATGTATCCGAAGGAAAAATTAAAAATATTGGCTTCTCTATATGAATAAATAATGACTTATCTTCCCAAAAATGAATGAAATGGTTATTCACGTTAACACACATAAAAATTGACATACCAACGTTGGTCCTCTGTCTACTTCCCAGTGCAGCGTCCTGTGCGACTTCCATTTAATTTTTTCTAACTTTTCGAATACGAATGCACAGGAATTACGTATATTCTCATTTTCACGATTTTCTGACCGTGAATATATTCTATCCTAGTATCCTAGTAAGGTGCGCAACCCTATGATTCGGTGAAAGACCAGCGTTCCCAACTCCGCGCTCTACGCACAATTTCCTCGAACTTCTCTCTCGTTCAACTTTCGATTGGGACTTCCGTTCAACCTTATTTCAGTAATCCAAGATTGTCCACTATTTTGCAAATCCTGTCCACGCCGAATAAATGCAACCATCCGTCGGACTGATTCCAAAGAAAATTTAACATTGGAATATCATATTTTGTCTGAACTTAGAACACTGAGTTCGTTCATGAATATTTCGTGAGACAAAACTGAAATTTCCCATACGTTGGAATATAACTCGTATACAGAATGCCAACCTTATATTAGCTCTATTTATAATGTCCGGCATGACAAAGTGTGGCTCATTCATTGACGTTTACAAAATGTATTCGTTTTTAAAGTGACCAGCAAGATCCTCAGACTTCGCCAGTTAGATTATCTAGAGTTTATATCAATGAACTGATCAATTTGAAAAATATAAAAGACAGAATATGGGATGAACCTAAGTAAATGACACCTGAAATAATCTCGATCGATCTGCGAAATTTCCAATATTGCCCTGGGTATTTTCAAGCAGAGAATGATATTCAATTTAATCATTTTTGATCATATCCAAATATTTATGAAATGAATGTATATATATTCATCTTGATATTTTACACCAGCCTATATGGAACAAATATATTTGAGTGATAAATTCGGAAAAGTAATAACACAAATTGAGTTTGTTGTGAATTGACATGAATGGGGTAAGCTTTCGAAAATATTTTCATTCATAATTATTTTTTTTTTCGTTTTGCAATACGCTATAGAGTTAAACGTCATTCAAGAAACTAGCAGGGATGAGAGTGATACCCTAACTGATATTGCACCGCTGTGATGAACACAACTCATGACAAAGACAAATTCACAGATAATGAACATTCAGAGATCTTCATCATAATGGACCCAGATTCCAAATAATTCGCAAGAGCTTCTCGATATTTCCTCTTCGAACACTCGACGTTTCGTATACATTTGCATCATATGAATATATCATGACCATTTCTTCGTATTTTTCTGAGTTTCCCACCCACCACAATCTGAAAGGATTAATATTAATATTGGATTCTATACAAGTATAGATATCTATTCGACAAGTTGCGGCGTGAATTGAAAACAGTTTCTTTCAGATAGAACAAGTCCGTTTAATCAGCAACTTCTCATATGACTAAAATTTTACTATATACAAGAAGTTGCTGACTGATTGGACTTGTTGTATCCAGAAGGAACTGTTTTTCAATAGACGCAGCAACTTTTAAGGGTAAATTGAGAATCTGCCCTTATATACTTGTACAGATTCCAATATCAATAACCATTTTTCCAGATTGTGGTAGATCCACCACAAAATGATGACTTTTAAACAATACTATGACCAATATTCATAAATTTTTTGATTCATAATTTTTGATATTCCATCAATTTCTTAGGAATTTTCTATTGCCTGAAGTGACAGACAATGTCTGACAAAACGTTAAAACAGAATTTGGTAGTTCAAAAACTGATATTGGAAACAGTTCCCTCCTCACGAGTTCGGCTCGTTTGCCTGGGATATCATTTTTCAATTTTCTTGTATCCTTCGAAGACATCTGTCGAGGCTATTTGTCCACATCGTTCGCGCATTAAAAGTTTCGGACAAGAAAGAAACAACCTCCTTAATGTCGCACATCTGCTGCATAGTGACCAGCGACAACTTTGGCAATAACTTTTCCTCTTCTAGCCGTGAAAATGATGGATTGTTTTAATTTCGATATTTATTTTTGATGAGTCCCGTTTTTCCAGTCATAAGCATTATATTCTTATACGTTGAACGTGGTTGAGGAAAACACGGCTCAATACCCATATTGCGTGAAAGTTCTTCTTATTGAAATACGGGTGTTTGCCGATCATTTGATATTGCTTCTTTCATTAGAAGTCTCGTTTCGTTTTTCAAATCGGCTTGAAGAAGAAAAAGTCAAAATTCGGTTCCTCGAAACATCCTCCACTTCACAAAAACAAGCATATTGCTGAATCAAATAATTGGGTTCTTCAATCTTGACAATATAACCAATGAGAGAATTGGTATGGAGTTCAGACAAGTAAGGGGGTGGGCGGAGAGGGGTTAAATCAAATTTGGGGAATGTTTCTTTAGGATAGGGAAACTACAAAGTGAATCTGTTCATTGTTTTGAAATCAGATTAACTATCCTCCATCGTATTGATAACATATTATTTCTCGATTCATTGCCAATTATTGTGGGTTAAAAACTGAAGAAATATGAATGATTTTGGTATTCAATATGTGGATAGTGAACAGTTTGATTATGAAACACACCTGTGCAAATCTGCAGTTCATGGACTTCTGACCAAAATCCTGAAGTTTGGTTCTCATATATGGAAAACGGTTTTATATAGTATATCATGTAGAGGTAACGTCTAATGATATTCCATCCGAAGGTCTTACAGTAGATAAATCAGTGAAAGCCCAATCAATTCGATTCCTGAGTCCTAGAAAACAGCTAGAGTTCAACCAGTTCGTAAAGAAATGAAAAACAATATTCTTATCATGCTTGCTATCATTTCCAAAATTATTGAAAACGCAATCAATATAAAGCTCATCGAATATCTGGATGAATTAGGAATTATTATTGATCGACAATACGGATTTCGTCATTGAAGATCAACCACTGATTCATTGGCGTATGTTTCACACATTTGGCAACATCCTATCTGAAAACTCAAAGGAACGTTAGCTGTTGCACTCGACATTCCAAATGCGTTTGATCGATTTTGGCATCGGAGTCACCTTTCTGAACTACCGTCTTATGGTTTATTTCCTCAATTGTGTGCTTCATTGAATAGTTTCTTGTCTGATATGTCCTCTCTGTCATTGTTGATAGAGTAACGTCTGCTATACTTTGAATACATGCAGCTGTTTCAAAAGTTTTAGTTCTGGCGCCCACTTTGTTCCTGCTTCCTATCAATGATATTCGTACTAGGTTATCTATATAAGGGACGAACATACATTCAGAGAGACTTCAGCGTCAATTGTATTACAGATGACTAGGCGAATATGATGGAATGGGGTGACATCAACTCGGTGGAATTCTATGCTGGGATTATCCAGGCATGTGTCTTCTTTAGTTAGATGAATTTCACTTCTCGTCAGCTTCTGATGATCTGCAAGGCACAGATACGGCTTTTGTTAGAATATAGTTCTCATGTATGGAGTTCTGCACTAAAACAACGATTCAAGTCAATTAAGAGAAAGGGAATCCAAATTGTTGGCGATTCTTAGTTAAACGAATCGCTCACTTCGTTGGAGGTCGTAAAATGGTCAGTGACTTGTCTCTCTCCTTTGATATTTTTCCGGTTAATGCTCTTTTCAATTGTCATCAATTGTTTCACTTTTGTCAGTTTCAACTCGGATGACCTGATGTCTGCAGTTATGTTTCTTGTGAGCTTGGAGGCCTGTCAAACCTCTTTTGCTCCAGCTAAACTTTGTTAGTCCTTACTGGAGCTTTGACCCATCATAATTGTTTTTACTGACATTCGGCTAAACTTGCGATCACATAACATCTTGAACGGTCCATTCTCCAAGGAACAAAATTCTGAATTTGGTACAGATGGTGGAGAAACGCCATCTGCTGGATGATCAAAGACTCAAACTCCCACTAAGGGCATATCATACGGCAGAAGCAGTAACATATAATCCGCCACTAACGGGAATCATCTCCGATCTACTTGCAGAAACAGCTGCAACCCCCAACATAAATCAGAATTTTGATGTTCGAAATGATCGCATTTATGCATCCAATGCCAGACAGCTGTTTCGATCCTCGATAGGTCTCATCAGTGATACTAGGCTGAACTTGCGATTTCTGCAATTTTTTTGGGCAGACCGAAGACGATTCTCCTACGCGGCGTATTATTGGTGAGGTAGGAGTTTTTTCTATGGTAGTTTCGCTTTCCACGCTTCCTGGCAACCTATCGCTTGTGGTTCGAGTCCATTTCGAAAAGTACAACTCTGCCTGATTCCCGGTAAGTCTGTCGAACATTGAATAATTAATGCAAGCCAAATAATTGTTAATTCGTACTGGTACTAGCTACTCCTCATTCCTTCTCCTTTTGGAAAGTTATTCGCAACCGATAGGAGTAAGCATCATTGGTGATTGCCTGAGAATAATAGATCAGCTTGAAAATCAGTGCTTGCAATTTAAGATATTCAAGTATGTTTGAGGCGTGAATAACACATCGACTTCAATGATGTTTATTCCAGCTCTCCATTGAAACTTGGACTATCCACTGGGTTTGAGGAATTGTATACCTTGAAGAAATGTTTACCCTATAGAATAAAATACTAATAATGAAGCCTATAGTTGAGTTGCTTTGGTACGGGTTACACCAGATATCGAAATATTGAGACAAGAGATTCGCGTATTTCTGAGCAGATTGTCTCAACTGATACAAGTATTGAATATATCAACTTGTTCCATATGTCTGATGCAATTGCCTCAAATAAAAGGTAGGAACACTATGGAGTGGAGAACGATGTCGATATCTGACTATTAGTTCTGTAATACAATAACCTTGTGTAATTCTTAGTACAAAGTTGTACTAATAATAATAATAATAATAATACTTTATGGCTTCTTTCGAATATACATCGATTATGAAAATGTAAAAATTTTAGATATGGAGACCAATTTGACCAAGAGACTATTTCTGGAAATGGTCCACATCTCTAATAAAAAAATATTGTTTTGAATAAACGAACAGATATTAGTGATCTGAGCACTATATATACTTATATTCTACATAAAAATCTGAATACAAATGATAACTCTCATCCTCATTGAATATAATCCACCCTGATTCACAATTATAATAGCAGTAGATAATTGAAAAATAACAATAACTCTGTATATGACTCAACTTCCGTCAAGTGACTTATATATATATATATATATATATATATATATATATATATATATATATATATATATATATATATATATATATATAAATGATATGATGATAATGAAAAATTTACTTTGTTGACGCAACAGATCGAGAGCGTTCGACAATCCATAATTCCATATTTTATATTGTCATGAAATTGTGATGTCTCGACCATTATTCATTCAATTCGATGATATCATAACTCATGACTGGCTAATACAACTGAGAATTAAAGTGATGTTGTTAAAACAGTCCTTCGCGTTCAAAATTTCCCTGAAGAATAATTCAAGGAGCAGAAAGATTTTAACGAGAACTCATCATCATTCCCGCCACTCTCCCTCCAATTTTCCAGCGCGAATAACCGTACACCTGTTCGACATACACCCTCGGCATTTTTTCACAGTTTCTCCCCGGCCAATATCCGCAATATTCTCGCATTCAACACGTCCCGACGATAGAACGAATCCGTGGATGTCGCGACAAAAATACTCCCCATTCTGATTCATTCCACGATTCTTAGTTATCTTGTCGCTGGTGGTTCGAGTCGATTTCGAAAAGTACACATGTACCTGATTCCCGGCACCTCCGCCAAACGTCACGTAGAGACCGCCGCCGGAATTTGCCTCCGCCAAATATCACGTCCTGAGGCCGTATACTTGATTTGGTTAGGATAAGCCGGTGGTGGAGGGAATCGTGAGTTAAAAAATGATATCAGGGGGATGGGTCGAGATTCTGTGCAGACGAATCAAAGGCAAATCAGACGGAATAATTCAACAAGTGAATAGAAAAATAATAGTTTGAGGAGATTGACTAGTTGATATGAAATAAATATATTAGATGTGAGCAGAAGTAGTCCAATTCTGAAATATCAGTTGAACTGAAATGAAGATACAAGAAAAAAATTGGATGAAAGTGGTTTTTGACCATTTCCAGAGAAACTATACTTCCGATTATAAAAAAACTTTGTTATAAATACTCCAGTGAACTGGAGTTCAAGTTAAGCCAGTTCAACTGTTAAGCAACAGAAGTTTCAATGGGCTGATGCTTAGCAAATGGTAAGTAACACGGTAATTTTCAATCAAATAATGTGGAAAACACTTCATATGCGTCGGACGAGATGAAAACCAATATATCAGTTTTTCACATTTTTTTCGGAAGATGACTACAATTTCTACTTCCGAATTTCAGTGAAACGTCTTGGTCCGCTAGGAATCGTTAGAAACCACTTCCACCCTCGAAAGCTCACCCAATTGTTCTTCCTGTACTTTGGGTGGATGAGGTTCAATTCAATTTTTCGGAATCAGTATCAGTTTTCTCCTCTTTATAACAAGAAATGAGGCTTATGATTGACAGATAATCGATTATTAGAATACGGGAATCACAGTTCCGTTTTTTCAGGTGTCGAGTCCATCTCATGAAGATTTTACTTAAATAAGAAGAATTGTTAAACGAACTGATTCGGATACAAACTTTGAGAGAACAATAAGGAATTATAACAAAAAACATTACAAAATGATAAATGTTGACTCGTCTGACACTTCATCCTCAAAAGCTGACCAGAATTGAGTTTATGAATTCGATAACATGGAACATAGAAGAAATAGATTATACTTGTTTTATTACAGTGTGTCGCAATCGAGATGGAAACGGTACTATATTTCCACTAGTTGAAGGAATACAGATCTGATTTGTCAAAAATGTCAACATGCTCATATTGCACAATTCTTGAAGCACTCAACTGAATCGTGGACTATAAACATAGCCCCGAATCACAAGTAGTGTCAAATTCAAGATATATTGCTTCTCGTTCGAGATATCTAGGAAAATATGTCAAAAAAGTTGTTCAGAATATCATTCCAATTTGAGATATTTGATTGAAAAATCCCCATTCCTACTTGAGGTCGATATGCCAATTACCATCATAAATGAATCCAAGAAAACTGATGTGATTCTACGTGAATCTTCATATTCAGCTGAACGTTAAAACGTGATGGGTCTGTCACAAATTTTTCTTCCTATCCAAAATAATCCGAAGCAAAATAAAAAACTTCGAAATGTTTGAAGAATACAATATTGAGAAATAGCTGTTACAGTTTTTTTATTGAGCTAGAATGTAATCAATACGAATGATAAGCAGACTAGTTACTCTCAGGGGTCTATATCTGATGTGTTCAGGATTCCTTACACACATTACTATGAATCTGGTATCTATAGCATTCTGAAAATTGGGAGTATGATCTTTCATTGTTATCATTGTCGCTTGGTTGCTGGGAGAATGTCACAATACTAGTTAAGGGTTGTTTGATACCCCCAGAACAAATTTTTGAAGCTCATTTGGTTTTTATATAAGTGACTAACATATTTCGGATGAACAGTTCATTCTTTATCGGGTTCGTTTTTCCCTTGAGCAAAAACAAATTGCATAGCTTCCTGGTAGGAGTCTTGTCTTCTGGCTCTCGCCCAATACTTCCTTCTGGAAAAAAGGGAAACACATTTAGACAAGTGTCATACAGTTGGGAGTGAAGTCAGTCTCTGTTCCAACTCCGGAACCAATTGACAGGATCAGGACTAATGACGATGAAGATTTATTTTTGCACGGGGAATAGGGAATTGACACTCCAGAACAAATTATATCCCAAGGTTACGGATAATGATTAAGTTCCTTCCACATATCGGTCCAAGCTGAACTCTAGATTCAGCAATATGGTTCGTGCTCCATGAGAATATTTTTATTACATCACTCACCAAAAAATTACCATCACCAAAAAATTGTAAATAATAAAAAAAAATCGTGGAGCACTTTTCCATGAAAATTAATTTTCCATCGCTAGTAATATCTCGGAAGATGCTTTTTCAGAATCTGGACCTGATATTTTACTATAATGGAAATATATTAAATGGAAATGTTGCACTGAGAGCATCTCTGGTTCTTAGCTAAATAGCTCATTAGTAATCCATGGAATTGCGAACTTTACAGAAACAATGCAGTAATAGACTAGAGGAATAATGCTGAAGTACGAATTATTAAATTCCATCATCGTAAGTGGTATTTACTTTTGTGAAAATTCTCTTTATGCGTCCTTCTATCCTGAATGGCTATTTCATTCGCAGAGTTTCTTACTGTTGTGAATTTTTCAACATTTTGTATTAATTTTGTCCTATACTATATAGAGAGATGAGAACCGGCGGATGCACGAAAAGTATTTTTTGCTCAAACATCTGGAAATGACAGACCCCATATCAGTTATCAGGTGGAATGGGTGAACTCTCAAGTCGAGTCAAATAATAATCTTGATACGTTTTGGAGCGTCTAGAGTTGCATCAAGGAGGTTAGTTTAGTTTGTTCATGTTGACGATAATTGAAAGCCCAGAATTGTTATGGAATTTCCCTCAATAATAATGATCATTGATGGTGATCTGAATTTTGAAACATGAAATCGCATCTCAACAAGTCCTCCATATTTTCTTCGACCAGTATCTACTCAATTTTCGCAGGAGAATTCAAATAAGAGATGGGAAGAAAGGCGAAGACCAGTATTATACACCGCATATCAATTATTGCGATCAGTTTTTTCATGCGGACATTCAGAATACAAATCAATGACCAAATCCCTAGAGAGAAAAATATTGATTGCAGATGAGTGCCATGTAGTGACTTCACTAGTTTCTGAAAATATACGAAGACATTTATATGTCTGAGTCACTATCTCTTGCAAATACATTTCTAACAAAAAACAGCAAAAATCCATGCCAAAGTATACTTCTTTTTATTTGAAAATTGACTTCCTCAATATAGAAATTGAATGGGTATTGGTCCAGACTCCCATTGTCTATATAATTTTTTCTATTGAAAATCTTATCAAATGAGATGAAAATCATCAATCACAAATGAAGGTATTCAATTACACCGTTGAACATTTAAATATACAGTGCATTTCTTTAATGTCCTCCCCTTTTATTTTTTGAACGGTCAACTGAAAAAGTTGAAACTTGGGATAATTAAATTGATGTATGAAAACTATATTGTGGTAAAATTGATTTCCAAGATGTCTACTAGGCGCCATCTGGAAAAAAAATTGAATGAAAAGGGGGTCTTGTGATACATCATTTCGAAGCTCCTGACGAATACTTTACAATTCTAGAATATGAAGTCAATATCTTTTCCTGATACAAAATAGCGGAACATGCAATAATTATCTTAAAACAAATACATAAATATCGATATTTCTAGAAATTTCCGTTTTTCTGTGTTATATGGCAATCCCAACAACCCGATAAGGTTTGTACGCCGCCTTCGTTCCTATTTGAAGCTCGATGAGAGAACTAGTATTTATTTCAAAAATATAAAAATCTGTGTTGAATTGACAGTGAGTTATGATGAACATTGATACTGAAACCGTTGGTTTAAAAGTTGAAACTTCTCCTAGAGATCAAATACCCTACAACCAAACTGATATTTTTCGACTCGACGCGTATTTCGCAAACAAGGCTTGCATCAGTAGAAGAAAATTGATACCCAATAAAGTGAGTTCTGATGTCTATCAGTGAATATGTATCTGGATAGTTCGAAGTCTTCATATTCCATGATTATTCCATTCGAAACAATTTTATGGCATAGATTGCAATCAACCCGATAAAAATGAATACTGGGTGTTACCGCATGGGTTAGGGTAAGTATGAATTCATTTTTGCGTATACGTTCACACAAAATATCTTCTGGTTCCGGATTCAAACTGGTTCGAAATCATCGCCAGGAACCCAAAGGGCCTGAGATCCTTCTCAAACTGACCTCGAGAATGCAGTAGAAGGAAAAAAGCACCTTACTTTACGGAGAAGTTCCGCCTTAACACTTGCCCCAAAACAATGGGAGAATGTGATCCAAGATCCTGATTTCCAAAAATCAATCGAATTGTTATTGTCACATCACAATAATGATATGTAACTTTCTAAGTAGACTTTAGAATATGACGATTACTTCATTGTGACTATTTTGAAACCGCTTGAAGTGAAAAAAATTCGCTTACATGTTTCACTCATGAAAAACGCATTCATACTTACCCACTATTACCTCATTCAATTTTCATTAATAACAATAGGATCTCGTGGATGGAAAAAATTGATTTGTACTGCTGATTCCACTGAAAACTGAAGAGTATTCATTTGAATAAATTTCAGGATAATTCCTTTCCTGCTTTTTTATATCGTCAACAACCTAATCTAAAAGCTCGTCGGAGAAATCTCTAGCCATTTGGGAGTAGAATCGTTTTTCATCTTGGCGAAGCTGTGGTATGAAGGTATGATAGTCTCCATATTGTCGTATTTCCAAATTCATTTTATGCACCCACTTTCTGTTATTGAAGCTACTGCAACATCGCGAAATAGTTTCTACTCGCGATTTCATCAATAATCAAGTATGTATAGAAATGGATTGTATTCACCTCAAAAGGAAAAAGTAGTTTGTACAAGAGTGGATGGGGTCAATATCCATTCGAATTATACAGTTAATATTTTTTACAACCAGGTGAGTATTTTGAACCCTCTTTCAAGTTCGATATTGATTTTTTCAATTTTTCACAGTATTCTTTCGATATTTATGAAAGACTCTAAGGAAAGCAAAAAATTACAAAAAAAATCGGTTTTAGTGAGAGTCGTACCCAGGCGTGTATACAGCTCAAGTTTATAGGAGGGGTAATCACTGAGAAAATTATGCATTTCCACCATTTTATCAAAACACAAATGCATATTGGTCTTTTCACAAACTTACCTTTAACAATGACTCAAATCATTAGAAAACTGTGGAATAAAAACGTCAGATTTGTTTAATCTTCATTTTATTAATAAATAAAATTGGAAAGTAGAGAAAACAATAATTTTAGATGAAAATGAACTTCAGAATTCAGAGACAACTACAATTTGCCTTGTCAACGTAGGTAAAAATAAACCGTTATAATGATATTCGTTCATGTATTTATCTGGAGTGATTACACAAGTGCTTCAAAATTACCGATGATTTTCCATTAAAGCATGGTGTCTAAAAACTGCATGAGTCGGGCTCTTTCGACAAAATATGAAAATAACCGAATGCAGTTTTTTTACTGACAACATGCTTGGAAAATTATCAGGTTCATTTTGATGCACGAGTGCCATTCGGTAGAATATTTCCGGAGTTGAAACAACGACGTTTAAAATTCAGTATTTATGCCTGTCAAGATAACAAATGTACATTTTAACAATCGTTAATATAGATACACAGACCAACGGGGATTTTTCGATACCTACCGGGTATTTACCAGCCCGAAAATGTCCCGCCGGGAATTTATTGCTGTAATTGTTCGAAAATGTCCTACTTCATATGGGATTTTCAACATACGATGGAAATATTCATACTACATATCAATATGAGTAGAATGAAAAGTATATACGTATTGAACACAAGATGATGCAACAGAAAAATTAAATAATAAATTTAAATTAAGGTTTATCAATTTCTCCCGAAATACCAGAGACTATATTATATTCTGAGATATTCTATAATTTTGATAATAATTTTGAATTCAATTACTGGATTCTGCGATCTGACAGGGTTACAGGGAGTAGAGGTGATATAAAATTGTGATTGATTTTTCATTCATTTACTATATTTTTTGATATCTCCCTATATTTTTTAATATATATTGTATTATGTTATGTGACTGACTGATCATGGGGGGGTAATTACCCCCTTTACCCCCCTTGTATACTCGCCTGGTCGTACCAACAACTATGAAGTGGGCTGTCTCAGAGGTCGTACGCCTTAACCAACTAGACTGTACAATTTACCCTAAGAATTATTGGTGTGAAGAGTAGATATGAGCTCTTCAATTCTACAAAAAAAATATTATTTGTAACAATTCAAACTTGTCTCAAAAAACTATTTATATGATGACTGGAACTTCCGATTGAACCGCGTCTGGAATCGTTTTTCTGTCGACGTTTCGGCTCCCACTTTGGAGCCATTCTCAAACTTCTTCGTGACTTGGTGACGAGGCTTAAGTCTCCTCAACCCCCAGCTTTCATCTTGACAAAGTGAAGACTATGATTTTGTGGATAGGGAGATGGTACTTATGGCTATCCGAGAATCCGACGTTATTGAAACAGTCGGACCCCATGTAAGTCTGGTGTGAAGAGGATTATTTGAAAGATTTTTCGAAGGGATGATAATGGTTTCCAGGAATTGGGATGCCTTCGTGAGTCATCTCGTTTGTTGGGGCATTGAGGGCGTTTTTCAAGTTTTATTGCTTCGCAAATCATTCTGAAGTGGAGTGTTTTTGCTGTGGCAATGGTCTTCGTGTTATTGAAACCAATATTATGTCCGGTTTCGTGGTGATGTTCGAAGTGGGTCCAGGTCATGTCCAAATTACGTACAGCTGTTCCCGGGCAGTCGTGACAAGGAATTCCAAATATTCCTTGTGATTCGTTGGGTATTATATCTTCAAGTGAGCGCACGAAAGAGGATATTTGACTGTTCGCTGTGAAAACTGTCTTAATGTCGTATTTTTTCAGAATTAGGCTAACTTCAGTGACTCCCTGAATGAAGGAGCCGAAACGTCGACAGAAGAACGAGTCCAGACGATGTTCAACCGGAAGTTCCAGTCATCACATATCGAAAACCTATCTGAGCATATAATGAAACAACTTGAATTTCGTGTTTCTAGGTAGACATATCAGAAATGTGATGTTTCTTCAAGGTTGTCCCTGATTACCAACTATTTTGTTTTCTGTGATTGGGGGAATTCATATCCTACCTCGTGTGGATATGAAATCACATCCATTCAGTTGACTGGAATCGCCTACTTATCCGTTCAGTAAACTATAAAGAAATGAGCATATTTTCGGACGGAAGTAGAAAAATAGTATTTTTTTCTTGTTCTTCTCATGCATGAAGCGACGGTTAACGCCAGTTTGGGAGTCATTTAACTCCCATCTCTCATCCCCCTCTTCTGCTGGCATCATCCAGCTCTTCCACGCAATATCCCAGTCTCCAATCTGGTAGCGACCTTGCCCCATGCATTAAAAAGATCAGATAAATAAAACTCATCAAATTCATAGTTCCGAATCAGCATTAAAAGTCCTTTCCGCGGACGGAGCTGTGCCAAATCTGAAATGGAAATCTGCACGATATACGAGATGGGCCGACATCCAAACAATATGTTTCCTTATCAGTCTTTAACAAGTTTTCTGGTCTGTAATCGGTGAACTCGCTATCGTCAGGCGGCCGAACGACTCGCGCACTTGTCAAGCTTTTTGTTTTATCTGGAAATGTCCTCGGAATATCTCTGCGAATTGCCGAACTTGGTCGTTTATGGGTCTTATCTCGAGTGGACACGCGGGATTGGAGCAGGACCGGAACGGAATATTTTGGTGGTATTGGTTGAAAGTGTTGACACCGAAGTGTGAGACATGGGTCGACTCATTTGTTCAAATCAAAAATACGTTGGACAAAGGCAGTGGTATTTTGAAATTCGTTTCAAAGAACAAACTTTTCGCGAACGAAGCAGCACCAAATTCAAAATGAAAATTTTAACGATATACGAGATGCGCCAATGTATGAACAGTTGGTTTTTCAATTATATTTATAAATGGAAACTGGGGCATTCTTGTGGAGAGAATGAAGCTCGGGGAATTATTTTTTTGGCTTCCTTCTTTTTCGGATAATTTTTTCATTCAGAGAGAAAATAATAGCTCGAACTTCATTGTTTCCACGAAAATACTCACAGAATTTTCACGAGGTGAATATCTTGAAATCGTCTGGAGTCCCTAGTAAAAGTGTTCCGTACTTCATCCATTTTACCACTGAAGAGATAATTTTCTCTGAGCGAAACGAGATCTTGTCTGGGCTGAAATGAAATATTAGCTCTCTATTTTGTTTCGTGTAGATATTTCCTTTGTATGCTATCTATTTTATTCAATTTTCATATCCTTAGTATGAATATTGAGCAAGAAAAAGTTATTTTCCAGGCCCGTCGTGTCATATAGAAAAGACGCGATGTAGCTGTGTTGGATGACACTTTGTTTTTTTTTGTGGTGGAATCAAACGTCTTCCAATAATATACACGTACCTATGAACCGAGAGAATTTGTGACTTTTTTTATTTCACGTCTTTTATATTAAAAGTCCAAATTCATTATTTATGTTGACAAGTTTTTTGATATGTGGTCGGTACACACGCTATTGCTATTGTGAATATTTCGTCGGATTCGCTTTTTCTGCAATCAGAAGTACTTTAATAATTATGACAAATCTTCTTTTGTGTACATAAAGATGTAAAGTTACTCAATATGAATATTCCTTCAGAGAGAAGACATGAGGGGTAATACAAAGACTAGAGATGCCGTTGAATACGGCCATATCTTCTCATGCATTCATGATATTATATTGTCATGACACGCTGATTTCTCTGCAAACTCCGTCATTTTTCATCTCACAATTGGAAGGACATTCGATGAGAGTTTCAGTGATTCAGATGGAGCTTACCCTGGTTTATCCATGAAAGATGAACTTCAACCTGAGAAACAAACCCGAATATAAACATAATGGAAAAATATTTCGTGTATGAAGGAAATGCATCGATATATTCATTCATATTCTGAAAGGCTATCCTTATTGCCCATGACACATGCGAATTCTTGTTCGGGGGATCATAAATTGACCTCCAAATGAAAATGTAGATGACAAAAAAAAATGTGTGGTTGGAAAAGTAGCTCAAGTGAATGATTATTCATTATCCGTAGTCAGGATGACTTTCTGTGAATCTTTAAAAATTGTCAATATTTTCCCGGATTTGTGATTATTCTATATCGGGTTCAGCTCGCTATGACACTTGATACTTTTCAGCAGAAATGGAGATAGAAGTTTCATATCTGGAAAAAACTTCTTTGTGTGAAACCAACTAGTTAGTTCACAAACCGCTAAGCTTGTTTCACCATACAATATCTTTTTCAGCCATAGAATCCCAATGAAAATTTTTATTAAAACCCCATTATACTCCGATATTTTATGTCTGGTGATTTGTATTGGCTCATGTCATCGGCTATTATTACTCTCTACATTTCACTTCATTTGCATTGGTAACATCTACATTCCTGACATATTTTTGTATGAACTTTATTGTTCAATTGCAAGTAGGAACTGACAACTATAACTCAAGTGAGATTATTTTTAATGAAATTGTTATTAACTCACAGGTATTATTGAATATTTATGTTAACCCAAGGAATTAAAACATTGAGTGATATAATTAAAAATACAAATGACATACTATTCAAAAGTCATGATTCTTAGGTGGATGGATCATTTTTGCGTAGTTTTTTTGGGTTCTTGGAAGGATCTGAAAGGATGAGAATCAATATTAGAATCCATACAAGTGTAGAACGTCGAAAAGTTATTGGGTTAATAAAAAACAGTTGCTTCTGTATGAAACACGTTCTACTAGTCAGCAGCTTCTGATATTACTCAAATTTTCCTATTAAAATAATTCAAGAATTAATATTTATTGATATAACAATTGTTGTTGACTTTTCGGAAACTGAATCTGCTACTGTTTCCAAAAATATTTCTTTTCCAGTTTTTTCCTCAAGTATCTGAATAATTTGAGTGCCGCAATCTACTCAAAGAAGTGAGGAATGCAAGGAAACATTTTCTGCTCTATGCAGGTGGTCAGATTCTGAGTCTTCGTAGAGCTTGTACAAACAATATTTCATAGTGAAAATCATAGATATTTCGAAAAAATTAAGGTCCTCATAATAGAATAATTTTGCTAAATGGAAGAGGTCAGTGATGAAAAAATTGTCAATACGATACATACTCTTACCGTTATCTTGAATTGCTGCAAAAACTGTCAAAGTTTATATTGATCTTCCATGATGTTGTTCATTGATATCTGTTATTTTTGAGAATGATCTGAGAATTCAACATAGTCGATGGATTCCACTGAAAACTTATATATTCGGATATCTTTCCATTTTCAAGAATTCATCATAGACGGAATTTTGAATGAACTGAAGTCCTGCTCTGGCAGCATATCTCACGTAACAATTTCAGCATACCATATTGTTTCTGCTTTCAAATTTTCCACTCAGACGTAAGTGCCAATTTGTATCCAGTAACAAAAACTTATACGTTGAATGGGATGAGCTGTCAGTCGAGAAAAGGGGTCAGCAGAGAGAGAGAGAGAGAGTACGATCTTGTTTACTTCACAAAATGATCTTGGAATGGAATTGACAGTTTTATTAATACGGTCCGAGACAGTGATTCCATTGTTTCCTCGAATATCCAAGATAGGATGCTTCACAAGTCGTTTAATTCTCTCGAGATCTTAAGAAAGCGACCCAGTCCAGACGTCTAGTATTTTTCAAAAACGATCAT
The DNA here is from genome assembly GCA_032362365.1 of Zygogramma bicolorata. Taxonomy (NCBI): domain Eukaryota; kingdom Metazoa; phylum Arthropoda; class Insecta; order Coleoptera; family Chrysomelidae; genus Zygogramma; species Zygogramma bicolorata. The sequence continues at coordinate 47,361 of JAVJAQ010002265.1, forward strand.
ATGGAGATAACTTCATACTACAGAAATCCCATTTCGGACTTCGAGCTCACAGGGAAGCTCTGTTATATCCAAAGAATAATATAATAACCGAAAAAAAAAAGATATAGACCCATATGAGTTTTGGGGACCGAATGACCCAACATGAATTATGATCAGAACATTGCTGATTAGGAATTCGGGTATTTTTCTAGAGAGACTGAAGTTTGATGAACCAAGTTTCATGTTGAGTGTACTCACGACGTTTCGATTGATGGTATCCGCAATCGTCTTCGGGTGATGACTGACAGTTGTGACAAAACATATCTGTTTCATTTTAGCTTTCACCGTTTCGCCATCTGGTGAATTTTCTCTGTAACTTACCCACCACAGTGATGGCCGATTCCTGTTGTTTTCAGTTTTCTGCCGCCCTTGATACTTAGTATCTACGGCTCTCATATCTTCCGGGATAGGCCACTAATATTCCACGTCGGCGGTTTTTTCGCATTTAAAAAGTATTTTCAGTGCCAGGTTTGTTAAGAACTGCTGTCGAGATTCTGTAATGACTTTAGATGGGTAATGGTTTGCTTCTATTAAATGAACTAACACGTAGGTGAAGTTTTTATTAACTACTTTCATTTATTTCATTAAAAACCTGTGTAATTATTTAAATACTTATACAACAAAACGAGATCCTCTGCCCCCCTTCCTCCGAATGGGAAATAGACTTTCGCACCATATCCTGTGTCCCCTTGAAACAACAGCAACCCCTTTCAAAAAAACCCGAGATTGAACCATTGCACAGTCAATGACAGGCGTCAGTCATGATAACGATTTGGCTCAATAATATTCAATTTTCGTTAGTATGCTAAATTGCTCTATTGCCGAATTTGAACGTTGAATTTTGTTGAATTCTGCTGAAAGTGTGTGAGTTATGTCAAAAAAATATGATTATCAGCTCACGTCAAAAATTTTCCACTATAATTCGCTTCGAAATACTTTCCGGGAAAAAATCCGGTAAATTCCTGTGTTGCCATGGTAACGCAAAACAAAATTTGCCCCTCATTAATCAAAAACTGTTGGTGTGGAATTTTTCTGTGATTCAGTGTTTTGGTTGACTAGACTTCAACTTTTCCATCATATATTCGTATTAAAGGAAAAAATCGCTGTATTTCTGTATTTTGATTACTTGGACATCAACTTTTTCAACAGTTTTTCACATTGAAGGTAATGATCGAATGAATATCAAAATGTTCACTTGAATGTGACTGAAATTCCACTTCTGTTTGTAACTGTTGTTTATATAGGAGGCAAATAATTTCAGTGGTAAGCTGAGCCTCTAACACATAGTTGTGCATTAAGCAATTGAATTTATCATGGAAGTGAAAGGACATAGATTTTCATGATTCACCTCTTATAACTTTCTTAAGATTCGGTACTACTCCAAATGAAGATCCAGTTTATATGAAAATGAGTTGTCTATTCATAGGAGCTGGAGATTTTTGAAGTATATCACGTTTCATGGTAGACTTTGTAGTGAGCCCCGAAATATCGATAGGACAGTGGACATCGAAGTGGCAACCCCGATACCGGTAGATGCAAAGAGTGTTGATAAGTGGGGGAGCGATAGTAGACGGAGAGCCAGAGCCCAAAAAATTATCTGAATTTACTAAACCTGTTTTTTTATGGCTTATTGCAGTGGTTGTGTACACAAACATACTGCGGTCAGTCAGGCGAAACTGAGAACAGGTGTCTCAGGTACGCTATCGAACCTGCCGTATCTGCCGAGGTAATAAAACGAATTTAATAAAGCTGAAAATCGTTATACAGATTGTATATTGTATATACATAAAAGGTACGACAGTCAGTCAGTTGAATATGGGGACGGAGCTGGTCAGTTGGTCGCAATGTATGTACAAAAAATAAATACGGTGCAATTAATTTACTACACTTAAATATTTTTGTGAGGGTATTGAATGCTATATGAAACATAAAAAAAATGATCAGTTATCGATTTTGTGGGACAACGCCCGTCAGTCAGCGGAGATAGAAATGAAAATTTCGCGCGCGCGCTCGGCCTTGAAAGCGATTTCAAATCAGAGTATCGGCACAGCTCAACTAAGCTGTGGTATCGGACTGAGCGCAGTTCTCTTTTACTATCATGCTTGAAACCTGTCTGCTAGTGTACGCGTCCCAATAATTGACAACAATTCCGGCAATTATATCGTATATCGCAAAAAACATGCGAAAATTTTTTCTGTAGAGATTCCTGCACTGACACCTCTCGGAAATAGTTCTGACAAGCCTATTAACCTACTGTTTAGGGAAAGTTGAGTCTGGTCTGAACTTATTTTCCTTCAGATGATTTGATTCGTATCCAGTTTTCAAGTGTATTCACCATCTATGGAGACAGAACATGAATCGAGTGTACGAGTTACATGCAACTTTTTAGTGTTGCAGCAACAAATTGCCTCATGGGATTCAGGTTTACTGCATAGATGGAATGCAGTAAAAATAAATTGTCTGGTGAGCTCAAATCGCACCTTGAAACTGCGGTTGCAGAGTATACAATTTTGTTCCGTAGTTTTCTTGGTTTGTAACCTACCCTAATTTGAGGAAATGAGATTGAATATCGGAATTTATACAAGTGTAGAAGGGCAGATTTTTTATCCACCGCCAAAAGTTGCTGCGCCAATGGAAAAATAGTGCTTTCTGGATAGAACAAGTCCAAGCCTATCAAAAAATAATAAGAACTAATATATATGAAAACACTTATTGTTGGAGTTTCAGAAAATAGATCCGTTTCCGTTCTCAAAACTTATACCAAAATTCCTGTTTAAATGCAAATATCACTTGCTTGACAATTCTGATCGTGAGAGCGAAATGAATGAATTTGATGATTCGGAGCTAGAGTAAATTAAGCAAATATTAGTTGTAATAAATATTATCTGGAAGTATAATAACTGTTATATATTGTTATATTATTATTACTTAATGGCCTACTTACTTATTTCGTTTATTAAATAATAAAGAAAAAATCAAACCGCTACCTGCGACGCCAAGCCCGCGCGAAATTTTCATTTCTATTTTTGCTGACTGACGGGCGTTGTCCCTCAAAATCGATAACTGATCATTTTTCTCATGTTTCATATAGTATTTGATACCCTCACGAAAATTTTGAAGTGTAGTAAATTAATTGTACCGTATTTATTTTTTGTACATACATTGCGACCGACTGACCAGCTCCGTCTCCATATTCAGCTGACTGACTATCGTACCTTTTATGTATATGCAATATACAATCTGTATACCGATTTTCAGCTTTATTTAATTCGTATTATTACCTCGGCAGGTACGGCAGGTTCGATAGCGTACCTGAGACACCTGTTCTCAGTTTCGCCTGACTGACCGCAGTATGTTTGTGTACACAACCACTGCAATAAGCCATAAAAAAGCCAGGCTTGGTAAATTCGGAGAATTTTTTGGGCTCTGGCTCTTGGTCTATAGCGCAAACCTTAACTAGGCGTTAGATTGTAGGAAGTTAGTTGTTCGCTAGGCAGCGACGAGGTTAAATGTCATGTTCATTATACCTATTTGTATCTACCTAACAGTAGACTATAACTAGTGTGGAGTCGTTATGAGAAATCCTAGCAAATGTGAACCGGAAACGTCAGCTGAATATATGAGTTTACCAAATATAGTGTTTTATCAATGTGCTGGCCCACCCCGAGAAGTCCCCGGCAACTGAGACTACTTACTACAACTTGAATATTCTTGATTGAGTTGAAATTAGGAAAATCTGTATGAATAAGTTATTGTCAAAATCATCACCACTTCAAGAGGAAGGAACTAATTGTGTTGACACCTATCGAGAACATATTATAAAGTTGAAGCTTGTCAATCAGTAATATATTTCACAACGATCATACTTGAACTACTAATGTCCTCAGGATGGAGTTCAAAATTACTTCGAGAAACTTTCATGTTTCAATTTGAAGAATGGAATCTGAGAGGCTGCCGGACTGTTGGTGTGTTCCTGACAGTATGTTATGTAATTTGATGTTCAATAGCAGAGAAAGGCTATCTGTTTTGTTGTTGACTCTTCGCCCATTCCCTGGAAATATCATAGGAGGGTGAGAGAATGGTCTCTATAGATATTTTCACGGTCGGTGCTCGTCAAAATGGTCGTCAATCGTTCGACCCTTGGAAGTATCAACACGGATGATCCGCAGGTACAGAATTCCCACATCTCTGTTATGAGATTGGAGACCTGTCGAACCTATCTTGATCAGGGATTTTCGGTGGTACCTCTGCTATTTCCAGCAGCGTCACCAGGTATCAATACCAAGTATCATTCAGTATACTTTTTGTCAACCTGTCTATCATCCTAGTTTTTTTCAACTTCTCTTTCGAAAAAAAAGATCCGAGAAAAACACTTCTGAATTTTTTGACATCAGCTAATGTTTGCGATGATAATAGATACATTCTCGGGATCAGTCTTCTAGCAATATGTCAACTATTCCCAGCGACCTACTAGTCTTCAACAACATGATATACATCGGATTCCCAGTTATTACCGAGTCCAATTAGAATTCAATACCAACCATTATACTGGAAACAAAGCCAGACAGTATGGAGCTCAATTGTGGCTAGGTGATACCCAATATTATCGAAACCATATTCGTTTTGTGAGAGTAAATAATCATATCAAATATTGCTATCAAATACATGCATATGATTGATTTCATTTGATAACGAAATATATCTCTTTGAATTGTATTAACAATAACCGATGGAATATCCCGATGAAATTTCAGTCATAAACTATTTTTATGACTGCAACGAACTAAAACAAATCATATTTCGTGAAATATTGCAGTAGAGAAAGAATGGTCAGTTTATTTGTAATGAATAGATATTTACGAGGGATATTTCTGAGAATTGAATGGGGTATTGTAGAGTATAGGTAGGAAATAGAAATCTTGCATAAACTCTCGAATAATACCGCCAAAAAAAATCTAAGTCAGAAAACTAGTCATATTGTATGATGTTCTGTTTTCAGAGAGTAAAAACTTCATGTCATACAACCTGAAGAATTATCTAAGAAAAATCTTACTAAGAGACGGATATCAATAACAAAAATAACGAAAATAAAGGACCCCGCACTAATCTTATGGAAAACCGGTTTCGGTGAAAATCGCTGAAATTTCAATATGATGTCGCCCATGCCATCCTGAATAAAAGTTATCATTGCGCCAACTCTCTGAATGCCCGCGTTTGGATTCTACAGGGGGTCAAAGTTCGATATTTTGACGATTTTTCAAAAAATCCGGAATTTCATTTTCATTGTATCGATCTGAATTTTTATAATGGAATAGTCCACAATATGTGCATCAAAAAGTTCAAATGACAAAAGTTTCTAGAATCAAAACTGGCGGGTATACAGAGGGTTGAACTTTGTTTTTGGTAATTTTTATCGAACTTTTTTTGAGAAAATATTCGTTTTCCTGCAGATCCATGTGCAATTGATGTTACTTACAGTACATAAGAGGGCGATCATATTTTGCATTTGAACTAACCATCGAACTTTAAATATTTGAAAGGTACGGGGCGATCAAAAATATATTTTCAATTTCGGAAAAATGTATCCCTTTGTATAGTCAGCTTTCACCAATATATTCAGCTGATTTTTTGAAACTATGTAGCTAACATACATACAAATGTGTCAACGTCTGTGCTCATTAATCTGAATCCAAATAAAGTTGCGGCGATGGTCCAAAAAATATGGAGAAGGGATGTTTCGGAATAATTTGGAAATGATATTTCTTTTGTGCCTCTTTAACGTTTTTAAAAAGCCAAAGACAATTTTAAAAGATCAGATTAACACAATTTACTGTACTAAAATAACAACATTTTCGTTTCCAAGACTTGTACCTACTACTTTTCTGTGCAAGTAACTGTATTATTCCATATCCAAAATAGAGCAGTCCTTGGAATGTCATTCGATTGCTGTCAGAGTTATGGATGTTTTTGATAGCAAACATATTTTGATGTGTTGAACGTAGATGAAATGTTAGTATTTTCTAATAATTAGAGAATCGGTTGATGTTTTGGTCATCAATTACCTGTTTTCTTTTATTTTCTGCTCTTCGAAGTTAAATAAGGTGAGATAATCATTATATTCAATTGTATCTCATATTTGAATATTCCCAGGTCATCATGGCCTATCAAAATCAAGTAAATTGCTTTGTATGCGATACCCGATCAAGACCAGCTCGAATGTCACATCTTCTTCATGGAGAAGAACATTTGGAAAAGTGTCAAATAGCTATTTCTAGGCGGGATGCACGAGGTGGTCCCCCTCTCATCATAGGAGAAGAAACAAGAATATGTTTAAACTGTAATCGATCTATTATGAATGAAATAAGGGACTTGACGATTGATCCAACTTGTATAAGACTTAATGTTTTGACACAAACATCGAGCCATACATGCTTCATCTGCAATGCCGCCGATGATCAGCAAACTCTATCCAATAAATGCAGGGCCAATATTTTTGTTCATCGAAATATATTCATCCCGGATAACGTGAAGGCGTGCAGACATCATCTCGATGATAACGGTTTCATTTTGCCATTTCTATTACCAGGAATCCAGTTTGTAAATAGACCTTATCTGATAAAGGGACAGCAACTATCCATTTTCCTTCAAGGGCTTCGTTTTGTGGCTATTGAACACTCCAGCTATGAAGATGAGAACAATTTCAGTGAGGATGAGTTTCAGGCAATATCTCCTATAACCAAAGAACAATTTCGTAGTCTTTTTATGTTCTGTGATATGGTTCCGCAGGAACATGGTTATAGATATATAACGAAAAAAGACCTTATGACATTCCTCTGTAAATTGCGTCAGGGTCTGTCGGATGATTTCTTGAAGGTAATATTCCATTATCCCTCTAGGCAAGCCACCAGCCTAGCAATTTCTAAAGTAAGACAGTCTTTGATGCAAAGATTCGTTCCATCGAATATCGGCTTTGCAGCCATCGATAGGAATGTGTATATTAGAAGGCATGTGAGTGAGTTTTCCAATATTTTATATAACCCGACCCCAGCCAACCCGAAGGCCATCGTTTACATCGACGGATCATACGCCGCCATAAATAAAAGTTGTAATTTCAGGATATTGCGCCAATCTTTCTGCCGGTACAAGGGACATCATCTGGTGAAACCAGTTTTGATTGTGGCCCCGGATGGATATATACTGAGTATTCAAGGACCTTATTTCTCAGACGCTCGCAACAATGACGCAAGAATTTTGGAGAATCAGTTTGAAAGAAACTTAGAAGACATGAGGGGATGGTTTAATGAAGGTGACATTTTTGTTGTGGATCGGGGTTATCGAGATGCCATACCCTTACTGAATAATCTTGGCATACAATATGAAATGCCCGCGATTGTTCCACGAGGGCAACAACAGCTTTCCACCGAGGAAGCAAATAAATCTCGATTAGTGACGAAAACTAGATGGATAGTTGAAGCAAGAAATGGACATTTGAAAAGCATGTTTAAGTTTTTTGATAAAACGATCGAAATGCCACACGTACACAATCTTAGCGATCTATATCAAATCGCTGGTGCACTCATCAACAGCTTCCACCCCCCAGTCTCAATGAGAGGTGCCAATGCTCAGCTGGCACAAGAATTGTTACGAAAATCACAGGAGGTAAATGTCGTCCAGGCTCGAGTGGAAGTGGACAATCTTCATCTGAGAAATGGTCAATGGGTCCGTATGAATGGAAACCTGATTCCAAACTTTCCTCGCCTTACGATAGAATATCTAAGAGATTTGACCGTAGGTATATACCAAGTTAAACTTTCACCTTCGTATATACAGGATAAATTGCAAAGGGAAGAAAATGAAGAGTTTCAGGTCGATATTTTCGAAGAGGAACCTGGATTCATGAGAGTCAGGGTTTTTTCGAGGTTCAGAAATGCCACAAAATATCAACTGTGGATCAAATATAATGATGGAGAAGAACCTGATGAACCAAACGAGCCCATATTAGGATATTTTTGTACTTGTAAAACCGGCGCCAGAACTTTAGGAACATGTGCGCATGTTGCCAGTGTTCTATGGTATCTTGGTCATGCTCGACATGACCCCAACAGTCGATACCCCTCAAGTTCCCTACTAAACTCAGTAATGGACGCGGCAAATAGACCACAACAAATGGTTCCTGATGGTGCGCTTGAAATAGTTGGGTAGTGAAACGATGACAGTCATGCCGGTGAATAAACTCCTCACAATTTATTTGAATAACATCTCAAAAAACCCAAGACCGGTATGTAGGTGGTCAATTTGGATGCATGACATTTCGTCTGAAGTCTAATTCTTTATTGCGATAGAAATCACTTGCATCCTCATTCTTCATTGCAATTGAATTAACTGCAGATTCAATCATTGTAATGGAAGATTTTTCCAATTATTTCAGAATGTCGCATGCTCTATTCAGTGATATCTATATAAGACCTACCCTACACTGATGAGGGGCAAAACCCCGAAACCGGTATAACTCGTTTCGGAAAACGAAATATGAATCGTCCGAAAGGCTGTCTTCATGGAAAAAATGTACTTGCTGAATTGATTCGACTCAGTTCAGTAGCTGTTGTAGTACTATCATCATTTCTGTTTTCTCTGAATCAGCCCATATGCTTGGAATCGTGCTGAATTCATGTTATGTACTTACTTTAATTCATATTTCATATATCTGTCAGTTGCGGTCACAATTTTTTGAAGACAATGGCAGTTGCGAAGACCTGAATATAAACCAAATCATCTCATTTCTCTCTACTTGTTCTTCCGCACACGATCTTTCTCGAGAATATATTGTTTTCATACTGGATTTTCCTAAAACATCGGGTGGAGACAAGGTGGTCCTGGTCCTAATAGAGTTTCTGAATATATAAAAAATATGAATAGTAAACGGATACTTATATTTTTGAAAAAAAAATTTTTTTTTGGACCAACCTTTGTATATTCATAAATTCTCATTTCAGATAATTTGGTCATTGAAATGTTTCGAAGTTTGTCTAGTAAACAATATTATTTTCCGTTACAAAGAAATTATTGATTATTCCAGAAATCAAGGAAATACTATACTTCAAAACCCTGTATAATTCAAACCGTGGCATTCGCGTGGTAGGCACTGTAGAACTTTTTGATCAATAATAACTCATCTACATTATATCAGAAAATAAAAGAAATTCACGGACGATTTTAGAAATCATTTCTAAATTATTCCGAAACATCCCTTCTCCATATTTTTTGGACCATCGCCGCAACTTTATTTGGATTCAGATTAATGAGCACAGACGTTGACACATTTGTATGTATGTTAGCTACATAGTTTCAAAAAATCAGCTGAATATATTGGTGAAAGCTGACTATACAAAGGGATACATTTTTCCGAAATTGAAAATATATTTTTGATCGCCCCGTACCTTTCAAATATTTAAAGTTGGATGGTTAGTTCAAATGCAAAATATGATTGCCCTCTTATGTACTGTAAGTAACATCAATTGCACATGGATCTGCAGGAAAACGAATATTTTCTCAAAAAAAGTTCGATAAAAATTACCAAAAACAAAGTTCAACCCTCTGTATACCCGCCAGTTTTGATTCTAGAAACTTTTGTCATCTGAACTTTTTGATGCACATATTGTGGACTATTCCATTATAAAAATTCAGATCGATACAATGAAAATGAAATTCCGGATTTTTTGAAAAATCGTCAAAATATCGAACTTTGACCCCCTGTAGAATCCAAACGCGGGCATTCAGAGAGTTGGCGCAATGATAACTTTTATTCAGGATGGCATGGGCGACATCATATTGAAATTTCAGCGATTTTCACCGAAACCGGTTTTCCATAAGATTAGTGCGGGGTCCTTTGTCCTCAGTTTTCAAATTGTCGAAGGTCTTTACTACTGCCAATAGTATTTTGTTCTGGTCTCTATATTTTTTTTTTGGCTTTGCTTGACCTGTGATCTCATGGCTAATTTTCATTTCAGTAAAGCGTAAAGCTTTGTTCCCTTTTGATGCCGTCGATGAATTTCCATTTGGATGGTTTCTTTGCATGGAACTGACAAAGTAAACCTCTATGCCAACCTTCTATAATTTTATTAGCTTTCGGCATTTCGGTTTTCACTCTCTCGTAACAATTCCACAACGAATTTTCAAAAGTAGGTGTAGTTTTTTTGGTATGTCTTCCCTGGCGACCGATCCATGTATCTTCGAAATACTCAACTAGGACTTGAGCCTCGGGGGGTATTAAATCATTTTCACAGATACTGTCAGAAGCTTTGATGACAAATTGTTCAGGAACAAATGCAATTGCAAATAACAATTCAACTTTTAACTGAAAATCTGCGTCTGTGTCGTATCGAGATTTCAGGCCCTGACGCTGAAGATGCCTATGAATGCATTGTTAGAAATGAAAAAAACATCCTTGGTAACGCACTCCTGGAAAAACTTTTTTTATGGCATTCACGACAGCTATCTCAAAATCGGTAGTTACATGCTTCAATGTGATATTTTATAAATACTCTTTTACTATATTCAGAAGTCTCACATATGTGTCTTCTGATTTTAGTGGCAGAAGGGCGCATACCAAAGGCACTGTCAAACTCATTATTTCACCATGAATAGTATACAGCTGGTAGAATATGCTCGGACTCGTTTGGAAAGTGCCATTCATAAACCAAGCTTCACTTCTTGAAAGGTACTGTAGATTTTGGTTAGTAGCAAAAACTATTATTCTGTCTTCTGTTTGTCCAGAGTCATGGAGGAGAAAATATTCATTTTTTTATGTCTTGCGAAACTCCTCCGGAATTGAAAATTCACTTCTCCCGAGAGGCACCGTTGGTCCTTCATTTGCTTTTTAGACTGCTCAAGGAGGGAACTTTTGAGCATGCAGCTTCACTCAAATCCTTCGACATATTTGACACAATTACATGTGAGGAATTATTGCTCTCTCTTGCTTGCTTTTTCATTTCATCAAGTTTTTTCGCCACCTCCAGCTTTGCCCCGGATCCAGAATGGTTGTGTTCATTTTTCTTCGTCACCTCTTAACCTACAATGATGGCTTTTCCTTCACAGAGATTTGATTTCCAATCCTTGCATTTCCAATAGGTAGTGTGTCCACTTTCTTTTTCTTTCGTGTAAAGATATCCATTAAAATGAAGTTTTCTATTTCCTTTTTGTCCAGGAACATATCCGAAGGTTTTGTTATATGACATTTCGTAAAAACTGACTTGTGTATTTGATGTAGTTTGGTTACCTTAGCTTTGGTTTCCTTCTATGGAATATTGTTTTCGATATTTTGTCCTTCTATAAAATTCCGTTTTCGATATTTTCGATATTTTTCAAATCGATATCAATTTCTTTCGAGTTTATTCTTTCGTTGATTTTGCTTTTCGATGTTTTCCAAATCGACATTATTGCTTTTCGATATTTTTAATTTCTATAAAATATGGTTTCGATATTTTGTAAAACATTTTTCTTTCGACCTTCTTATTTCGATATTTTTTCCGCAACTCCCGGTAAACAGATGGGTGAAGTTCGACCTTTATTCCGTCTCGGACTAATAGAAGTCCACCCTACTACACTTGTACAGATTCCAATATTAATACCTATTTTTACATATTGTGGTTGGTCAGAAACCCAGAAAACTACCACAAGATAATGACTTCCAAACAGTGAGCATTTATTAATATAAAACCAATATTTATATCAAAATATTGTGTTTGCAATATCAATCCATATTAGCGCATCATTGATTTTTCCACCTTATTATCCCGAAATTGGGGTTCAGCCAATATGATGTGCTACATGGGAATAGTTTTCTAGTTTCAGATATCCATGAATAATAGAGCACCGAAGCGTGATTTATCCCAGCGAGAATTCAACTTTATAGTGAGATAGCGAAAACAAATTTCAAAACACGACACCTATTTGATTTTTATCGTCGCAAGCGGATTTTCACAAACAACGCGGATAAATCGGTGGACGAGAAATAAATGGTCTGTGAAATCCTGAAATTATTTTTGAAAGATTTATTGCTAATGTAGATGGAACTGTTGTTCCGCACAAACTCGTGGACGAGAAAAAGAATGGGGGACTTGATTACTTTTGTTCTGGGAGTTATTTCGATTATGGGACGGAAAATGCGGAAATCGTGTGGCCTGCGCGTGCAGAGTCATTTGTTTCGGAATGATGCGTTTCATGGTTTTTGATAACTAGAATTCAGTGAAAATGTGTTCTTTTGCATGGGGTGTTGAACATGTATAAAAACCCTGGTGTTGCAATTGAAGCGATATTGTTTAGATTAATATGGCGACACTTTCACGTCATTTTTACGTATCGTGGAGTGTTTCTCAGGTTCATTCGCTAATTGACGCCGATTGTCAGCCATTGCAAACAACGTCGAACTATTTGATGTTGAATAATTTTTTTTTTGAAAGATGGTTCCCACTCCCAGCTGATTTTGAGGTCCCTTATTGTTTATCGAAGTTTTGAGTTGATTTACGCTGTGCAGTACCAAAGGATATATTAGGTAACTGATCTATATTAAAATTTTCATTCACGCTATAATCCTGAAGCACAATTGAAGCATGTTGAATTTTTTTTCATTTTTGGACAGTTAACGATTTGCCTTTTGATCCGAAGAAGTTTTGTTATCATATATCTTCACATTTGAAAAATATTCTCACAAAAACTTGTATGATGTGTAGGATACAAATGGGGAAGTCAAACGTTGCGCTTTTTCCTAGTTCAGAAGTTATTGCCTTTCAAATTTGGGAAAACAGGCCTATGTCACCTTTTCTGTACCATAAAACCTAAGAAACACACGTTACTCATCACCTTCACACTTCTTGCACTCGCTGCGAACTATTCCCATTTGTCATGGAGAGTCTCATTTTTGAAATCTGACCTTCCATTGACATTGGAAATGCATAGTCAACCGATCGATCGACAAACTATATTCTGTGATTCGAGCAGTCAACAAAATAAGCAAAATCTGATGTAATACTTGAAAATGAAAAGAACAAAATTATGGGATATTTGGCAGGTATCCCGAACGAATAATACAGGCTGTCGATCGGTCAGCGTCTAAAAGTTGAAGTTTAGCCAGCCGGCTGTTTATACATTTCCTAGGAAGTATGCATCTCTTCTCGTTGCAAACGCTTTCTGAACTGATTTTATGTTAAGGGATCATGATGTCTATTATTTTGGTAGGCATTCGTAGTCATTACTACCCCAAACTTCCATAGGTCTTAGTCCCAACACCAGGGTTTTAAGAATCTTAGGGTTGTTTCAGATTTGACGGAGAAGATCATAAATAAACGATGAGTTTGGAACCTTCGGTGTGAAAGTTTGATACTTTTCCTAGAGATCAATCACCCTAACACCAAACTAATATTTTTGCACTCGATGCGCGTTTTGCTAACAAGTTTAGCATCTTCAGGAGACGAGTGCAAAAATATCAGGTTCTCTCTAGGAAAACTTTCGGAGATCATATAGAAGACGCCTCCTGTGACCTGATGAGTTTTGATATAGAAAATAAAATTAAACGAATTCATGAGAGATCTTGAATTCATAGAATGAAATATTGGACATTCTGAAAAAAGTTGATAGCTAACTGAACATTCGTTTCAGTGATCTGGCTTATTCGATGAAAGCGTATCAGTAATAAAAGAAATCTCAGTATCAACTTCCTAAGACTTAGGCATAGTTCATATGAGTACGATTTTTGGAAAGGAATTTTGATTGAAATGAGATGGAGATCGAACACTGGAATATCATTGGACTTTTTTTAGTTGCATCATTTTTTATTCAGACGAATTTTGCAAATTGCGTACCTACATGACCTTTGTATCATATGATAAGTTTTGAGATCGCAAATAACACTAGTTGAAGTATAATTCAACTTTTACAAAAAATCGAAATCACCAATTATCATTCGCAGCCTGTATGAAAATATTCAACGAATATGGGTGAATTCGAATTGAATCAAAATTAGTCAATATGATTAGGAAATGGTTATAAATACATCATGAGAGAAATTGATGTTTAACATATGTATTGAATTACGTCCTGATTAAGAATCGGTTGAAATTATCGGTGATTAGGCTGTGCCTTCACTGTAGCAATTAAAAAGATTGTAGTGTCTATTCTCAGCACCGATTATTTTAATGAAATGTTATGCTTTGTTCATAGACCAAACTTTTACCTTTAATTTAGCTTTTACTTAAACTTCAAGGAAATTCTCACACTGTTAATCGATGGAAGCATTCATACAAAACACTTTTACTTTAACATTTCATGTATGAAGACTCCATTTATCAGCATTATGAGAACTTTCTCAGAATGAAAGTGGAATATGTAGTAAAATAAAAAGTGTGGTCTATGAACCAAGCATCATTCAGGTCGTAAAGCACCCAACCTTAGACTAGTAAAAGTCATGGATTAAGTAGAAAGTAATTCCGAGTAACAACTTCTGAACAATATGGAACGTTTCTTCGTGTTTTTTGGGTTTTTACTCCACCACAATAATCTCAAAAGAATTTCAAAATCATGAATATAATGGATTGAATATTTAAAATAAAATAATGAAGACATATGTCGAATATCCATTCGATTCAAAGCGACATATTTGCCCCAACTTCAGTTGGAATCGATGTTAAGACCAAAAAATACAAATAGAATGAATGAATAAAATATTTACTGTGAGATTACAAAAATAAACCATCACAAGAGGAGATAGATCGTGCTACACGTTCTTCCACTACCCCTTGAACAAGTCGTATTGCAATGTCAGATATAAAAATTGAATTACAGAATCTGAAATTTTAGTTGCAAATAAAAAAAATGCATTCGATCGACTTCTCTTCCCTCACGGGATTACTACAATATAATTTCTCTCATCCTGATCCTGTTGTACACCTTTCACCGTGTGCATTTGAATGCTACGAAGTCAAGTATGCTAGAAATTACAATCAGTAATAGTCATTCATGGGAAAACCATATGAGATCGTTCGCTGAAAAATCTACAAGGCACATAATATATGGCCAATTCATAAATCAACTCATTGGATCTCTTCCTGAAACCTGATAAATTTAATATAGTGATCAATATTCATGACGAATGGAATCAGTGGCTGAAAACTTTTGTGAATTTTGCTGCATCTTTTGAAGTTTTTGACGATGTTAGTGAGCTGGGACTCCTCATCAATCATGTTTAGCATACGGTGTATCAACTTATATCAGAAAAAAGTCTTATGCTGCTGCCGTTCGAAGCTATTTCCTGTGACGAAAGCTTTGCTAAACATAAGATAGTCTCTCGAAAATGATCACCTCTCACCAACTCTCGAAGAAGCTATGGAAAAATATCTCACTTCGAATTCCATTCAAAATCAATCAAAGATTTTCTCTTGTAGAAATAATTTGAGCCTCAAATTTTTTCATCGCCTATTCCAATCCTTTATCTTTCGGTATATCAAATCCCCTTACAGCCAGTTATCATTTAAACGAGTATTTTTGCTTAAAGTTGATGCTGTTCTGAGCATTATTATCAATCCCCCTCTGAACTGAGATTAAACTCAATTCAACGTTTGTACCTCAACCCAGTGATTCAGAGGAATTAACGAATTTAGTGAAGGTACGTTCTATTCACCAAAACTGCAATTTTTCTGGCCTCTACAGATACAAATCGCGACAACAGTGTTCCGCTCTTCATACCAAATTCAACAATTGTCAGTAGTAATAACCCAAGGACATTGATAATCGTTCGAATATTTCCCTCATGAATAAAATGTCCCATAAGAGCAATGCAATTATCGAAAACTTACAGCGGTAATTGCATTGTATCAAGTCACCATAACAACACATTTGAAACAGTATCGCTAGACGTCAGTAAACAACACAAATGAATGTCAAAAAGACTTCAAGAATAGGAAAACATTTCGCGTTTTGGTGAGTGCTCCATAAAATCTATAGAGGAAAGTATAAATGAACGAAAAATAACATTGCCTTGAGAATTTCTTTATTCGTGAAATATTTCAATGAATTACATTCGTGCATAAAAATGACCAGATAATTTTTTGCATTCAAGCTTGATATCTTATACAAATTGCATTCGGTTATTTTCATATTATGTAAAAGAGCCCTCGTCCTTCGTACTCGGGCACTTTCACCAAAATATGAAAATAAACTCAATTTTTAGATAAAACGCTTTCTTGCAAAATTATCGGTAATTTTTGTGCACTCATGCAATTATAACCGAAATTAGATTTCGAAAGCTTGTTGCTAGGAAACAGACCAAAGCCGAAGGAGAAGGTCTGTTTCCTATGAGCAAAAAGGTTAAGAAATTTGTTATAAAATGTTTTTGCAATTATCAATGTTCGGGGGTTATTCGAATAGAACATTTCCTGCTAATTTTTTATGAAAATCGAGAGAAAAGCCAATTCATGCTGCAGTTCCACATGGTTTTGACCGTAAGCTCTCTACCATCTTTTGTTCTCATGTTCACAGCGCAGTCTTCTGAAATGGACGCAAATTCTTCCACCTCCCGATTTCCATCTAAATGATACTTCATATCATTGCGAAAGTTAATAAATTTCATTTTCATACAAATTCTTGACTGTGAACTGTAATTTTTGGTATATTTGATTGTATAATTTCATTAATATTCCAGATAGTACTACAACTGAAAGTTGACATTTTGAAATATGAAATATGTGAAATGTCAAAATCAAAATGAATCCATTCGTATGTATCCATGGCAATAACATAATGAAGTGAAAAGAGCCAACGGGATCTTTTCAATATAATTTCATTCTGATTGGTTGTGTTTGATCACATGACTTTAAATTAACTGATTCCATTGGATTTCTACATGAGCAGAACATTTTCGGTTATAATTGCACGAGTGCATAAAAATTACCGATAATTTTGCAAGAAAGCGTGATAGCTAAAAATTGCAAGAGTTTATTTTCATATTTTGGCGAAAATACCCGAGTCCGAAAAAGGTGGGCTCTTTTAGCAAAATATGAAAATAACTGAATGTAATTTGTATAAGATATCATGCTTGAATGCAAAATTATCTGGTCATTTTTATGCACGAATGTAATTCATTGGAATATTTCACGAATGAATAAATTCTCAAGGAAATGTTATTTTTTTGTTCATTTATACTTTCCTCTATAGATTGTATGGAGTACTCACCTAAACGCGGAATATTTTTATATTTTTGAAGTCTATCTGACATTTATTTGTGTTGTTTACTGACGACTAGCGATACGGTTTCAAATGTGTTGTTATGGTGACTTGATACAATGCAATTACCGCTGCAATATATCTATGAGGGAAATATTCAGAAGAATGGGCACTGCACTCTAGTAAGCTAATCCAAAAAGAACTGCGACCACAATTCAGTGGCCCTCATTGCGACACCTTCATCGACAGTTCAAAAAGCTACTGTCAATATCCAAATGAATCATGCATCTACCTATGAAGAATCATCAGATGATTCTGATGAAGATTAATTTCATTCTTTAATTGTGAAACCACAAATATTTGTACGTTCACTCAAAAATACAGTTATTCAAAATTAAAAAAAGATGTTTCCACTTTATGTTGTGTTACAAGTAGAAAAATGAAAATGACAATCATTGTCGGACTGGTGATATATAACTTTCATTGTAGGACATTGTTTAATTTGGGCGATGAACACACTAACCTAGTAAATGATATTTTCGCCCTACGGTCACTTAGAAATAATTGTCTTGTTGCGTTAACAATTTCTGAGCGTAGGACCGGAATACAGTTCCACACAATTTGAAGGAAAAATGCAACAATTATCAGGAAAATGGCCACTGAACTCAAGTATGCAAATCCAAAGAGAACTTCAACTCCAATTCGGCGGCCCTTATTGCGACATCTTCATCGATACTTTGAAAATCTACTGTCAATATCCAGATGAATCATATACCTACTTATGGAGAATTATGAGATGGATCTGATAAAGAATAATTTGATTTTTCAATTATAAAATGGTCTTGTGCCATTGACGATTTCTGAGCGTAGGACCGGAACACCGTACCACAATTTGAAGGACTAGTTGGGTGTTAAAGAACATAAATATCACCAAGCAACAGAAAAACTATCAGCTGGTTAGTAATCAATATTCATGACTTCGTTATCGACGAAATGTTGAAAGGAGAGGACACTTTGATGAAACCATAAAATTCTGAAGGATAAATATTTTTTAAATTCAAATAATGATCCTGAAAAAAAAACGAATAAAAACCCAGAATTTTTGAGAATCGCCTAATCAACATAGAGACCGGGTGGCATTGACACATTTTTTGGACCAATTTTTCACAGTCTGCCTTTGGGAATGGAAGTAATTGAGAATAAAACGAATCCTAACCCGCAAAAAAAATATGCGCTACGTGGTACTTCATGTGAAACCGATAATTTGCGATCGTTAAGTTCAACAAGAATTAGAATGGAAGCCTTTCAACAGACTGCTTCATATTCGTTACACATAAAATCATCCGTCAAATTACAAAAATCATGAAGGTAAACTGTTTTCAATGATACAGGGTGAATAATAAATTGCCCAAATGTATTGCGGAAAAATTCAATGAAAACCAACTTTTTCCAGTACGTCTTTAACAACTGGAACTCATCGTGAGAATAACGAAGATTTATGACGCATACTCTTCAGAAGTATACAGTGTGTTCCATCAAGAACAAACTCTGGGTTTGCAATGGAATACCACGCAGTGCGTAATTTTTCTGCAGATTTTGGTTCGTTTCAGATTAAAGTATTTCCTATTCCGAAGGCAGACTATAAAAAATTGGTCCAAAAAATCTGTCACTGCCGCCTGGTCTAATATTCTATCCCTGCTACTCCTGTTAGCTCCAACATTCGAGAATTTTAATCAGGAAAAACGTTGGACGTCTCTTCAAAATGAAGCTGTTCACGAAAAATTAGCGTTAAAGTAATGGATCGTAAAAATGGACCGTGGATCCTAGGCTTCTCACCGAATGGCACTGCACCAAAACATTCGTTGCGGAATCCATTCTCCTTCACGCAAAAAAAATCCTAACCTCTCACAATATTTCATCAAGCATTTCCTGGAAACCCAACCCGAAGAAATTCCTATTTTCCCAACATCAACAGAAAAGCAATTAACGAGATTTGTTTGGTCGTAGAATTATTAGTGAACCCTTAGGAACAAGAATTGACCTCGAGTGGCAATAAATTATGCTAACAAATGGTTTGCAGTGCTTGCAGGAGCATCCACCTTATCGCAGGAATCGCCCTGGTTGGCACTCAAGAGCTCGTTCTGGAATTTTCCGAGGGCAAGCCTCAGTGATTCTTTGGTTTTCATTCGTGGTTATTTCTCAATTCGACGGTTGAGTGGAAAGTGGGGAGGAAAAATTGATTATGTTCTCAAGAAATTATGATTGCTGAAGTGTTCAGACCTGGAATGTTGATATTGAAGTGCTTATGTTGGATAAGTTTCCACGACAATCGTATTTTCTGGTGATTTAAAAAAACTACTTTTTGTGGTGAATGTTGAGAATGAGGAGAGAATGACACAAGAGCATTGATTTCATTTTTTCATTAAATGAAGCAATTCAAAGGGATTCATCATTTTTTATAACTAACATGGAATTCAAGCGAAATGAGTGCGTTATGTAACTCCTCTTTCAGTACGTGGCACTATGAAGTCCAGAAATAAATGTACTTTGAACATAATATATGGTTGTAAATTTGGTTCCAAGGACGATTTTTATAGTTTGGTTGTATGATTCACTCGATCTATGGAAAGCTTCCATTCTCGGAAAAAACAATGACATTACCGCGAATGTTTTGGAAAAATATAATTGTCATCTATTTCTATAAAAAAACACAGATAACTCTTTTGCCGAAGTGAATTCAGTTTTTGTTCTACACAGTATTCAAAAATGGCATTGCATGTCAGAAAGACGTCGAAGTCAATTGACAGGGAACAACTGTATCAGGCATTTCTAGGTGAAGAGTAAGATTTTCTTGGCTATAACATGTAAAAAACAAAATATTCAGGACGATCAAATATAACGAAATGGTAAACAAAATATAAAATTTTCACAATAAGTGTTGGAAATGTTGTCCATTATATTCTAAATATTTTGAAATGTCCCTGTGTTCGCGACTTGTGATTGCTATTTCAATTTCATGGGAATCCAGATCTTCAAAACACCGCACCATTCACCGTCGCAGTTCTTCTTTGGTAGGCACTGGAAGACACCCCACAAAGAAGGGTTGGGGTGGCGTTAGATCGGGTGATCTCGGTGGCTAATCCCATGGCCCTAAATGCCTAAACCAACGATCGCCAAACATTTCGAAAAGTTCCCTGGAAACTTCCTGGGTGGAAAGAGCTGGCGCTTCGTCCAGTTGAAACAATATTACTCTGAAGACTAATTTTCGAGAAAATCGGTAAAAGTTGTCCTTAATATTTGAAGATATATCTCTGCATTTAGCGAGTCTTCATGAATGAAAAAGCTGATTTTATTATTTTTCAAAATACAGAAAACATCCGGGTAAATTCTTTCTTGAAAACCCATTAGTTTTCTCACATGAGGATTATGATCATCCCAAAAATCTGTATTTCTCCTATTGAAAATGTCATCCTTCGTAAATTTTGATTCGTCGCTTCAAATTATTTTTGACAAAAATTCCCGATCTTCCAGTGTATATATTGAAGGGGATTCGCAAAAATGTACTCTACGCTCGAAGTCTTCTGCTTCGAGAGCTTGAACTTTGGTGAATCTATACGGATGCATTTCGTGATTTTTCAAAATTCGTTGCACTGAGTAATGTGATACATCCAAGTCATTTTCTGCACTGCGAATAAAAGCTTCTGAATATGCATGAAAATATGCCAAAACGTTAACAATACTGTCCTCATTTGAAGTAACAAGTTTTGCTGGTGATTAAGGCGTTTTTAACTTTGGGCCACCTCATCGCAAGAGTCGCCCTGATTGGCACCCAAGAGCTCGTTCTGAAATTTTCCGAGAGAAAGCCTCAGCAAATCTTTAGTTTTCATTCGTAGTTATTTCTCAATTCAACGGTTGAGTGAAAAGTGGGAAGGAGAAATTGATTGCGTACTCGAAAAATTCTGATTGCTGAAGTATTCCTGACTGGAATATTGATATTGAAGTGCTATCATGAATGGGAAAGAATTTTCAAGATAATCGTATTTTGTGTTGATATTAGGAATAAACAAGCTACTTTCTGTGGTGACTGTTGAGGAAGACAGAAGTGAGGTTTGACATTTCGGTATAAAAATCCGTTCCATTCTGTTTTTGTACAGTTCATTCTATTTACTTCTAGTTCTCCCTTGGCTTCACTTAATTTCAATAAAACTTGCATGGGGTTTTATTTCGAATTGAGGTTCAATTGCTCTGAATAGTGTTCGAAACTGAGTTTTGAAAACAAAAAAGGATTTAGTTTCGGAAGAGTCAACCTAGCTGAGTACTTTCATACAGGGTGTCCCAATAGTGCGTATTTGCTGGATTTCTGGATGATGCAAAAAGATACAGGAAGATGTTTCAGATGCTACATGATATCACACTGGCCACATTTTGGGATTAGTTTTATATGTACAGTATGTTGCATTTTTCTGTGAGAATGAGTTATATGATTTTTTCAAATGGAACAACATTTTTTTTTCTCTCGATACAATGGTTATAGATCCCTATTCAGCTCGAGACTTTTTTGCCTCAATTCGTCGTATACATTTCGGAAATTTAGTCAGAGCTGCACAAAACAGCTGTTGAAAGTTTCATAGAAGATCTGGAGTTATTTGGTGAGGTTGCTCAAAGAACACCAAAATAGCATATATGATTGTCTGAGAAACATTAATATTAATTTTTTTCGGACGAAAAACTCTGTATATCAGTTCACTTTCGCATTCTACATAAAATTACCTATTCACTTATACCAACATGTTATATGTTATTTCTAGATGCGTTCGGTCGTATTATGCCTTTTTCAAAATAATTATCGACAATAATCACACCCATAATACATTCTTATAATGTTGTTCCTTCTTTTTACAAAGTGTTTGTCCTGAAGTGATAGACAATTCTGAATTTGAAAAACAAACAAAAATTCAGCCCTAGCATGTGCAACTAGGTAGACCAGGAGTTGATGAAAGTCGATATTTTGAAGGGAAAAAACTTTTTCAAGACGATGCGAAACAAAATTGCATAAAATGAAATATTCTTGAGGAGCATTATGTTCACCGACGAAAGTACCTTCCACAGTAATGGAATCATCAATATGCCCAACTAACATTATCATGAAACCGAAAATTCACATAAAGTGTATGCTAGCGATCATCAACATAATGGAGTCTCAAATGGGGAGGTAATGTGGATGATTACGTTGTTGGGCCATATTTTTCGAAAGATAATCAATTCTTCCTTCGAAGCCTCATAGAAGACTTTCTTAGGATAATAGTACACCTGACCTGGATGGGGCACCAGCACATTTTTCGCAAGAAGTACGAGGGCAACTGGATGAAATGTTTCCAGATAAGTAACCTATTCCTTGGCCGCCAGGATCACCGGTCCTAACATCAATGGATTTTCATTAATGGAAAAACGTGGAATCATACCGTACTGCCGCTACTACATAGAATATGAAGAGGATACGGAAAAAACGATGAATGTCCCAATATCATAAATCAAAATTCGGCTTAGTCAGTTATGTATTTATAGATAGTAAGAAACAGTACCTCCTATGTTATTTTATTCAAGTTGAAACGTGTTCAGCTATCAGATCAGCCTATCAGAAGATATCCCTCGAAATGCAAACTTTCATCGTTTTTCCTAAGGTAATGAAATCCAAACAAAAAGGTTAATTGATCAATTAATTGATTTCGAGTTTCGATTGGTCAAAGCAAAATATGTTGTGACAAGAAAATCGAGATATCAAATATTAAATATTGGTAAAAAAAATGAGATATCGTATATGAAATATTGGTTAAGAAATTTGAATGTAGAAATAAATTAATTAATATGAACGAATGCTGAAACCAAGTTTGGAATTGAGTGTACTCACGAAGTTACGATTGCTGGTATCCGCAATCGCCTTCTGGTGATGACTATCAACGAGAGCGACTAGCAGTTTGCTTCGGAATATATGGGAGCATGTAACCTAAGGTGTTCCTCATTATCTGACGCAGTTCGATAGAATCCACCATTTTCTATCACTCATCTGAAAGAAAATGAGTGCGTTATGAGTCTCCTTTCAGTAGATGGCACCGTGGATTCAGACGGAAAATTTACGTTGAAAACAACATATGAGTTGGTTTGGTTCCGAGAGAGATTATTGTAATTTGGTTGTTTGATTGAGTTGGAAAAAACAATGACATTTCCGTGAATTTTTTGTAGAACTGCATTCGTAGAATAAAATCCAGCTCATAAGTCACAGAAAATTATTTTGTCGAAGTAAATGCAAATTTTATGCTTCACAGTATCCAAAACTCCAAAATCACACCTCATGTCAAAGTCAATGGACACCATAATGAGAGATTTCGTTTTAGTATCTTCACTCCCAGTAGGAATGTTCACCCTGACCTTTCAAATCATGAGTAGGCGGGCGGCTGCTACATTTCAAATTCAAATTTGTTTTGTGGATTCCGCATTACTCGAATCCGTTTGTAGCAGTTAATACCCTTATGTTGGAAGAGACACCCCTCAGGCAAGAAATCAGTCGAAAAACACGTGTGAATCCGTGTATCCTGCACAGGAAACCGCGACACTTCCTAAAAACCACCGCAGAGAAACTCCCACGGCACGGGTTCATGTTGCCGCCGCAACATAATTCACCGGTGGAACACTGATGAGTGCCTCCCCAGCGAAATCTACGATTGCATCGTCGGCTAAATTATGGCGGTGATTACGGTGTTCTCGATGATCCCCAGGTGCGTATGAACAAAAATTTATATTATTGCTACATACTGACGGACGATTAGTTGAGAAGGGGATTGGGAGGGGGAAGTTGGGGTGGCGATGTTGGAAATGTTGTACACAAAATGTGTTACAATTCATGCCTGTCGACAATCATATACCTGAAATGATTCTTCACCAACAAAATATAAGAGATATTTTGATAGGATGTTTCACATATTTGGTAGCATTCCAACAAATAATTCAGAGAAACGTTAGATGTTGTACTTTACATTTCAAAAGGGTTTGAACGGGTTTGGCATAGGGGTTTCCTTTTTAAACTGCCGTCTCATGGTTCACTTCCTCGATTGTGTGATTTGTCGAAGAGTATTTTGTCTGGTACGTCTCTATACGTGGTCGTATGTATTTAGTATTGTCTGATATTCTCTCAATGAATGCAGGCATTCCACAGGGTTCAGTTCTGGCGCCCACTTTGTTTCTGCTTTAAATCAATGATTTGCTGGAGAGAATATATTGATCAATGCATAGTTCTGCGGACGACAGTGTTCTTCATACTACTTTCTCTTCAAGAATGCCCATACCAGCACGAGAAACGCGAATATAGCGAGATATTAGCGTCAATAGAATTTACGATGACTCCGCGAAAATAGTGGAATGAGGTGACATCAACTAGGTGAAATTCCATGCTGGAAAATCCCTGGCATGTCTTTCTTCAAAGGAAGCTGATCTATCTTCATCCAATATTCAGATGTCAGGAGTAACTACTCCTGAAAAGTATCTCGATGCAAGGAATTGATATCAGTAATAATCTCTCGTGGGAAAACCATATGAGATCGATAGCAAAAAGTTCTTCCCGGAAGCATGGATTTCTATTTTGTGAGAAGGAATTCTTCACCTTTTGTAAGCTTCTGATGATCTATTTTGGAGTATAGTTCTTATGTGAGGGGCTCGGCACCAAAACATTCATTGAAACTATTTGTTTCTATTCAGAAAAAAGCAACCCGTCTTGTTGCTGACTCTTCGCTCACTTCGTTGAAACAACGCAGAAGAGTCTCTCTTCCATAGATATTTTAACAGTCAGTCCTCTTCTGAATTGTCTCTATATGAGAAACACAATTCTCATACATTAAAACTCACAGGAAACTTTGTCGTAAAAATCAGTACAATATCAGATTCTCATCATTTACAATTTCAAAATCGCATCCGCATGTAAGGTAGCGTTGACCGCGTTGATTTCATGGAATGTGTTTTGGGTTCGATAGCTTCACTATCAGCCTGCATAAAATATTCATCAGTGTCTTCGACGATTGTTGACTCCAGTAATGTTAGTACAGATAATTAGACTGTAAATGATTGTTTACAATTCATGGTAGTGTTTATTTTTAGATTGTGAAATATAACTACTTTCAATCCTAGTTTTTGTATTCCTTAACCTTGTTAGTGAAACGTGCGTCGAGCGGAAGTAATATCAGATTGGTTTGAAGGTAGTTGATTTCTGTGGGAAGTCTCATACTATCAGGGACAAAGTGAAGTTAGTTCTGGCTATTATGGAAATGAATGAATATCCAGTAGGGGGCCCAACCAACTATGCGAGCTACACAAAATAATGCTTTTTCTCAAACATTTTATATTCATTTTGAAAGGTGAAAATGCATATCCCTAGGATTAAATAATATTGAGAATTAGTAACGTTTACGGCTAAACGCCTAATTTGTTTTTCTACTGGCGCAGAGTAGGGTGAACGCTCTCGATTTGAAATCAATTCGAATAATAAATAAAAAGGTTTTTTGATGTAGATATATTTCTTGAGCACCTTCGTTGGAACGGAAAATGAAATTATAAAGTGAACGCTCTCGATTTGAAATCAATTCGAATAATAAATAAAAAGGTTTTTTGATGTAGATATATTTCTTGAGCACCTTCGTTGGAACGGAAAATGAAATTATAAAGAATTCCTGAACGAATTTATAGGATGAGGACTTGGCAAAACCAGAGCATATCAGAACAGAACAGAAAGGAACTGAGATCCATCGTCAAGTTTCGTTAATAAGTTTTACCATCATCATCACCATCTTCCACATCAGTTGGGCCATCACCAATTTTATTGAATTCATTCGAGAGGATATTGACAGCTACAATACGAGGTCATCAAAACAACTGATGCTTTCGGAAGTCACTTCATTTGTCATCTTTCTTCCACTGATGATGACAAGATCAGAACCCATCGAAAGAAACGAGAATATCGATGTTTGTTTTATTGTGTTCTTTCTGCAATCCGTATGGTACAGAAACTCAGTTCCTGTTCCAGATGTCCTAATCTGTGGAATCAATGATCACAGCAACAAATCGAAATTACTCGAGTCTAGGTTCACGATAATCGTTCTTCGTCTGGAGTTTTCATGAATTGCAAATCGCAGAAGAATTTGATGTTTCAGGAAATGAACATTTTCATCATGACATTACGGTCAGCATCTCCCAAATTGTTTTGAGGAGTATCATGTGAGAACAGTTTCCAGAATTGAGCAGATATTCAAGTAAATTGCTGATTGTTTTGGAAACTTCAGATTAACTCAACAGTGAATATTTCAATTGATATTTTCACAATATCTTCATTGCCGAAAAAGCCAACCTTGAACTCATTTGAATCAAAATTCATATGATTAGTTGTAGCAGTTATTGGATGGAAGGAAATTGACATTCATCCAATCAATTGTATTGAACTGATCGAGCAGAATGGTTCACCAGAAGGCACGTCAAATATATACCACGAATAACAAAACAGAGTAAGTATCTCATGATATCCTTGATTCAAATACTTTTACCGAATATATATATATATATATATATATATATATATATATATATATATATATATATATATATCTGTGTCTATCATATATATATATATATATATATATATATATATATATATATATATATATATATATATATATATATATATATATATTCCAATATTCCGATATTGCAAAGTATCCTATCTTTTTTTCGAACTTCATTGGAGCATCCCTTGTTGGGATACAGCCCCTTGAAGGGTGTACATAAAATTTGTATAACAATTTTTTTCACAAGCACTGAGAAAGTTACAATTTTGAAATTAACCTGACGTTTTGTACTACGAAAAAGACACTTAGCCAGTAATTTATTTGGTTTACCCCATGCTTGTAAGGGGTGGAAAACGCAACCCTTAAAATTCATTTCCAATGAAACTTTTTGTCTTATTATTTGTTTACCATTAAAAATCTATTTCCGATAGCCTGTTTTATTCTAAACAAAAAGTGTGTATTGGGTTTTTTGCCGAAAATGAACCAGTTCGCAGCAATAAATTATTTCATGAACAACTACAGAGATACATCGTCATAAATGCGAACTGGATTTATTGTTATTTGGTGGTTAGTACCTGCATTAAACGATTGAAGGGTAATAAACAAAACTGATTCATCAATGATAAAATACACAACTTTTTCAGTGCTTGTGAAAAAAATTGTTATACAAATTTCATGCACCCACTTTCTCAGGGGCTGTATCATAACAAGGGATGCTCCAATGAAGTTTCTTTATATGAAATATCCTATCTTATTTTCGATGGGGGATCACCTCCTCAAATGTTTGACACTTATTCAGTTACACCCTGTATATATATACACATTTGTGCAAAGAGTGGTTCATTTCAGAATACTGTTAGGTTGCCATGATTATTTTACCGAAATGTGGAAAATTTGACCAAGTACAAAAATGAAATGACTTTCGAACACAGAAGAAAAATATCTGCTCACCAGCAATTTTCGATATATTTAATGACTTTATTCTCCTGAAAGTGATATCAATTCTGATTTGAAATATCAACAAACAGTTTATCCACAGTAACTTAAAATTCTTACTATCGAATTAAACTCAATAGAGAATTCAAAGTTTTCCAATTGACTAAGAAAGTCTCACCCCAAAATGGAATGGGCATACCAAAGAATAAGTTTACATAAGTTCCAACACAAAAGAATGCAGTGTGCGCCTGGCGTCTTTCTTTCATCCAAAGTGTGAGCAATTGATTCAAATGATGGCAACCTCTGCTTGCGGCACTCGTTTTACAGGCAACCTTGTGTTATGGTGTGGAGAAATGAATATACTCAGAATACTTATAAGATTTTTCCTGCTCGTGACAGTTACGCTGGTTGTAGTGATGATTTGACCAACAATTGAAACTGTACGACCACCGTCTTCAGCAATCATACATAACTTCAGTATCACTATTTTTATTCGGGTTTGAGGGCTGTCGTATTTTGGAATTTCTTCCTGACGTTTCGCTGGCTCGAATGGCTAGCTTCTTCAGAGGCTCATTCATCTTGAAATCCACTCCGATGACTGGAGATTTTTTCTTCGCAAGTTGTATTTATGCCGATTCAGGTAGTTTGCGGTGCTAATTATTTCATTCGAATTAGGGGAATTGTCATTAATATTGATTACCTTGTTTACCTCATCTGGGTTCGGAGAATAATCATCATTATTATCTGAAGAACTACCTGCAGTTATTATCGATTTACTTAAAATGGGATTCAATATTCGGTTGAGGTTGACAGCTTTTTCTTTTCTGTTGAAATTATCCGTGTGTTTGTGGATTTCTATTGCCTCCCGTACCAGTCGGCTATGGTATCCCTGGTTGGGTGCAATCAGTTTCGCATTTTCAAACAGAATCCTGTGGTTACCCTCACTAAGTGCGTGTTCCGCCACGGCCGTCTTGTCAGTTTGTCCTAGTCTGCAGTTTCTCTCATGTTCCTTTAGCCTTGTTCCCATGGATCTTTTTGTGGTACCGATGTATACCTTGCCACAGGTGCATGGTATGCGATAAACCCCTGCTGCAGACAGTGAATCTCTTTTGTGTTACATCCCGAGGGTCACAGACAGAAACTGAAACAAAAAATCATGTAAATGAGCTTATAGCTCTTCAAAAAAGCTACAAAATACTTTTTTGGTGGATTTGATTGCGAGTTATGGAAAAAAAAACAAAATCAATTTTTGTAGAAATAAGAGTATGTACTTTAGTATATTGAAGAATACACATATTAACTTTATTTTAGGCCTAGTGGAACTATATATCGCGTATTATTTTAATTGATGAATCAGGGGTAACTTTAAAGTAGAGTCTCAATCAGAATTTTCATACAGTTGGGTTTCCCGGTTACTCAATAACAATTTCGATACATTTTTTTAATGAAAACTATCACAAGGTTGGTTTTTAGGGGTCGAAACTGTTTAATATATCAGAAATTGTCTATCAAGATTAATTCAACGTATTTACAGATAGCTGCAAGCTCAAAACTAGAATTTTGTATTTTTGTTGAATAAGGGTAGTTTTCATCTCTGATGAATAAAAATCAACCCCAGGCACAACCTCAACTTTGGAGAGGATGGTAAATAGAAGCTAAATCTCAAATCAAATGCAAATAGGTACTGAATAAGTTGAATAACTGCCAAATAACATGTAAATTATTGATGATATTCTGTCATGAGGGAGGGGTGTTGAGGGCTGACACTGATTACTGAACCATACTTTATATTAAAAATTATCAATTGATTGCTTTCACTGATATAAATATGATTTCAGTTCATTACATGCTCCAATCCAGAATTTTTATTTTTTCTCGAATAGGGGTGGTTTTTACCCCCCCCCCTCCAAAAAAGCAACCCTCGGCACGAGGTAGATTTTGAAATAGATGCTAAGTTCGTTCGTTCGTTTCCGTTAACCAGCTGACGAAGTCGAAACTTGTGCGAGCAATGGATCAACGAGGCCTTACCTTTCAACGTGCGATTACCCAGCACGGTGGCTCGGCGAGGATTCGAACCCCGGCCTTCCGCTTGATAGGCAGATTCGCTAACCACTACACTACCGAGACCAAGTCGAACCTATATCCAAATTTCCATACGAATCGGTGTTGTATGGGATAAATACACAGTTTACACTTTTTTTTACCGTCATAGACTGGAGTATTAAAAAAATGGAATATTATGAGGAACAGCATACAGTTGAGTTCGGAGATGATTGCGTCTGTGTCATCAATTATTGGTAAGTACGAAATGGATCGAGATATTTTCAAATTCAATGTGATATGTGGTTACGTTGCTGCAAAAACTTCGCAATCAATTCCCAATTTCGTCAATAAATAGTAAAATGTTATCAATTTCACTCCGCCTGACGTTCGTATAGCTGCAGTTTTAGATATACTCAACTGAAAGCTTTCATCCAAACAAAAGCTCTCTCAACTCATAGACGGACGTTTACTGATTCATTTCTTATTTTCAATTGAAAAAAATATATTCGGGAAAAGTACAATAATATAAGTAAAAACGAAAAGCAAACTGAAGTTATAACATCGGAATACTTCCTAACTCACGATAGTAAATATTTTTTCAAATTGTTTTTGAATCTGTTTGCCACAGGATATCTTATGACTTGAAAATAAATCGATTGTTGACCCAAACGTTTTTCATTTCCATAACTGACAAATCGATGCCCCTTTGTGGTATTAGTCAGAGAAATAGTGGTTTTCTGATAAGTGTGAATTTTGTTCGAAGAAACTGATTGGAACAGATTGGAAATCTGGAAATTAGGTGAATACTTGCTAATTGGGGAAATTACTAGTTTCTGTAGTAATGGAATCGAACGAAAATTGACAACTATGAAATTCACAGATAAATTCCTATATTATCTGAAAGTAAGCAGAAAAAAATTTGACGTCGGAAAAGTATGGAGTTATCTGACTGTAAGTGACATTATTCCAAGAAGGTGCAGTTGGAACAAAAATGTATATGTGTCATACGGAGAAAAAAATCAGTTCACAAAATGCATAAAATTCTTTCCGGATGCGACAATATACCAATATTGGTCTGAATATAACATTATAGATTTTGGTAGAAAAATGTGCAGTCTAATTCAAAGATAAGATTTTTTGATATCTTCGCTTTCATATTGTAGAAACATATAGCCATATAATGTCATGGAAACATGATGCGATCGAAGGAAAATGATATCCTTGCCGTGAAATCATTTACCACATAAAAGCCTAATCCCTCGAGCACATCATTAAGTATCAGGTGACACAGTAGGTTAATTCATCCATTCAATTTCCACAAATCAAGAGGGTGTTAAAGCAGTAGGCGTCTTTAATCGAGACATAAAACAAAGGACGAAGGCGTCGCCGATCCAACAAAAACAGACTAATTAGGAAATATTCGTGGAAGTCGTTAAAATGCAAATGCCAATCATAAAATACGTGATTCGGAACAGCCTCCGAGCTCGGTGACAATCAGTCTCTCACCTGTTTTGCGATATATATATATATATATATATATATATATATATATATATATATATATATATATATATATATATATATATATATATATATATATATATATATATATATATGTGTGTGTGTGTTCGGGTATGTTTCCGCGGTCAGTTGTATGTTGTTGTTGAGTCCCAACAAACCTATACCTCAACGCAAACTCCCCCCATCATCCAGCACAAACCAATTCCGTTGTAAATTCCCTCATTCACAGATGTATCAACCTCACAGACCTCCATAACAAACCACAGGAACTAGCCCATCTCAAATCAGCCCTTCTTCAAAATGGATTCACAGACCATCCGCCGCCATCAAACTTCTCCTTCCATTCCCAGAGACCCAACAGACAACAACGTTCCTCAAAAAGCTTTCCTTCCCTACATAAAAGGTGTTACTGACAAAATCAGCCGAATTCTCAAAAAACAGGACATAAAAACGATATTTACAGCCAACAATGAAATCTCCACATTCCTCCGCTCCCCCAAAGACAAAATTGTCAATGAATCACAGGGTATATATGAAATACCATGTTCTGATTGCCATAGAACATATGTAGGCCAGACCAACAGACGTGTGACAAGTAGAGTATACGAACATCAACTTGCTGTCCGAATATCAGACCCATCTTCAGTTCTGTCCAAACATCATCAAGAGACAGGACACAACATAGACTTTGCGAACACTAAGACCATCGCCACAGCAAAAACACTACAAGCTCGTATAATTCGCGAGGCCATCGAAATCGAGAAGCGACCTTCCTGTTTAAATAAACGTGACGACGGCCGGAGACTTCCAACTGCATGGAAACCCCTAATTTCCAGATGCCCAGTCCCCACCAAGACATTCGACGGTCCTTTAGTAGCACCCGCTGCTATAAATACTACCCAACATCCTTCGATACCTCAGTTTGATCTAAGGAGTAGGCAGATTGAGACCTTAGAAAGAACTCGTGACGAGACCTGGGGAGTAGGCAGATTGAGGCCCCGGCGTCAAGTCACAAACCCTTGCCCCCTGTGACAACACCTGAGAAGTAGGCAGATTGAGACCTCAGCGTGAAGTCACATTTACCTCTTGAAAATGGTTCCAAAATCGGAGCCGAAACGTCGAGAACAAAACTCCAGACGCGGTTCAACCCGAACTCAACAACAACACACAACTGACCGCGGAAACCTATCCGAACACACATATATATATATATATATATTTATATATATATATATATATATATATATATATATATATATATATATATATATATATATGTGTGTGTGTTCGAATATGTTTCCGCGGTCAGTTGTATGTTGTTGTTGAGTCCCACACGGTCTACAGGAAACCAACACACACAAACCTCAACACCAATTCCGTTGTAAATTCCCTCATTCACAGATGTATCAACCTCACAGACCTCCATAACAAACCACAGGAACTAGCCCATCTCAAATCAGCCCTTCTTCAAAATGGATTCACAGACCATCAAATTGACAGATCCATCCGCCGCCATCAAACTTCTCCTTCCATTCCCAGAGACCCAACAGAAAACAACGTTCCTCAAAAAGCTTTCCTTCCCTACATAAAAGGTGTTACTGACAAAATCAGCCGAATTCTCAAAAAACAGGACATAAAAACGATATTTACAGCCAAAAATGAAATCTCCACATTCCTCCGCTCCCCCAAAGACAAAATTGTCAATGAATCACAGGGTATATATGAAATACCATGTTCTGATTGCCATAGAACATATGTAGGCCAGATCAACAGACGTGTGACAAGTAGAGTATACGGACATCAACTTGCTGTCCGAATATCAGACCCATCTCCAGCTCTATTCAAACATCTTCAAGAGAAAGGACACAATATAGACTTTGAGAAAACTGAGACCATCGCTACAGCAGAAACACTACAACCTCGTATAATTCGCGAAGCCATAGAAATCGAGAAGCGACCCTCCTGCTCAAATAAACCTGTCGACGGTTAGAGACTTCCAACTGCATGAATGCCACCCAACATCCCTCGGTACCCCAGTTCGATCTAAGGAGTAGGCAGATTGAGATCTTAGAAAGAACTCGTGACGAGACCTGAGGAATAAATTCTCTCTATCGAATTGAACTCAAAAGAGAGTTCAGAGTTATACAATTGACTAGTCGTACCTTTTCCGTGAGAAACTATCCCAAAGTAAATCGAGAACAAACGGATGAAACACCGCAATATTTAACCCCACCTCCCGAACTGGAGACAAGAGACCGCCCTACGTGTCTGCTAGCTTTCAGTGACCACAATACAGTATGAATTTCAGTTGTGCCAGCCAACAATGCCCTCAAAGGGAATCTAACTCCGTACCGCAAGACGTTTGTATTGCATAGCAGGAACTCGGATGAATAATATCTTGTCATTAATATTTACATGCCGGAATTTGTGAAGTGGTTGTGTGAGAGAATGTTTTGTCTGTCGGGAGCATCAATATGCAATTATTCACTAGAGAAAGGCTTCTGGCGCTCGTGTTGCTACGAAGCGAGAGGATGTTGTTTCTCGCTAGGTCTGTATTTCGTGGCGCTCATAAAGGAAGTCTCGGTGTACTAGTTTCGATTTTCAATAGTAAATACTGGGATGTAATTGATTCTCATGATGTTGAACGGAAGTTTTGTTTTGAATAGTGGAAGAAGCAAACATTATCTATTTTCCTCGAAGACAAACATTGTTCAACAGAAATTAACTACCACATGACCAATTTTCAGAGAGACGAATGAAAATTCTACCAGAATTTGAATACTTTCTCACAATAATACAAAATTGAATCAAATCATCTGTTGGACTATTCCTTCAGGCTAGAATCAAACTACCTACACAGTAAGTTCTGGCTGGCACCTGTCAGAAAATATTTACTCCCCTGGCTTATACCACGAAGGGCATTGAATTATATCCTACCAGGTGCCAGTGCAGGTTTTTTCACATAAGACAATTCCGCATTTGTTCCTGGTGATACAAATGTCGGGAATGCTCATCAATTATTGGGATGGGCACACTTGCAGACTGGTTCTGGGCTATTTGGCCGATCCCCAGTACAAGGTAGTGCCATCATCAACTTAAAGTCGATGATTTCCCTTAAATGAAAATCGAACATCTTCCATATGATCAGGCCGCGACCAAAGCTGATGTGAGCAAGACGAAGTCATTGCGCCATCTATCTATGATAGAGGTATCTCAAAAACAAACCGAATTCGCCCATTCCTCCTATAAGGAAAATGCAAAAACATTCGACATAGTCGAAGGGCATACTTGAAGTCCTGCGTTAAATCAAATCATTTTTTCGTTTCCTTTTTGGGATACCTCGTCATAGGCGGATGGCGCAATGACGTGTTGCTCGCATTAGCATTGGTCGAGGCTTGATACTATGAGAGCCGTTTGATTTTCAATTTTGGGAAGTCATCTACTTCAAGTTGATGATGGCACTACTTTCACTCAGGAGTGGCCGAATAGCCCGAAACCTGTCTGCAAGTGTGTCCGTTCCAATATTTGAAAATCAATTGCTTCATTTGTATCGCCAAAAGAAAATGCAGGATTTTCTTCTGTGAAGAAACCTGCACTGGCACCGGTCGGATATAATGCAATGACCTTCGTGTAATCAGGGGAGTAGTTGTTTTCTAACAGGTGCCAGCCAAAACCTACTGAGTAGGTACTTTGAGACTGGCCTGAACCACTTTGTTGAAGAGATGATTCGATTCAACGCCAGTCCTCAAGTATGCCCATCGACTATGTCAAATGATTTTACAAAATTTAATGATGAAAAAGTGGTTGTGAGATAGATAAAAGAAGAAAGAGGATGATACTTCAGACCACTCCAAATATTTTGAGCGTTTCGTTATTTTTCAATTCTTTCAATCGAATAGTCATTATTATATTGAAATTTTCAAACAAAAAAAGAAAACTGTACATCGGAATTCAGCAGAGACAGGGATACAATGCATGAAGAATAGGAAAAAATTCCAAGATATAGGATATAGTCATTTTGGGAATTAATATGAGTGCGGGATATTCTGGTGTCCGATCTTTTGACTCCCTTGCTGGAGTCATTATTAGAAACTGACAGATCTCTATCGATTATCATTTTTTCCTATATATATGGATTGACACAAAAGGAGAACCTTGTGATGTTCAATTGAAACCACGGGAATCAAGGGACAGGAGATACGAATTAACAGTAACATTTAAAGTTTGTAGCCTTCTAAAAAAAAAAAACCCTCGGTAAAGAGTTCCAGCTAACAGGTGTTCTATTAAAAAAAGTTCCCTCAGCAAGAGAGCTTCGAAAGGCATCCAAGCTCTTTAACAAAGGGATGGGAGTTCTGCAGACATCGGGTTATTCTTGTTGATACTGCCAAAAGTGGATTGATTGGATGAGGAAACTGCAATACCGAAATCAAATCAGAATTCCGTCATTCGAAATGAACTTTTTCAGGAATCCAAAGTCAGATAGCTGTTTCGACCCGCCATAGGTCCTTTCGGTTACATTTGGTAGGATACGAAACTGTCTGTTCCTTACGAAACAAAAGTCTGAAATCGGTGCAGCTGGTGTGAACCTGTCAAACGCTATCTGCTGAATAACCAAAGACTCGAACTCCTAGCTAGAGGTGTTCTCTACTAGGTGTAAAAGGAATGTAAGTAGCAGATAGAGTTTCGCTTTAGAGGTATACCATCTGCACTGGATTCAGACGTTGTTTCCTGAGCAACGGAAAGTTAGGAATGTTTTGAATTCGCAAATCATACTGAGTGTATAGTATTCTTCACAGTAAATGGTATTGGCTTATTAACTGCAATAAACTAC
This sequence comes from Zygogramma bicolorata, assembly GCA_032362365.1. Classification (NCBI taxonomy): domain Eukaryota; kingdom Metazoa; phylum Arthropoda; class Insecta; order Coleoptera; family Chrysomelidae; genus Zygogramma; species Zygogramma bicolorata. The sequence goes on from JAVJAQ010002265.1 coordinate 83,544, forward strand.
CCGATTTAATCCTTTTGTGTAGAAAATCATCTGGTAAAAGATGCAAATGTGCTACAGGGTCGAACTTAGGATATTTGAATTTTGCATAATGTAGGAGATACAGTGTGGTCCAACGAAAACTTAACACTTCGATTTTCCGGCGTTAACATGAAAATGTGAAAAATCGCTCGAACCGGTCAATTTCTGATTCGAGGGGGAACAACTTTTCCGCTGTTTTCATCCCCGTGACTTCAACCCCCTAACGGGGGTGAGCACAACCCTTTGATTTTGAATAGGGATGAGGGGTGTTGAGATACCTCATTTTGAAGATCTTATCGTGTACTATCTGACCGTAAAATTTCGCTCCAAAATATCCATCGATAACGACATGACAGGTAAAATAGTGGAAGAGTACGTACTTTTGTGATTACTTTATTAAATGTTCGAAATGGGCACCATCCACTTCCATGCAGTAATATAAGTTTTGCTGAAAACGTTCACGTACATTACTCAAGATGTCTGGTGTAATTTGACGGCATTCATTAATGATCCGAGTTCGCAAATCATCCAGTGACTCAGGCTGGGTAGCGTAAATCTTGGATTTCAGGTGACCCCATAGAAAAAAGTCCAGTGGAGCCAGATCAGGTGATCTGGGTGGCCACTCAATATGTCCCCTTCTTCCAATCCAGGCGTGAGGAAAATTGTCATATAAAAACTGACGCACCGGTTGAACAAAGTGAGGTGGTGCGCCATCTTGTTGGAAAATGATCATTTGATGGTCTTCTGCATTCTCCAATACTTGCACGAGGGCTGGATAAATAGCGTTCTCCAATAGATCGAGATACATTTGGCCTGTGAGATTACCGGGTAGAAAAAAAGGGCCGATTATGTGATTTCCATAAATACCCGCCCAAACATTTAATTTTTGGGGGCGCTGTGTATACACCTCACGAAATAATCGTGGATTTTCATCTGACCAATACCGACAGTTATGCCGGTTTACAATGCCGTTAAGGTAAAATGAACACTCGTCCGAAAAACAGATATCGAACATGTAGTTTTGATTGCCGTTAATTATTTCACTGATCACTTCACAGAACTGGAGTCGGCGATCGGGATCATACTCATTCAGTTCCTGAACCAATCGTATCTTATACGGATGGAATTTATGTTGTTTCAGGATTCTCATGATTGTTGTGCGTGAAACACCAGATACCTCGGACAATTTCCTAGTAATAACGGTCGGATCCATTGCTATATGACCTAAGACAGCCACGTCCCTCGCTTCGTCTCTTTCATGCACCCTCTTTTTGTTTCCAACTGACCCAGTAGCGTCAAATTTGGCAACCAGTTGCACAACGTAAGCAGCGGATACATTTTTTCCAGGATGTCGTTCGTTAAATAAAGCCGCTGTTGTGCGCGCAGAGTCGTTATTTCGGAAAAATAATTTTATCATTTCCACCCTTTCTTCTACGGAATACACCATTTTAATTCCACTACAAATTTACAATCGCTTGGACACACTTGTACCGTTCTTAACAATTCACGATAGACTAAGGTACAAAAACAAGGTCCGTCTACTTTTTTGGACAAAAAATTAACCACTCAATACCTTTGAAATGCGTCGGATACGAATAATATTCTGGAGATAAATTCCATATTGCCTCTTTCACTATTTTCGCTGTTATTTCATTATCGATGGATATTTTGAAGTGAAATTTTACGGTCAGATAGTACACGATAAGATCGTCAGAATGAGGTATCTCAACACCCCTCATCCCTATTCAAAATCAAGGGGTTGTGCTCACCCCCGTTAGGGGGTTGAAGTTACGGGGATGAAAACAGCGGAAAAGTTGTTCCCCCTTGTATTAGAAATTGACGGGTCCAAGCGATTTTCCACATTTTCATGTTAAAGCCGGAACATAGCGGTGTTAAGTTTTCGTTGGACCACACTGTATACAAGTAATTCATTTAGATGTTACAATTCTATTCTATATTTAGTTCAGTGTCGCTATCGCTATACTCATCTGAATTAATTATAGTTGGCGCAATTGATTTTATAGAAAGGTACGAGTTTTCAACATTTATAACATGACTAACAGAACTTTTCCAACTCTCGGTAGGAATGTCATTCATACAGTTCCTAATTAATTCTACCACACTACCACTTAAAGTCGGAGAAGTATTTTTTCCGCGCACGCTCGATTTAAGTTGGTGCCACATAAGCTCTATGGGATTGAAAACGCAGTAGTAGGGAGGTAGTCGTAACACTGTATGTCCCAACTCTTCTGCAATTGCCATGAAGTTTCGAATCTCCAATTTCGTATTCTTTGAGCCAGGAATTTTTTGCAATTGTCGACTATGATAGCTTGCGTTGTTTATTACTATAACGCTGTTTGGCGGAATGTTGGGTAACAGACAAGTTTTAAACCAATCTTCAAAAAGCTCTACTGTCGTATCTTCGTGATAATCAACACAAGATTCCTTAATATTTTTGGCAGAAAGCCACATAGCGTTTGGGATCCATCCATCTTCTGATCCTGCGTGTAATATTGTGATTATCTTCCCTTCGATTGATGGTGCTTTTGTGTTACACTTATCAGACGAATCAGACCATCCTTTGGAAGGGGTGTCATGCGTGTCAAACCACGTCTCGTCGAGGTAGAGTATTGGCCGATTTTCAGACCTGTATTTTCTTATCACGTTATATATTCAGAACGCCAGTTTATTAAACGTGTGGATTCCATTATTACTTGTCTCTTGTCAATTTTGCGATATTTGAAGCCCATTGCAGACAGAGCTCGCCAAAGAGTAGTGTGGCCACAGTTGATGTGAGTTTCGTCATTGATGAGCCGCTGTTTCAGACTTTTGATTGTAGGGACACGCTGCTCATCGTACATAGTGTAGATTTTTCGCCTTATCAAATCTTTTTCCCAGTCGTCTAGACTTTTTGTGACACCGGAATCTTTACGCTTTTTTCTTGATTCCATGGAATTTTCAACAATTCGTCTAAGTGAAGTAAGAGGCACCTTCGTCAAATTACTGGTTACTTTTGCTGCAGCACCCGCGTTATATCCTTGCTGAATTAAGGAACTATACACATTTTTTATAATGATTTTCGCGTCACAAGATAAGTGATTCTTTTTTAACGAACCACAGGAAAAAGCACTGTTACTTTTTGTCCACGGACGCCACATACTGCCTATTCTGTGCGTTGGGGTATAAAATCTTTGCTATTAATGTCTGTAATAACAAATAAATGTTATAAAATTATTGCACGCCGTAACACAAGTGAGCACTTCCAATAAAATACAAATACTAATATGAACAGGAAGTGTAAGCTGTAATCCTCTACAATCCCTCTCTGAGAAACAAAATTACCTGAATCCGGTCCTTTTACATTTATCATAAGCATATCGGATTTTATTACTTGAGGGTCTAATTGGTTTTATTATAATCCTTCAGTCGATACCATTCATTGTGAAAACTACTATACCTGAGGACACATATGGTTGGTCGAAACATTGATCTGGCATTGGCTTCGTGAATGCAATTATTCCGAACATGGAAATTATGATTTCTGTGGAGGGTTGCATCTTCCCCTACAAGCAGACCGAAGAGGATTTTCTTTCGCAACTGGTCATTTGTTATGACCTTGCCGTACGATGTGCTCGCTGTAAATAACCAAGTGTTTTTTTTTATTGATTGATTTTTGATGTTTTCTGAGTGTATTTTTTTTCTGGAAATAGTCATCTGTTGGGCTGAATTTCAAAGATAATCGATGTGCACACATTTTAACCGAATGAACTTGGACCATTCGGGATATAACCCCCGTATAATACGCCCTTATTCCAAGGTATACTTATAATAATTTTCATTTTTATTTTACTTGAGAGTATTATCTTTCAAGTTGTATACGATATTTCTCACCTCATGAAATAAAACCCAGAAGTTGTAATTTCAAGTTGTATACGATATTTCTCACCTTATGAAATAAAACCCAGAAGTTGTAATTTCAAGTCATTTGTTTCGATTTCAGGTAACAAATAATTGAGAAAGCCAACCAGAATTGATACAGATACCACCAAATAAGTAGAGGTTTCCAAGTAGTTTGAAGTAAAGTGCTCAATTGAATAAATTAACAAAGAATTTCATTGAAGTCATTTTCATCCTGATTCCATATTCTGCTGGATCCAGGTGGATCCGAGAAAAAAAATATTCGAGACAAATCAAAATTTTATATATATATTCCGCATTAGGACGTTCATTATTACAGCTCAATGAAGTTTCCATTGAAATCATTATTTCTTGTCAGTTTCTCGACTGCTGGTAAAGTGAATGAGCTGCTTATAACTCAAGAATGGCTTATACGACAAAAAAATGAGAAATATTGAATAGATAATCGGTAGCCCCCTCCTACCGATTGAACAATTGATCCCCTGCTCTACGTAATGGAAAGAAGTGTTAGTATGATTAATGAAATAGTTAACAACAATTTCAGTATGGCAATCAAAGTTGAATTCTTGAGAACAATGTTGGATGAATCTCTAAACTGGAATCTGCATATCAATAGTATCTGCAACAAACTGAACAGAGCTCTTTTCACGTTGGAAAAAATGGAGAAAATGTATTACTAATAGAGCCTTTCGAGCATCTAATATGTACTGGCCTACTCCCATATTTTTTTCTACATCAAGTTTTGGAAATGTGGTAGAGATTTCGAGAGAGTGTTGCAAGCACAAAAACGATATTTGGTTCAGAATAAAGAGAAGTTGCAAAGCAGCATTTCTAAAGATGTAACTATACCTTCGAACCACGAAGATATCTTTTTGAGTGTGTGAACTTTGTTAGAAATTAGTTCCCAACTTCCATGAGTAATTCATTTTCTCATGAACACTACAAAGTCATTCATTGAGAATGATAATTGTTGGTGATACTTCGCTTACAGATTCGCTCTCTTTATTGGAGCATCGTAGAAGGGTCGGAGACTTGTCTCTCTTCTATAGATATTTTCACGGTTGATGCTCTTCTGAATTGTTATTAATCGTTCCGCCCTTGGCAATATCTCACGGATGACTCGACGAGTACAGAATTACCACCCCTTTGTTGTGATTTTGGAGACCTGTCGAACCTCCCTTGCTCAGGGACCTTTTTTCAATAGAACAGCTGAGCTTTCGAACTCATTGCCAAAAGAGGTGTTTCCTGAGGGTAAAATTTCAAAGTGAATGTAAATTCGTATCTCCTGTTCCTTGATCCACGCGATGTTCTTCGAATATTACAGGGCTTCCCTTTCGTGTGAATTTGCATATATATAAAAAACAGGAATGCTGAATTCGAAAATTTTTTCTCTATAATGCAGTCTCCTAACAAGTAGCCTCATAGCGTAAACAAATAATAAGTTACATGAAAAATCTAAAATATTTTTTATTGACATGTTATTTTATCCAGAATGAGTATTTATATGAACCCAAGGCACGCGCAATCTTCATTCATTGTATGAAATATGAAAATTAGATGCATTTTTGGTTGAAGAATAGAAAATGTTATATATCGTTTGATACAAGACTTATACACGAATGACTGAATGAATCATTATTATCACTACCATTATAATGCAGACAGCATTTTCACTATGATATATACTCGAGATTAGGAACATAAACATTATTCCACCTTGACTTCTTCTTCTTTTATGTTGATAAATTATTTGAAAACGCAACCGTGTGACAACTCAAATATTAAAACGAAATATTATCCTATAACCTATTTCCCTAATCTTCAGTCATCTATAGCCTTGAATTCTTTCTTAGGGTTTGTGTTGAAAAACTGAAGGAGTGTCAGACAATCCTGATATTTGAATCACCTTTCTCGACCCCAGATCATCATCATCACGAAATAAATGGAAACGTTCTTGCAATGTCAGTCAGGCCCATTGATGACCACTTCAAGCTTTTTCTTTCCACAATTCCCCAAGATTGAGCGCATGCAATTCCCAACCAAGACAAGATCCTCGATTGCCGCCAGGCAAGAACATAAAAAATAATTTATTTCAAATAATGCGACCCTGCTCTCTGACGAGATACGATTGCCGTTGATAGAATTTCTTGCAGGAAATAGAATGGGACCGTGTAAAATATTGGATTGGACTCTCAAGAGGAGCACAATAGATCGTCAAAAGCAAACGGCCTCACAAATCGACTCGTCGACGTATTGAAAATCACAGACAAAAGGTGCGCTTTCTGTTTCATAGTGCTCTTCGGATTTGATTTGTTGGCAATCGGATCTTCCGGGGTTATTAGATTCCATGTTGCAAGTCCTCGAGCGGATGGTGGAATGGATTGGAGCGATTTGAAGGAAACGGAACAGTTGTCTGTTGAGGAAACGAGAGAATATTATCATTTATTGGTAGTCTGTTATTAGATTTTATCTCAGATAGTTATCCCCAGACTGAGTCCATTGGGATGATTTTGAGGAGACCTATGGCAAGTTGCAACAGCTGTCTGGAATTGGATTTGTGGAACATCGAAATTTTAATTTGATGTCAGTAATGGAGTTTGATTGATCGAATCTATAGAGATCTGTCGTTTCTTGATAATGACTCCAGCAGGGTAGTCGAAATATAGGACACCAGAACATCTCGCACACATTTCAATTCCTGAAAGGACTGTTTCCTGTATCTCAGAACTGTTTTCCATTTCATTACCTTCTTTTCAGTTATTCATTTTTTATTGTTGAATTTCAATGTGTAGTGCACATATTTTGCTTGAAACGTTCTGCTTACTGTATAAGCCTATGAATATAACAATGAATGCTCAATCATGAATTCGAACTTCTAAAAATCAAAAAATTACAAAAATTATTAATCGAACCTTTTCAATAACAAGTAGGCTCAGAATATTCAGAAGGGTCTGAACTGATCTCCTCTTCAGATTATCGATCAATCTAAATCTGAATTATTGTAAATGAAAAAGAAATAAACTATGTTGTCAAACAATGTGTGGCCAAGCGATCTAAAGGGCGAGGACCTTATATTCAATTCGGCTATTTCACTGCTTGTTCGAACTGCGGTAGCGGCATAATTTTTCTGAACGGCTTGATGCGACAGGCAGTTGTTAGTTGCCTCGATATCAACCCTGGTAGGTGAGATAGCTGGATTGAATATATATGAACCGACCCGTTAGCACTGTGGGTTTTTCTGGGTTTCCCTACAGTTAAAATACCAAATACGCTACAGGGAAAACGATTAAGACGCCCCAGAGGGCTTTGGCACCCAAAATGATTATCCGACCCTTGCCAGCAAAAGGCTCTGCCTTCTGGACGCACTCTGGACGAATATCTTGTAATGAGAACTTACTGTTGGGAACACTCAAAAATATTATACACTCGTTATATTCGATAACCAGAAAGTATCCTAGAAAATTTGTAAGAACGGAGGGTTGAAAGCAGGACTTAGGCAGCGGAAATCTTTGTTATGCCCAAATTACCAAGAGTATGATACCCATTATACGCTAGTTGAATAGTATACTTTATCCACCAATCATTAGAATTTTTGTTGAAGTTTCTTTGTAAGAAAATTCTGTTACATTACATATACAATTTCAGAAACACATTTTTATTATTCGAACAAATATTCCATATAAATCTATAAACAGTACATTGTTATCGAAAATTATAATAATCGTATCATATCTCAATAATACATACAAGATATTAATTTGTAGTTATTAATATCTGTAATATTTGAACAATTGACATACTAATCACATGGATAGATTCAACATCAAAACAATAATAGAATATTACACCTGAATCAAGGAAGTATCTGATAGCAGTTATCAATGGTTCATTAATCACTGCCATGATCAATGGGTCGAGCGAACAGACGTGTAATGAGTACATTATACAATTACTCCGGTCAATTCAAACATTCGGAAATGAAATAAATTACCATCAAGCTGAAAATCAGTAAGGTTGTTAAAAATATGATTGAAAATGAAATTTGAAAGTTCCCCTTCTTTCCCCTGTATGAAAAAATTTTTATTCAAGGACAAATGTCAAAAAAATGAGTTTTTCACGTTTTTCAGCGAAACAGTAAGTTTTATCATAAAAATATTCAGGACAAAAATTGTAGATCATAAAGTAATCTACAAAAATTGTGAAAATACTTTTTTCCTACGAGCCATCGTTTTTGAGATATAACGATTCAAAAAGTTGTGCAAGTTGCAATCGTCATAATATTCAATAATATTTAATAATGGTTTTTCATTTATCATAGCTGGTATAAGACTCTAGCCACGCACACAATAGAACAAGAGACAGATGTTGTCTCGAAGTTACACTGGCGTATGAAGTAAGGGACTGGGTTTCATTTTACCTGATATTCTTATGACCGGTTGCACCAACTTTCTTAAGTGTCTCTCTCTGCTGAAGCCCGGCTCAGATTAATGTTCACGTTAGATTGAGCATCATTACACCACCAGGATTAACTGAAATCTTAGCTACGCATGTAATTAGTTTGGCAACGATGCATTGCAAGTAGCTGGTCATGATAACTTCAAAGGCGTCATAGAAAATGAACTAATGCTCTCACACTGGGAGAAAATTACCGATGTATTCAATTCTCAAGGAGTCGAGGAGTTCGAAATAAAGTATATAATAATTTGAAAAGGGCTTTTGGATAAGATATTGCTCATGAAATATGCTTTATGAAGTTGTTGATTATTTACCAGAAAGTAAGATCTTCGCAAGGTAGGACATAGCCAAATACTTTTGAATATTGTGAACCATAAAACAGTTTTTGGATTAGAGAGTGTCTTTGATGGTGACAAGAACAAAACTCCTAATTCTAGTAAGGATTCTGAGACAATGACAAATATTCATTCCGAACAAACCAACACCGAACCTGAGTCCAGCGATTTAGCACCTTCTGCGAAAGTAGTACAACCCTACTGCTTCACCTATGTCACCTATAAGTTACTTATAGAGACATTCTCGTTTTTTCATGATTATCATTGTCTGCAAGACTTGGAAAAAAGCTGCAACATCTTATTTAAAACGTTCATCAATAAAGGGTTGCAAAACCATTGGCTGAAAAGACGTAGCCTGCTAGTCATTAAGTGAAAGACGTTGCTTCGTTGGAAGAGATAAAACAAGAGAATTCTGAAGCGAAGACCTCATACGGAGGAAAGAAGCAGAAAGAGAAGGAATAAATACTTTTTGAGTTAGAAAACCAAGAATCAGAACTGGAAATGAATATTCGGCAGTTGCAACTGAAAAATTGCAGGAACAAAGTGTTTTTGATTTTCAATGAAATATTTTTATGTTTTCATGAAAAATAAAATAGGTCTGTATAAATTGAAACTTTCAACCAGCAGTATCATATTCCATTCCAAACTAAATAATGAAACCATTTCATATGCCTAAATAGTTTTCTATCGCACTTAAATAAAACTTACGTTCATTACAAAACCTTGATCAACAATATTTTCCTTGAATGGAGGTACATCGGGAACTTCATCTTGGTTCATGACCTCCACAAACCTCAATACATCTTTAGGATCTAGAATCTTCTTATTTTGTTCTCTACATATTATATCATGCAGTGTGGCTGAGGCAGCAATCAAAACTTGTATTGTCTCAAATTTTTATCGAAGTCCATAGGCTAGAGCTGGGAATCGCCTTTTCCAGACTCCAATTGAACGCTCTATGATATTCCGAGTCCTAATATGAGCCTCATTATATAATTTTTCAACTCTCGTTTGTGGATTCTCTACTCGCAATCATCCTCAAAACTAGGTTGAATAAGAAAGTGGAAGAATATCTGCTACATGAGTTCTGCTGTCATTTACATGACACCTAACTTCCAAGGAAAACTGGAACATACAGATTTCCAAACTTGAGGGCATCCCTGGATTAAGTCCAATCTATATTATAGTTATAACTCATGTATATTTTATATTTCAGGTATAAATTACAATCACCGATAGAAAAATATTTCAACATATATAACAACTCTAGATAAGAGATGTAATAATAACAACTTGAACAACTTTTTACATACGTTATATCTCAAAAACGGTGGCTCGTAGGAAAAGAAGTATTGCTACATTTTTTGTAGATCATTCCATGATCTACAATTTTTGTTCGTGATATTTTTATGATTAAACTTACCGTTTCGCTGAAAATCGCGATGAAGTCATTTTTTTTATCTTTGACCTTGAATGAAATTTTTCCATACAGGGAGAAGATGATGAACTTTGAAATTTTATTTTTAATCAATAATTATCATTATTAATTATTTAATGGGAATTTATGTACCTTCGCTCTCATTTTCAGGTCTAGAATGACCGGACTAAATAGTTGTGGATAAAGATTATTTTGAGCCTGATATAACGATGAATTCAAGAAAAAATGATTATATTGAATGCCTTTCACAAACTGTTTCCATTTGTTGAGTGTGTCATGAAAATGAATCAAAATTTTTTTACCGTGGCGTATGCATCCTATCACTGAAAAAGCTAATTTTCCTACTCATATAGTAGGCAGATATTCGTTTAGGATAAAAAAACAAAGATTCAGAGTTCGATAACATAGAGTGAAGTGAGGGATATAGTGGTAATTATTAATTGCTGAATCAATGTTGACCATATAATCAAAATGGATAACTGATTCCAGATTGAACAATTATATTGATCATTGTCATATCTGAAACTATTATCTGCAAAAAAGGATATTTTCAGAATTTATTCGAAGAAACATCAGTAAGAGATTTGAGCCGGTTCTAAGCCTCCCCCCACCACTATGACGTCACTAATGACTAATTAGTGACATCATAGTGGTGGGGGTTGACCTTGAACGGCTCAACTGGTGCATAGGACCTTGAAATTTTTTTTGAAAATGTAATTATGGGATTCTTTGTGTGTGACGTCATTCGACCTTGAGAGAGGCGCATTGTAATGCATCTTCATGTGTACTCTAGTCGGGGGGGGGGGTTAATTTGCATACGCGGTAAAGATATCCTTCATGTATGAAGAATAGATTGCATACACACGGATGAAGCATGTGTTCTCTGTACTACGTTGCATAGAGTACACATGTCTACACATACACGCACAAACACCACACACCCAAAGTTCACCAACACGAGCCCTCACTAAACCTCACGTCTGCACTCCACAAAGTCCCAACCACGAATGAATACCCGAACTGACAAACACCACCCACCCAAAGTTCACCAACACGAGCCCCCACTACACCTCACGTCTGCACTCCACAAAGTCCCAGCCACGAATGAATACCCGAACTGACAATTACCACCCACCCAAACCAACACGAGCCCTCACTACACCTCACGTCTGCACTCCACGAAGTCACAGCCACGAATGAATGCCCGCACTGCTCTCTGAAAGCTCATCGGAGAGTGGAGGGGTAGCAACGTCAGACAGTCTGGTGGGGTACTAGCGATGTGTGCGCATCCGCTGCACAGATAGTGGTGGGAGGCGGCTCACTATTCATTATATAAGAAATGCGGATTTACATGTGGAATCATTATATCTGCAGCAGTTTGTGAGTTAGTTATTCAGTGCCATATCTGCAGCAATTGTGTGAGTGTGTTTTTCTGTTGGAAACTGTTTATATTTTTCCATTCATCATGTCCGTTTCCAAAGTAGACTTGCAAAAAATCAATAATGTGATTATACAGGAGGTAGAAGTGTTAGAGCAAAAGGTCTTATCGTCATTGCCAATAAATGAAACATATGTAATAAGGAATATGACTCCTTTTTCCACCCGGTTTGGTAAATCAATTTTATTAACTATGGAAGATGTTAGGAATAATAATAAATTATTTAAAACATGGCTTTCCAAACGAATCTCAATGCAATTTAGTGATGATGATATAACTTGCATCAATTCATCGAATGGTAAGTATACACTAGTATACTTAGGTCAAAGTCCACAAAGTTTTGCTGGCATGAAAACAAGATCTCTTGTCGAATTCAGTTGCATTGAATAGCATTAGTAATAATCATTGGTATTAGGTTAATAGTGTTTTATTTGTATATAAGATTATTTGGATGTAAGTTTTGAGGAAACATATAAACATTTTCATACATTGTTGAACACACTCACTTCATAAATCGAAAGACGATACAATTTTCTGTGAGTATTATTAATGATGACGATGACTTTATGTTCTAATGTTTTCTTTTCATTTGTTTTCAGTTCAATCATTCAAAGATGTGGATGCAGTATGCTAGTGAACACTGGGTCAAGGCTGAGGATCTCGCTTCATCCATCCAAAGACTGTCTTCCGAACTGAAGGCGTTGAGTGAGAATGCTGAGCATGCAACAGTTTATGACCCGAGTGTGTGCTATGATGAAGAAAAGATCGAATTGTGCCTTCGTGATGCTGAGAACTACAACAGTGGTGCGGAAGTTTGCGACAAATTTCTGGCTGGGACATTGGATCTGAATCATCTTTGTGCTGCAATGATTGAATTGAACCTGAAGAGATTCCTGTACCGTCTTCAACTGCACCTACCAGAATGGATCATTCAAAAGTTCCAATTGATTGACGAATATCGTGAAGAAATTGAAGACGGTCGAGAGAATGACGAATATGAGGAAGAAATAATTTTAGATTGTTTATATGTACCAAAAAGTTAAATAAAACACATAAGTATAATTTTCATGTTTATTTATTCAATTCCCTTCAATACAATATTGAGAAAATTATTACGAATTAAAATATAAATGAAGAGAAAAGAAAACGAGTACAAAGATATAATGAAAAAAATATATAATCAATTAAAAGTATCAATAAGTGTCAATATCTGCTGTGAACTGAACCATCCAATGCATTGTACGTTAGAAATGTATCATGCAAAATGAGTGCATATACTTTGGTGTTGTCTGGAAATTTGGCCTTCCTGGTTTCAAATTCAACCTTTATGTCGATAGTTGAGGATTTTGTGGCATTCGGTTGATGTGAACAATCGATTACGAAGAGTGGATTGCTTCGAAACTGTCCAATATCCATTAGAGGTTCACTCATATCTTTATCATAATAACTACGTTGAAAGTTCTCATAAGCATAGTATGCAGACGAATCTAGTTTTTCTGTCAAAATCCAAATTCCAACGCTCATATGGATATACTTCGGAATTCAAGTATACCCGAATATTATTGATGTCAGCTGTTATGAATTTCGTGATGTCCTCTGCTCGGTTTTCAGATATTGCGGTATTTTGAAATCCGATTATAATGAAACGAGGTGTTTCCAAAGCATTGGTTGTTTTTATGGCCCATATGTCTGAAGATGTAGCTCGTAATGAAGGGAGTTCATACAAGTCCCACATACGATAGGCCAACTTAATTTTCGCATTCAGACCACTTTTGTTGATTCTATGCAAAAGTTTGAGTTTGTGCTTATCCTCTGGTACTATGTGTCGTATTCTCCATTCGATTTTATTTATTTCCAAATTAGCATCAACTTCACCTATATATGAGTTGTTGAAGGTACGAGCGATTATCAAAATTAGTTCTTGTTTGGCATTCAAGATACTTTTATTGTAATCTTCGGCAAAGCCCATCAGATATTTCAGCGGTAATTTGCCACTGAATACATGACTGGTTGTATCCAATATGTCCTGTTTGAATCTTGAAAGACCCCAGCCTGTAGTCAGTAAGGTGTTAGCGTGCGATTGTCCAAATGAAATCATGGTTTTCATTGTAGAGGTTATTCCAGGTTTTCTGATGACAGCCACTTGTTCTCCACCCATTTCATAACGAATTTCATCAAACAGAAAAGCCATTGCATTATTCGATAAATAGCATGGTTTCGTTGCATCCTCCGGTGTGAATTTTCCCTCTATGTAAATGAAACTTTCTGCAATATCAAGAATGACATCTTGATTATTGATTGCAATTCGAATTTCATCTGAATTCCTGAATAGGGGCGAGCCATATGGTTTATATGTGTGCTCATGTAAACTTATGAGGGAATGATCGAGCACCGGTTCATCGAATATATTCAACTTTTCACTATTTGTTTCATGCACCATTGTTACTTCCTTACTTTCAATCCTATCGATTTCAAGAATTTGAGGTCTCTTACAGATAGGTGGTGACGTGTTGACTGTTTAGCGAACACTTTTGGAATGACCTTTTTTGCGGTTGAGCTGTAACGCTCTTTCTAAGCTCCTGTCACTTTGGCGCCCTGGTCAAGGTTCTTCTCGGGCGCCACCTTCTGTTTAGAGTGTGAAGGACACTGCTCCGAGCAGCTTCAGTGGAGTAAAATAATTCCAGGGGTCACAAGATGTTGAATATTTGAATACGTAATTTACGTCCTGGTAATTTACTGCTAGGTAAGGAGTTTATCAATAAATCATAAGTAACTTCGGACAAATGTATAATTTATTATCAACTCAAACAACACGTTCAACAAATATCGTGCAAGCACACAGTCAAAACGGGCAAAGCAAGAGAAAGCAAGCGGGTCTTACGGAAAGTCGAAGCTATGATCTAAGCGATATATTACAGTGTTAAGCGGCAAGCTCTACGGTATCGGTTAAAGCTCTGTCTACGGTGGTACGACCCTCAACCAATACAATATCAATTCTTTGTACCCTCTAGTTTACAAAACGACCTCTCAGTTCCGATTTTTCAATCTATTCAAGGAAGTAATTGATAATGATGGTCTAGAGCTTTCTGTCACCCGAGTTGTTCACAACAGGTCCAGAAAACTCTCCTCAAGGCTTCTGCTCTCAACACCCGAGTTTTTCACAACAGGTGTTGAAACTCAGAGCACTCAAAAATAAAATACCGGTAATATCAAGTACAAGTTTTCCGATACCCGAGTTATCCACAATAGGCACCGAAAAGCGTTCCTTACGGTTATTGACCTCAACGCCCGAGTTATTCACAACAGGCGCTGAAAATCAAAACGTTCAACAAACTAATAACGGAAATTCCCAAAATAATAATGAGAGTATGAATTCTTCGATACCCGAGTTATTCACAACAGGTACCAAAAAATACACTCTTCAGGGTTTTTGCTCTCAACACCCGAGTTTTCACAACAGGTGATGCGAAACGGTCCACCCTTTACCGGCCCTAATATTTTCGGATATGCAAAACTAAATCAGAACTGAGTGTATTAAATAAAAATAACGAAAATAACTACCTCGGTTGAAAGTCTACCTGGTTCACTCTTACCACCCACTTACAAAAAGTTACCAGTACGGTCCTGGACGGTTGTTGGCTGGCGGAACGGCTGAACGGCTGTTCGGTACTCTCTCCAATTAGCTCTCTGCTTGTCACCTTCTAGACCGCGACTGCAGAACTGCTGTCGAGACGATTCAAATTTCTGCTTTCGTAGTCCTCCGCTATAGTCACGATATCTAAGCGTAAGTGGTTCCCTCTAGCAGTACTACTCACTAACTACTCGGGTCGCAGATATCTGGTGTTGTCGGAGATTCCGAGATTCCAGTGTCGTGCGCGATAATTTTTATTAGGTGATAAGAGTAAACCGAGAGTGCTTTGTACATTGAACATTGGTGACTTCGTCACACACCCTTCCCACTTCGGGAAAAAAAAAGAATTTTACTAACATACTTCTTTTTTTTTTCTTAACTTAACTTAATAAACTGAACGGATTACCTAACCTTACTTCAGGCGCCAGCCTCCTTCCCTGGTAGAAACCTTTATTTGGAGGTACTGGTACACCCGTTACAAAAAAAAACTAAGTTTGGAAAAGAAAAACATCCCAATATAAACATAAGTTCCAAGAACACAAAAAAAAATAGGATTGCTTCCACGATGAATCAATCAATGGCGGTTGGAGTGGGTACATCCACAGGCGGAACAGGTTAGATGCACTTCGGGGCTCGGACATCCACATCCATGGCAGGGAGGGTTATTCTTCTTTGGTCCATGGCAGGAACAATCTCGGGACATGGCACCTACTAGACCGCATCTGGAGCAGAAGAGAACGGACCGGGTCTGGCGGCATTCTTGGCGTGAATGTCCAGGTTGTCCACATCTCCAGCAAAGTTGTTTCTCTACCGGCAGATATACCGGAATGGTGAACGGGGACAGGGGGCGGTTCTCTTGGCAACGCATCGGGTTGGATGGAGACCAGAAGGCGTCGTTAAACGGATCCTCTTCGGGATGTTCCAAAAAATACGGATGTGTAGGGCTGTCGGACCCGGCGGTGGCGGTAGGAGAAGCTGTAGCAATGTTCGCTTCAGGTGGAGCCAGTGATCCTTGACTCGGGTCCGGTTTTAAGGCTGAAGAAGCGGTTCCTACCGGGTCGGATACGGAGGATTTGATCCCTTGGTCATTCTTCGGTACTGTCTCGGAAGACTCATCGGTGTCTTGCATAGCTTCCAATAACTCGGCAATAATCTTATCCACCGGGCGGGGGGATTGTTCGGGTTCCAACTCCAATTCCAGGACGTCCATTGTCGGTTTGAACTCTCCCTTCTGGAAATCAATGCAAGATCTGGGATTGCCATCCTTCTTCCGGACAATGACGACGGGTGAGCTCCAGGGGCTGTCAGACGGCTCGATGATTCCCTCCTGCAACATCCTGTCAACTTCGGTGTTGATGACGTCTTGCATTCGAGGGTTCTGAGGTCGGTAACGTTGTTTGATAGGTTCTGGGTTTGACAGACGGATACGGTGTTCAATGAGCGGAGTGACCCCATGAATTTCCTCAAATGACGGTAGCTCTTGATTCAGCAATTCCTGTAGGCGGTTCTCTTCCTCGACGGTGAGCGTAAACGGAGGTTCCTTATTGACGGTAAATGGTGAGTCATTATCGGTGGTGAACGGAGAGTCAGAATCGGTGGTCCCGAGGGGAAAGCATGGTATGGTTCTTTCAGAAACAGTAGTATTTTCAATGCAGATTTCGCCAGTCCCTAGATGAAAACTGAATTTTCTCCTATGAAGGATGTCCATACCGATGACCATATCGGCAGATAGTCCTGTTATGTGACCAAAAGTTTCGGAAAATTGGTGCTTTCCTATATTGACAAGAACAGTGTACGTTGTAGTAACGGCTACTACTTGCCCGTTGGCCAATCGTGCCGAACTCCTGGTATCCCTACTTGGTATAATTCCTACATTCTCCCATTGTGTGGCTACCCGGTCTCCGATGTAGGATAATGCAGCTCCTGTGTCTAGTAGGGCTATTACTGGACCTCCTGGGGTGACTACGGTAACGTGCGGTCTATCATCGGTTGCGCTAGGACTTGGGACAGGTGAGGCATCTGGTTGACGGTGTTGGACGGGCCTCACTCCGGTGCAACACCTAGTCAGTTTCCCGAACGGGAACAAGGACAGTCTCGGGACATAATTCCTTCTCTCTTGCATCTGGAACAAAATAGTCGAGAAGGTTCACGGCACTGGCTTCGATAGTGTCCAGATTGTCCACATTTCCAACAATCTATGTTTTGTGGAGAAGGTCTAGGCGGTTCGGTCGAATTCCTGTTGGCAAGTGTCCTGGGTGGATTATTAACGGTGGGCCTGGGCGGCTGTGTAGAAACAGGTCTCGGAGGCGGTGGTGGGCGGTGGTAATCCTCAGTGGGTCGGTGTACTGGGGTCAGTTCCAAACGAAGAAGCTCGTATTCCCGAATGACTTTCACTAGGGTCGGAACGTCTGTGAAGTCGTTTCTTCGTATCCTCTGGCGGTATTCAGGATGCAGGTTACGGTATAGCCAGTTGAGTTCTTGTTCTGGATGAATCCCACCATGTCGTCGTATCAATGTTTGTAGCTCCGTGACATAAGTGGAGGTGTCCTCACCCAAGGATTGCACTCGACGGCTAATCGCAGCTTCCAAATCGACCTGATAGTTGACAGGGAAGAAGAAGTCCTTGAAGGCGGTGCAAAAATCCTTCCAGCTTGTCCAGTGGAAATGGTTATTTCGGAACCACAAGGCTGGCAGGTCGTTCAGCAATTCTGGCATCACTGGGAGGAGTCTGTCTGGGTTGATCCCTTGGGACGCACATATTTCTTCCAACCTCTCAAGAAAGGCTGCCGGATCTCCTTTCCCATTGAACGTCACCTTCCAGTCTTGTACTTTCAAGGGTGACATATGGCTGTTCGACATGGCTTGGGGAAACGGTAGTGACGACGGTACGGTTGTTGGGAGGGGGTACGGTACTGCATACGGTAGTGACGAGGGGATTGACGTCGATAAGAAAAACTGTTGAGAGGACGGTAGTGTCGACGGTATTGACCACTGTAGAACTGACGGTAGGGACGACGGAACTGCTGACGGTAATCCAGATGGCAAGGAATGTGGCAGCGTTGGCGGAAATGAATACGGTAGCGAAGACGGTAATGAGTACGGTACTCCTGTGTAGATTCCACCAGTCGTATATGTCGCCTGCCCTGGTAGTGGTACGAAGGTCGAAGTGAGGTGGGTGGATGTAACAGTTGTGGTGGGGGTAGTCGTCGTTGACGTAGTTTGGACAACTACATCTCCTGGCGGATACATGTACGGTGACGTCTTTATAGGAAGCGGTGATGATCGACCCTCGCGTAGGAACTTTACCAATCGCTTTCTCTGCTCTTCTACGGTCCCAGGAACTTCAAGTCGGAATTTTTCCAACTCTGCCTCCAACTCTTCTTTTCGTAAGCGGTAAACCCAGCTCACTCTGACATCACTCGGCTCTGTTCCGAGGTTTATCTTTTTCGTGAAATCCTCGTCGGAGGAGTTACCAGATTCTCCTTCGTGTTTCGACATAGCTCTAAGGGTGTAGTAGAACTTTCTATTGAAGGTCCTTCTCAAAACTTTCCTTTTTCGTCCTCTGGACTGCGGTATCTTGGAACTGGCGAGAGTGAGCGTCAAACCGGTAGCGAATTTCGCTTCAGCGACCCCGAAAACCTATTAAACGAGGTGTCTTTCGATGATCTCGCTCAAAGTTCAGAAAGTTGAAAAATCTGTCAAAATGACAGGTCGGCGATTTTCGATGGGTTTCGGTGTTTTCCAACCTCCGGAGTAGGTTTTGGACGGTTTCAGCTTCCTATCTTGCTCCCTTCTTGTTCGGATCGGAATTTCCTAGTTTGGTTGATAATTCGGTAATCTACGGCCTTGGTACGGTATAAAGAAACGGTCCCTGCTCGGGCGCCAATTTGTAACGCTCTTTCTAAGCTCCTGTCACTTTGGCGCCCTGGTCAAGGTTCTTCTCGGGCGCCACCTTCTGTTTAGAGTGTGAAGGACACTGCTCCGAGCAGCTTCAGTGGAGTAAAATAATTCCAGGGGTCACAAGATGTTGAATATTTGAATACGTAATTTACGTCCTGGTAATTTACTGCTAGGTAAGGAGTTTATCAATAAATCATAAGTAACTTCGGACAAATGTATAATTTATTATCAACTCAAACAACACGTTCAACAAATATCGTGCAAGCACACAGTCAAAACGGGCAAAGCAAGAGAAAGCAAGCGGGTCTTACGGAAAGTCGAAGCTATGATCTAAGCGATATATTACAGTGTTAAGCGGCAAGCTCTACGGTATCGGTTAAAGCTCTGTCTACGGTGGTACGACCCTCAACCAATACAATATCAATTCTTTGTACCCTCTAGTTTACAAAACGACCTCTCAGTTCCGATTTTTCAATCTATTCAAGGAAGTAATTGATAATGATGGTCTAGAGCTTTCTGTCACCCGAGTTGTTCACAACAGGTCCAGAAAACTCTCCTCAAGGCTTCTGCTCTCAACACCCGAGTTTTTCACAACAGGTGTTGAAACTCAGAGCACTCAAAAATAAAATACCGGTAATATCAAGTACAAGTTTTCCGATACCCGAGTTATCCACAATAGGCACCGAAAAGCGTTCCTTACGGTTATTGACCTCAACGCCCGAGTTATTCACAACAGGCGCTGAAAATCAAAACGTTCAACAAACTAATAACGGAAATTCCCAAAATAATAATGAGAGTATGAATTCTTCGATACCCGAGTTATTCACAACAGGTACCAAAAAATACACTCTTCAGGGTTTTTGCTCTCAACACCCGAGTTTTCACAACAGGTGATGCGAAACGGTCCACCCTTTACCGGCCCTAATATTTTCGGATATGCAAAACTAAATCAGAACTGAGTGTATTAAATAAAAATAACGAAAATAACTACCTCGGTTGAAAGTCTACCTGGTTCACTCTTACCACCCACTTACAAAAAGTTACCAGTACGGTCCTGGACGGTTGTTGGCTGGCGGAACGGCTGAGCGGTTGGCTGGCGGAACGACTGAACGGCTGTTCGGTACTCTCTCCAATTAGCTCTCTGCTTGTCACCTTCTAGACCGCGACTGCAGAACTGCTGTCGAGACGATTCAAATTTCTGCTTTCGTAGTCCTCCGCTATAGTCACGATATCTAAGCGTAAGTGGTTCCCTCTAGCGGTACTACTCACTAACTACTCGGGTCGCAGATATCTGGTGTTGTCGGAGATTCCGAGATTCCAGTGTCGTGCGCGATAATTTTTATTAGGTGATAAGAGTAAACCGAGAGTGCTTTGTACATTGAACATTGGTGACTTCGTCACAGAGCATTCCTTTTTGGTTTCGATTTGCTCAAATCGTTGATGATTTCTTCTATTGAAACAAAAACCCATAATAGAATTCAATCGATTTTTTTCAATTCCAAAACGATAAAGATCTCTTCTTCACTTCCGAAATCCACGAGCTTATTTTTCTGATCCAAAATACGCACTGTTATATTGTGAATCAATTGACGTCCTTCTGGGCTGACAGGCATATATATAATATTGTGTGGTTCTTTCGTGAGATTGTATCCAGCTTCGACGTCAACATCGAATGAGAAAAGAATGTGGGACTCTTCATTATTTATATATGAACCAGAAATTATATTGCAATCCAAACGGATGAGTCTCACAATCGTTATATTAATCGGTAGTGAGGATTCATGTATTTGATTCTGTGGAAATATTTCATGGTCAAATCCCATCATGCTCGCAATAGAGTTTGGATGTGTCAGATCAATTTCATATTTTGATCGCATTTCACATTTCATCGTATTATTATTGGCATGTAGGTAGAAAATATCATCTGCAGTAATATCGATTGGTTTTTTGTCATGAAACAATCTGAACATTATATTTTTCTGTATAACTGCATTGATCTCTTCTATTTCATAAGCACCACATGGAATTTCAATGGTGTGTAATTGTAGCATGGGTGAGTCGTCACCACTAAGTCTGAATCTGATTAAATTGTTTTCTTCAGTTATATTATTGATTGTGTTGCATCCATAGAATCCCAATAGTCCTAGTCCATAACGGCTGTTTCTATCCAATTCGATAGGTGGAAAAAAGTCTGCACTTAAGACACTCGTCCCGACAGCTTGTAGTTCGAACTTCCGCGACATGACTGATGCATTTTACAAATGACACTTCAATTTATTGTTGTCTACAACACATCTGCAATAATCCACACTTTTTTTTGGGCAGCGCGTTCAAATGAATATTGTTTTTATTGACACCAATACTCATATCCTCTACATTGCAATAGCAGCAGGAAATTTTTCGAGGCATGGGACCATCATTCACATCAGAATTTGAATTAGATTCTTCGTCAGAGTGGTGTTCATAGCAGTATTGATACTTCATTATGTCGATATCATCTTGTAGATGTTTTGGTAATTTTTCCCAAACATTTGCAATCTCATGTGCAGCACAGGCAATTATAACTTCCTTGGGCATATTGGCAAGCATCATGCTATCCATTTTTGTTAGGGTGCGATATTTTGAATACATCTTCAATGAATATCCCATTCTCTTGATAGCCTCACGATCCATTGTTGGAGTTGTATCCATTTTTTCATTTGCGAATTGATTCAGAGAGGAACTTTAGGCACAAATGACCACAGAAGACTGTATTGAATTTTTGTTGGCGATCATAGTTATATTTGATTTTCACTCCCGAATATTTTCGAAAGTATCGAATCAATTCCATTGGTGGGGGCAAATCTCCAAAACTATCGAAATATGTGACTTCTTTGCCACTTTTCTTGTATGCCACCCAATGTGTTCCAGGACCACTTATTTTATCCAAATTGACAATAGCTGTCTCATACAGTGTTGACGAACCCTTTTTGAAATAACCAAAAAAAGCCTAGTAGAAATTCGGGTGCAGGGAAACAGTAAAAAATAGCCTTACCGTGTTCTTATGTGGACTGTAGACTGCCGTGATCTTCTTGGCTGCTTGGAGGGGTAGGCCTACCAGTTTCACCACACCGTGTAGAAAGTTTCAAAGGATGCAATTTTCACAAATAAGTGCAGAAAAAGCCGTAATTACCGGAATCAACAATTCATCGAAGTGGACCTTTCGATTCGACTCACTCGACACACGATTTGGTATTGGCTCGAATACCGTTCCACTGCGCTATACGCGTTCAACAAAAACGTTCAAACAAAACAAAAAACCCGTATACCCAAAAACATTTGTTTCTGCCTTTTAAGGAGCTATTAACTAAGGAAAATAAATAGTATGGAAAATATCAAATATTTACACCGAAAATAAATCATATTTCAACATTATTATGACATTATGATTCCCAATTATAAAATTTACTAACTAAAGTATAATATTTAAATTAAAGACGGAACATACCGCCCACCAAAATGCAGTCGAAAAACACGAGTGCATTTTAATCCGTGGGAAGTGGACATAGTTTAATAACTGGCCTACGGACTATTCCTAGAGCCGTTTTAACAGAAGCAACACGTCCGATGCCATCTGTTCCGAAAAATATCTCTCGTACACGCCCTAAGCGCCACCGCATAGGGGGTTGCAATTCATCTCTAATAAGGACCAGTTTACCTACAGCCAATGGGGGTTGGTGATCAGTCCATTTTTTACGATGAATTAAAGTATTCAAATACTCTAGATGCCACCTCTTCCAGAAATCCTGGTGGATTTTTTGCAAGAGCTGCCACCTAGATAAACGATTTATTGGCAGATTCGAAACATCAGGATCAGGTAAAACAGACAGTGGCTCCATTGTTAAAAAGTGTCCTGGGGTTAAAGCTCGTAAATCATTTGGATCTGAACTCATTTCAGTTAAAGGTCTAGAATTCAAGAGGGCTTCAATCTGTACAAGAATCGTATACATCTCTTCGAAAGTAAGGATTTGTTCGCCAATGACCCTGATCAAATGTCCTTTGACGGACTTTACCCCAGCTTCATGCAAACCTCCAAAATGAGGGCTGGAAGGTGGATTAAACTTCCATTCAATATGTTCGACATCTACAGCTTGTTGAAACATCTCCTTCAGCAATCTGTTTGCCCCCACAAAATTGGTACCACAGTCACTGTTTATCACCGATAGGCGACCTCTTCTACCTAGGAATCTACGTAAAGCCGCCAGAAATGCATCTGACGACAAGTCGGAAACTAATTCCAGATGAATGGCCCTAGTAGCGAAACACACAAATACACATATATAGGCTTTCTGACTCTTACAACCACGGGCCTTTGATAAGGTAATATTCAGGGGGCCAGCAAAGTCCACCCCAACAATCGAGAAAGGTTTCACTTGTGAAACTCTACTAGCCGGAAGATTGCCCATAAAAGGGGTTAATGAATTAGGACGAACCCTAAAACAGCGAATACATCTCGATATAACTGATCTAATAGCATTTTTGGCATTCAAAATCCAAAAGTTCTCTGAAATAAGAAATCGTAAATTTTGGACACCGAGATGAAGGTGCTTCTGATGATATTCATTTATCAGAAGTTCAACGAGTCTATGTTTCTGAGGAAGTAGAATGGGATGCTTATTATCATAAGGAATACGAGCGTTTACCAATCTACCACCCACCCTCAGTAATCCAGTTTCATCAAGAAACGGTGACAATTTTCGAAATGCTTTGGAAATGGGTTTTTTATGTGCCAAACTGTCTATCAGCTCAGCAAAAACCTTATATTGTACTCTTTTAACAAGAATGAGAAGTGATCTACGCAATTCCTGCTGACTAAAAACATCAAAAGTTTTATTTTTAGTTTTTGTGTAATGGAAAAACCGAAAAACATAGCAAATTATTCTTTGAATCTTAAGCAAAGACGAAAATTTTTCAATAAGATTATCTACAGAATCTAACGAAATAAACCCTGTCAACGAAATTGTCCTTTCCTCTTCCTTAAGACAACCCAAATTAGCGAGTTCCGGTTCTACCATAGGCCACGATTCCAATGAATCCGTAAGCCACGATGGGCCCTTCCACCACAGTTGGTGCCCTGCCAATTCTGTGGCAGATAAACCACGAGAGGCACAATCCGCAGGATTGTCTACTCCTTTCACATGGTGCCAACAACTGGGCTCAATTTGATCTTGAATTTTGGTAACTCTATTGCTAACGAACGTCTGCCAACGATGAGGAGACGATCTAATCCATTTCAAAGCAACCAAAGAGTCAGACCATGCAAAAATATTTTGAAAACAAATACTTGTATTGTAAGTATGTATTACAAAATACATCAATTCAGCTAACAGAACTGCAGCGCATAATTCCAATCGTGGAATAGATATACGCTTTAGGGGAGCATCCTTCGATTTAGAGATCATCAAATTGGTCTGTGCTTGGCCATTAGCACTTGACCATCGAATGTAGATCACAGCAGCAAAACCCCTTTCTGATGCATCTGCAAACCCATGTAGTTGAATATTATTAATGTTTCTACCAAGAATATATCGAGGTATACTTAATGACGATAAAGAAGGTAAGTCACGTTTGAACTCTATCCAACGAGACTTGATATCTAATGGAGGTTCCTCGTCCCATTGTAATCCCAATGTCCATAACAGCTGCATAAAATATTTTGCAAAAAATGTAACAGGTCCCAAAAACCCCAACGGATCAAATATCCGTGCCAAATCTGACAGAATATTTCTTTTTGAACAAGCCCGTTCAATGATTTCACCGCTATATGAAAATGTATCCAAAGTTGGTCGCCATTGCAGACCCAAAATCTTAATTGCAGAATTATCCTCACTGTCGAACGATAGCGAAGATTGATGTCGAAAATCTACGGGAAAACTATTCAAAAGTTCTGCACGATTGCTCGACCACTTTCTGAGCTCAAAGCCCCCTCTTTTCAACAGACCAATCATTTCATTTTGAAGAGACCTGACAAATTCTAGAGACTCTCCTCCAGTGACCAAATCATCGACATATATATCCGAACTCAAAGTTTTGGCTGCATTAGGAAAATTATGGCCTTCGTCCTTGGCAAGCTGCAACAGAGTTCGAATAGCTAAATATGGCGAGCTTGCAACTCCAAAAGTCACAGTATTCAACTGATATTCATCAAGTTGACCATTGGGATCGAAACGCCACACAATCCGCTGGTAATCCCGTTGTTCTGGAGCAACGAGTATTTGCAAATACATTTGTCGAATATCAGCTGTTATCACAAAAGGGTGTATCCTAAAACGAAGTAAAATACTAACTAAATCCTGTTGTAACTTTGGTCCAATCAATAATTTTTCATTCAAAGATTCACCACCAGGGGGTGAAGCAGATGCGTCAAAAACGACACGTAACTTTGTTGAGGTACTATCAGGCTTTTGTACTCCATGATGAGGAATATAATAAACCTTACTTGGATCCTTCGGCAAACTATCCATTTTTGTCATATGTCCATTTTCCAAATAATCCTTCATGAAGGATGAATAAGCCAAGTACAATTTCTTATCTTGTAATAATCGACGTTCCAAACCAAAAAATCGCCTTAACGCCATCGAACGAGTTTCCAGAAAAGAAGGTGCTTCTTCCTTGAAAGGTAAGTATACGATATATCTTCCAGATGGATCACGATAATGCGAAGCAACAAAAAAATCTTCACACTTTTGTTCATCTTGATCCAGGCAAGTCGAATGAGGAACTTCTTCCAATTTCCAAAATTTCTTCAAAGTAAATTCTAACGATGAAGTTTGACCATGTGTTAAAAATGAGTATTTTAATGTAGAAGGCTGAAGACATATTTTACCAGTAACTACCCAGCCAAATATTGTTTCCATAGCCATTGGCTGATCAGGATCTCCACGAACTTGGCCGCTACGCAGAATGTCGGAAATCAACTCCGCTCCCAACAAAATATCCACTCCACTAGGAATATTAAAGTGAGGATCGGCCAACTGAATATCTTTCAAATGAGCCCAATCATCGAAAGAAAAATGAGAACTTGGCATATGTGAGGTGATTTTTGGTATGACTACAGCTTCTACGCTGACTACTGGGAACTCTCTTGCTACAGGTCGAAGCTGAAATGTAACTCCTGATTTGGCTTCCAGTGCAGACTGCCCAATTCCACTAACAACTACTGACAAACGAGACCGAGATAATTTTAAACGATTAGCGCATGAAGAAGTCATCAAACTAACTTGACTACCACCATCAATTAATACCCTAACCCTGTGAACAATGTCGTATTTGTCCTTGATTTCAGCTACTGCGGTGGCTAATAAGGCTATTGTATTATTTTTAACAGAACCAAAAAGAACATTCAAATGATTGGAAGCTACATTCGAAGTATTATTAGAAGTACCACTTTCTTGTGAAATCGCCGAATTTGAACCCGAACTACTTGGTTCAGCACTCGGTTCAGAAGTGCTGCCTGTAAAATGAATCAAACTATGATGCTTATGATGGCAAACACGACAAGTTTCTTGAACTCTACACTCAGAAGAGCGATGTGACGGATGTAAACAATTCAAACACAAACCCTTTTGTTTGACCAACTTATACCGATCAGTAGGAGTTTTATTCAAAAATAAGGGGCATCTATATATTAAATGAGGTGAATTACATAGCAAACAAATCCCTGTAGTCTTGTGATTGTTAGCAACTAAAAACGATTTTTTTTCATTTTTATTGTCTCGAGAAAACTCAACATTTGAACTAAATTTAGCATTGTATGAACTTCGACTATTTTTTTGAGAGTATAACACAACCGATTCTAATGCAGTACACTGAGTTTTCAAAAAAGTAACAAGATCTTCATAGGTGGGAATGTCTGAAGAAGCATAATTCATTTCAAATAGTTTTATAGTAGTAGGATCAAGTTTTTTAATCAATATATGGAATAGTACAAAACTCCACGACTCTACTGGTAGATTCAAATTTTTCAAACCATCTAGATTTTCATGAAAACATTCAAGTAAATTACGTAAACCTGTTGCCGATTCGGTATGTAGTTTCGGAAAATCTATTATTTCATGCCAATAAGTACTAGCTATAAGACGTGGGTTTTGAAATCTATCCACTAATGTAACAAAGGCAGTATCATAATTGCTGTCAGTTATTTTCAATGATTTGATGCAAGACAAAGCTCCTTTGGACAAAGAAGTTAAAAGATATCTAAATTTCTCCGTTTTACTAAGTAAACCATTATTATGAATGAGTGATTTATACAAATCCAAAAAGGCTGGCCATTCTTGTAAATTTCCACTAAATTTTGGAATATCAATCTTTGGTAATTTCACATTAGGATTTATATTAGAAGCTACTGGTTCTGTGTTGAAAAATAATCTAGAATATTTTGTTTTGATAGAATAATATTTCCTATCAAATTCCCGTCTAATCACATGCTCGGCATCTAAATCAGCCCCTTCCTGCGTTGCCAAAATTCCAGTAAGAGTCAAATGGTTATTTTGAAATTCTGTAGATATTATACTTATATCTTCGTATCGAGCTTTAAATTCTTCTTTAATACTATCATTAGTTTCGGCCAAATCGGCAGATTCTTTAAGATCATCCAAACGCTGTGACCAAGTGTCTCTCAAAGCACGAAACTGTTTGATTTTAGCTGCCGTGGCTGCCGCCATCGTGTTCAACTAATGTCAGTATAAAGTGAACGAAACAAGTAATTAAAGTAAGTAAATTGCGATAACTAATTTGTATTTGATCAACTGTGAATGTGCTTAAATTTCACAAATTCGACAAAAAAAACTGCCACACTTCACGAAATAATGTACCTGTATCAATGACCTCAACTGAATCTAAAATGTAATGTAGAAATTAAAAGCAAGTTGGAAAACAAGCTGCTGATTTTCAATTACTGTAACACACTGTAACAATGGTCCACCGCTGGTTCCGGCGTTTTTATCACGCAAAACAACAATTTCCTTAAATATTTTCTTTTTTGAATGATAACTAATTATTAATTGTTACGCCACTGACTGCCAATCAACCGCGAAAGTAACGAAGCAAGATCTAATCAGTGACAAGTACAAAAAACAATAACAACTTCAAACTGATTTCGACAAAAAAAGCAATATTGCAGTCAACTAAATGTATTCAAAACAAAGTTGACGAGACGAGAGATATTTGTATTATCCGCAAAATAAAAGTAATAGCATCGAACGAAACATAAAAGGCGGTTCAAATTGTAATATTTCCAACTCGAACGAACGAACGAAAGAATATATTCGCTATGTACCAACGAAGTTATCAAAACACTTGTGAATTTTTCAAAAAATTAGTACCATTGGGATAATTGCAAATTTTATTTCAAAAAGGCAGAAAAACAAACGCTTTCAAAATATCCGGATTCGGAAGGGCCAATATGTTGACGAACCCTTTTTGAAATAACCAAAAAAAGCCTAGTAGAAATTCGGGTGCAGGGAAACAGTAAAAAATAGCCTTACCGTGTTCTTATGTGGACTGTAGACTGCCGTGATCTTCTTGGCTGCTTGGAGGGGTAGGCCTACCAGTTTCACCACACCGTGTAGAAAGTTTCAAAGGATGCAATTTTCACAAATAAGTGCAGAAAAAGCCGTAATTACCGGAATCAACAATTCATCGAAGTGGACCTTTCGATTCGACTCACTCGACACACGATTTGGTATTGGCTCGAATACCGTTCCACTGCGCTATACGCGTTCAACAAAAACGTTCAAACAAAACAAAAAACCCGTATACCCAAAAACATTTGTTTCTGCCTTTTAAGGAGCTATTAACTAAGGAAAATAAATAGTATGGAAAATATCAAATATTTACACCGAAAATAAATCATATTTCAACATTATTATGACATTATGATTCCCAATTATGAAATTTACTAACTAAAGTATAATATTTAAATTAAAGACGGAACATACAGTTTTGGCCTTGAAGAAGGTAATCTGTCACGCATAAAAACACCACGAAAGTGTGGAATTTTCATTTTCTGTGCATAATAATTGAGATCGAAATCGGTGAGAGGCCTCAGAGGTAGGGAATCTACTAGTTTTTTGACTTGTATGATTGCGATGGTTTGTATGGTTTCAAATATAATCCCAATCCTTTACGATAAGGTTTAAGATATATTCCACTACCACGTTTACCTAATGCGACAGCCTCCATTGTTTCATTGTGGCGATTGGCTTCAATGAGAGCTGCTCTGCTTGCTTTTGCCGAATTCACAGCTTTGGTAATTCCTGCAGCTGCACCTGCTAAACTTCCGAGTGCAGAAAGTCCGGCGAAAATCGGAATCAATGGCAAAATCCCACCAATTTTGGGAATTGGAATTATTCGAGGTGTGCGAATTTTTTTCTTACCACCGGCAGCTTTAAGATATTTACGTGCTGCTTGCAATGCCACAGTGATAGCTTTTTTTCTATCAGTCGTCACAAACTGATCCCCACCAGATCTTTTCAATACATTTCGCACTTTACTAACCACTCCAGCACCGAATGCAACTTTTTTTATTTTATTTTTCCTTGATGGTTTTCTCTTAACCTTCTTCTTGTTGGAACTATTACAGCCCATACCCAAATGTCTCTTCGCTTTCATAATATTGGTGACCAGTAGGGCAGCTGCCCTTTCTCCAATATTTGCGTCCTTTGATTTAACCCTATCCCAAGCTGCGTATTCTAGTTCTTTATCTGCTATATGTCTCGCTGTGAGATCTGATGGATGATTCGAATATTGAATGTCGTGTTTTTTGCATGCAATATCTAATTTATTGATGCCAGGATCGTTGCGTGCTAAACGTTCATTCAGTTTCGTACCGGGTCCACAATATTGATAACCGCCAGGTATATGTAATTCGAATGGAAGTGTATTTATTAATTTATTCACAAATCCAAAACCTTCTTTACTCTGACTTCTACTATCGATACGTCCGTATCGTTTGATGGTACACATTTAAATGAGATGCTCATAACATTTTTCCATTTACATAGTCTCCAACCGTGGTACGATGCGCATTGTGAAACAGAAAGAAAATTTTGTCGTTGACAATCTAGATGAGAAATTTGGGTGTGGATTGAATGGGCAGGTATTGTTAAGACATGGCCCACTACTTCCATCATCAGTTCGAGGACTCATTATTGGACCTTCAAATTGTGGAAAGACCAATGCAATGATATCACTCTTAACACATCCACAAGGATTGCGATTCGCAAATGTATATCTCTATTCAAAATCACTCAATCAACCCAAGTATAAATTCCTACAAAATGTGTTGGAACCTATTGAAGGGTTAGGATTTTATACGTTCAGCAATAATGCGGAAATAGTGGAACCCTCCGATGCTAAACCAAATTCTGTTTTCATTTTCGATGATGTGATATGTGAAAAGCAGGATATCATAAGATCATACTTCTGTATGGGACGTCATAAAGATGTTGATTGTTTTTATCTTGCACAGACATATTCACGAGTGCCAAAGCAATTAGTGCGTGATAATACCAATTTCATTGTAATGTTCAAGCAAGATGAGACAAACCTACACCATATTTATTCAGATCATGTGTCACCCGATGTGACATTCAAACAGTTTCAATTGATGTGTGTTAAATGTTGGGAAGATCAATATGGATTTCTAGTCATTGACAAGGATAGAAAAATACATGAAGGTAGATATCGCAAGGGATTCGATAGTTTTATATATCCATGATGATGCTATTCAACTTCAATCGATCATTGGATTGTATAGAGATCACTTCAGTGAATTCGTATATGATAACAAAAAAATATGAAGACAAACATTGGTTCTGTAGCTGGAAATGCGAGCAATGAAATGCATTTGAAACGTCAACTAGTTGAGACAACAGAAGCTGTCAGACAAAAATTCAACTCAATCAAGCATGGTAATATTGAGAATCGTATGGCATTGGAAAAACTTTATGAACCCATAACGAAACCATTGAATGTTTTATCATCGAATGCTACTTCATCGAAAACACCACAGTTATCCAACAATCAAGTGAACTTTCAGACTACTCCATTTCACGCCACGAGTACTCCAATAGGAAAGAATCAATCTTCTGGTAGTGTATCATCTACAGACAGTGAGTCAGACACAATAAAAGATGAAATTGCAGCGAGCCTCTTTGAAACACCGCCATCATCATCACGCATCAGTTCTTCAGATCTCAATTCTCCATCCAATGTAGATGAAAGTCTTGAAGATGTATTGAAAAAACATTTGAGAAATATCAGAAGTAGAAATGTGGCATATGATGCAACATTTGGCGTACGAATGGATCCTATCACACAAAAACTA
The DNA here is from genome assembly GCA_032362365.1 of Zygogramma bicolorata. Classification (NCBI taxonomy): domain Eukaryota; kingdom Metazoa; phylum Arthropoda; class Insecta; order Coleoptera; family Chrysomelidae; genus Zygogramma; species Zygogramma bicolorata. Next base: position 115,044 of record JAVJAQ010002265.1, read on the forward strand.
AAAATGGGAAATCTTCAGGTTCACTTCAATGATGGAAACATAGTATTTTGGAATACCAATAAAACGAGAAAATATCAATTTCCTGGCAGCTCAGAATTATATGATATAATATTCCTCAAGAATCCACAAAATATTGACGATGAACAGATTCGTCAAACATATTCAAAGATATTGAAACTAACGAATGCTCCATTCAAACAATACCAATTGAAGAATGGTTTCAGATATACGAATTCCAAGAAATTTCGCGAAGTTATCAAACCTATACTAGACTCAACTCATTATCCAATGAGGGATGGAACTAAAATTGGTGGAACAGTCAATCGAAACAAAATACAGAAAATATATAATCCCAAACCAGCGAATTATGTCTACTGGAACTCACCCAAGGAATTGATTGCTCGCTTACGACTATTACTATCTTCAAAGGCAGCTGGTCATACTGGACACAATAATGAAATAATTTCAATAATTGAGGAATTGCGAGAAGAAGGTATAATATATTGAAACATTCACAAATAAAAATCACTCTCGCCTCATTATTCAATGAAGTAACATTACCAGATTTATTTTTCATTTGCACTCGAAAGAAAGAATGGATAATGGAATGAGTGATGTAAAGCGACAAGTCGTCAACGAGTTGCATGGCTCTGTAAGACGTAATTTTCAAAGAAGAATAACTACCATCAAAGGGTTTGCAGATCTATGGCAAATAGATCTAGCAGAAATGCAACCATTCGCAAGAAGTAACAAAGGTCATCGATATATCCTTGTGGTGATTGATTGCTACTCAAAGTATCTATGGACAGTGCCAACTAAAAATAAAACAGGTAGTACCGTAACCAATGCAATGAAACGTGTTCTGAAGCAAGCCAAGTTTTCTCCAAATCATCTACAGAGCGATCAAGGAAAAGAATTCTTCAATAAAAATTTTTCCTCTCTCATGCGACAATATAAAATCAATCATTATTCAACATTCAGCACAAAAAAAGCAGCCATAGCAGAAAGGGTAATTCGAACAATCAAAACATGGCTCTACAAAGAATTTTCGATGAGGGGCAATCACAAGTGGATTGATATTCTTCCGATCATAACGAAGAAATATAACAACAAGGTGCATAGTACTACTGGTATAGAACCTATAAATGTTAATTCAACCACGAAATTAAAATTCAGAACCACCAGAGGAATCCGAAGGAAACAAAGTACACCCAAATTCCAATTGAATGATATTGTACGCATAAGCAAGTATAAAAACATATTTGAAAAGGGATTCACAGCCAACTATACGACAGAACTCTTTAAAATCGTTAAAGTGAACAGAACATACCCCACTACATATATTCTTGAAGATATGGATAGTCAACCCATAAGAGGCTGTTTTTATGAGGAAGAATTATTGAAAACTGCGAATCCTGACGTGTATCTAGTGGAAAAGGTGTTGAGAAGAAAAAATAATAAACTATATATAAAGTGGTTAGGTCTTCCAAGTGAGCATAATTCGTGGATTGATGAATCAGATGTGGTTTAATAATTATATGAAAATAATTTCAATTATCTATATGGTGAATAATAAAGCTCTGGAGGAGTATACTGGTTTTATATATGTATGTTTTCTGCAATAAATTTGATATAACCCAATCTTTGTTTGTTTCATTTACTTATATGGTTCGAAACTCTTTCAATTGGTAACTTTTATATTTGAAAAATAAATGACACAAATGTAATAATATTCAATCAATTTATTCATCATAATTACAACAGTGGTTATTATTTATTGGGAAATTGCATGTGGAAGCCTTTCTGGTCCAATTTCAGTGTACGTTGGAATACGGTCTCCTAGTATTTGGCGCCTTTCGATTTGCTCGTCATGTGTTAGACACCAGCAATGATTGAAGTGGATTTTCCTGTTGGGATGGAGTTGACCAACTTTCTCACATAGCTGCCAGTTACTTCTACAAACAGCACAGATATGGTTCCAACAGTCCATAGTGTAATTATCACACTGCAAGCAACGTTGTTTAAGTGGCACCTCTTCTATCGCACAAGTTCTACAAATATTTCTACAAATGCCCAGGATGGTGCACTCAATTTTCTCGTGACACTTGAAGCACTTGAGATGGTTTCCCTGTTCGTGAGTTATTTGTCGCTTGGGCTGTGGCACTGGATTTCGTGAAACACACTCGGTACACAATCCGGTACATGGATTGAAGTATGATTTGGGTCGAGTGATTTGACAATTGTAGCACTGAGCAGCTCCAGCAACCACTAGGGGATAGATGCACACTTTCGGTTTAGAATCCCACTCTTTTGGAAAAGGCATATTGTTACTCACTGGTGGCAATGACAGAACTCAATCCAATAATCCAACCCTCCCTACATATATACAGTAAGAGTTTGTGGAGGGGCGCCCCACCACTACCAGATCGTATAAAACATAGCTGCGGGCTCTAAACTTCACTCATTCATTCAGAGCATTCGAAGGATATAACCAAGATGGCTGAAGAAAGAGCTGCAATGTTAGATGTTCTGGCACATGCTGATCTTAATAACAATTTGGAGGGTGAAGAGCAGGTCGCTGAAGACGTCATCGAACAAGAGATTCCTAATGACTCTGAAGACGAGGGTATTGAATGCGATGCAGAGACCAATCAACCTGGTGATTTGGCCATCGGTGTGGAATTTTGCAGAGTCAAGGTGCTGAATATGAATCACACTTTGGAAAATCCATTGGAGTTGTGCTGTGTGACTGAGAGCTATGTCAGAATTCCCACTGTTACAGGACAAATTGAGAAATTATGCCTCATGTGTTTTAAATTTTATGCTTTTCGTGTAAACAATGGTGGGTGGTATGAGCACGTAGATAAGCATAGGACTCAACCATTCTCTGAATTATTATGGAGTAGGTGTAAAGCATGCAGCACTCTGCTTACACAGTATCGATATATCGAGACATGTATGATCTGCAATAACGCCCCTCCTTTGCACCACTAACCTTGGACCACTGGTCAAAAAAAACTATCAGCCCTTTTCAGGGCTACATTAAAGAAACAGACAGTAGATAGATATCTCACACACATGAGATAAATGTATGTAACATTTGTAATGTGTTCGTTCACCTCTTGACTATGGTAGAGTACACACACTTATTAGCTGTAATATTGAAATTCTAGTGATGTGGATCCACTGCCGCGACAGAATGAAAAGCCGCGGATACGCGAATGATTCGCGAATGTAGCCACGGTTCCGCGACCACCGCGATAATCCATGGAATAAACTTCACGGAATAAAGATGAGACAATAGCTACACTCTCACTTGGACTAATAACGCGGGCGCAACCGCGGAACTGCGACCGCAGTGGATGTGGATCCGCTGCCGCGGCAGAATGAAAAGCCGCGGATACGTGAATGATTCGCGAAAGTAGCCGCGGCTCCGCGAACACCGCGACAATCCATGGAATAAACTTCGCGAAATAAAGATGAAACAATAGCTACAATCTGACTTGGACTAATAACGCGGGCGCAACCGTGGAACCGCGATCGCAGTGGTAGTAGATCCGCTGCCGCGACAGAATGAAAAGCCGTGGAAACGCGAATGATTCGCGAATGTAGCCGCGGTTCCGCGACCACCGCGACAATCCATGGAATAAACTTCGCGGAATAAAGATGAAACAATAGCTACACTCTGACTCGGACTAATAACGCGGGCGCAACCGTGGAACCGCGATCGCAGTGGTTGTAGATCCGCTGCCGCGACAGAATGAAAAGCCGCGGAAACGCGAATGATTCGCGAATGTAGCCACGGTTCCGCGACCACCGCGACAATCCATGGAATAAACTTCGCGGAATGGAGATGAAACAATAGCTACCGCGGAACCGCGATCGCAGAACCGCGACCGCAGTGGATTGAATCACGACTGCATCATATTCGTCGAATGATGATCGTAATTTGCGGAAATATAGGTAAAAAACCAGGTCCGATCCGCTCCGCGTCGCTCCGCTCCGCTTCAAAAATTTTTCGACCCGCGTATTAAATTATTTCACGGCCGCCATTGAAATTATTCCGCGGATGCGCGATTTCGTTGCCACGGCCGCGGATTCGCGCATATTCCGCGGATAAAACCGCGGATCCGCGGCTTTATCCGCGGATTATTTTAATCCGCGGCCGCGAATTAATTTAATTCGCGGGTCGAAAAATTTTCAACCGCTAGATTGTAAACGCAATAGAAGTTGGGGATATAAATAATACTCTTCACGACTTCAAATCACTACACATAATATTATCAACCATAAGTATCTTTACTTTTATTCATTCATCACATATATATGAGCGTGAATACACCATGATTTCGAGTCTGGTCTAACTCAACCCTCATTAATTAGTTCCTTTTGCATGCAATTCAGGAGAAAAATTCATACTCTGATCAGCTAACCGCATATTGAGATTACCTAAAAACTTATTTTGTGAGTACGATCAATATCTTTGAAAAACTAACCTAAGGAGCAAACACACGAAATGACCTTGAATTTTTAATCTTATTTTGTCTGTGATATCTGCAACAGAGTTGTTATATATTGCGTGATAATGAACCAATAATATGCGATATAGCATATTCATTAGGTGATCACCTAATATACCTAACTGTGAGATAGCTACTGTGTTTGAGTTCATAATGGTAGCCCTGAAAAGGGCTGTTTTCGGGTTAGTCCACACTCTGTGGACCATCTCAGACAAGTATTCATACATATTGTGAACATGTGTGATCCATTAGATCATGAATATGTAATAACGCATATTCAATAGGTGATCACCTAATGAATCTCACTATGAGATAGCTACTTTGAGTTCTTAATGGTAGCCCTGAAAAGGGCTGTTTTTGTGAGTCTACACTCTGTAGACTAGTCGTCGTCGTCGTCATCAGTATCAGATGAGATACTGATAGGTCTCCCGATGGATGATGGCCAACTTAAAGTGGATGGTAGACTGATTGAGTCTATATCAGAGCCATCCACTTGCATCCTCTCAAAGAACCCTTCCGGAAACCCAAACTGTTGTGATAAATACTCGAAGTAGCCAAGATTCCCTCGAGTATTGACACTATCGGTTGAAGAACTAACTTCTTCAACCTGGATAGGTCCTGTCGCTGGTTCCGAAGTTGGTACACTCCTTGGCTCCGTAGTTGAATCAGCTCTCATCGACATCGTGAAGAGAATGATATAGAACTCTGGTCTCGCATTGTATTTATACAAAAAATGTTGGTGGGGAGAATGGTGGGGAGAGCGGTGGGAAGAGAAAAGCGATGTAAGATATTTGTGAACATTCTAAAAGGTATACTTGTTGAATTCATTATGAAGCAAGCCATTTTTCTGCAAGAGATTCATATGATAAGGAAATACAAATTGTTGTTGAAAGGTTCGTGTAGAAAAGTATGAAATTTAAATACGCATTTATAATGTAATTACAAAATATTCAGATGAAATGGAGAGCAATGCCCCAACCATCGCATTGTTCAATGTGTACCAAACCAATTTAATGTACACTCTTTCGTTTCATTTCATCTGCGTTCATAAACTATTTATTGAAAAAAATATATAAACAAATGAACTTAAAACTATTGGAATAAACACCTACAACTAACTCAACCTACTTCATCGAAATATTTCCTAATATAACAAAATATTCAGATGAAATGAAGAGCAATGCCCCAACCAACGCATTGTTCAATGTGTACCAAACCAATTGAATGTACACTCTTTTGTTTCATTTCATCTGCATTCATAAACTAACTATTTATTGAAAAAAAATTTACAAATGTACTTAAAAACTATTGAACACCTACAACTAACTTAACCTATTTGAACTCATCGAAGAGTTTGCCCAAGGGGCGGATTAACTTTTCCATTCTCCCCTTGACCCGTTTGAAGTGAGCGTACCTTTCCACATAATTTTCGGATTCCAACCGGTAATTATTGGAAAGAAGTTCAGATTCCCGGACAAGTTCTGAATCCCGCTCGGCAAGTTCTGACTCCTGCTTGGCAAGTTCAGCAATTTGCCTTTGGAGTTCAGCCTTCTGTCGAATGATTTCAGCACGTTGTCTGGAAATCTCTCGTTGATGATGCTGGTTTTGTGCCTTGGCCATTTCACTTTCTTGGCAGGCACGTTTCGCATCATCAATCTTCTTCCCGAGAGAAAGAAAGGTCCGCTCAATTCGAACGTACTCTTCTTCATCTGAAGCAGAGTCAGCCCCTTCGATGAGCGTAGCGGTGGTGGTGGTGGCAGCAGTGACGGTGGCAGTGGCGGCGATGGCAGCAGTGATAGCGGTGGTGGTGGTGGCGAAAGTGGTGGCAGTGGCATCAGTGACGGTGTTGGCGGCAGTGGTGGTGGTGGCGGCAGTGATGGCGGTGGCGTCAGTGGTGGCGGCAGTGATGGCGGTGGCGTCAGTGGTGGCGGCAGTGGTGGCAGCAGTGACGGTGGCAACGGCAGTAGCGACGGTGACGACGGCCGCGGGAGCATTGTCCTCCATGGTAGCATCCACTGCAGGCGGCATGGGAAGTGGCGGTCTAGCCACTATGGCAGCGGAGGCTCCAGCAGGTGTAGCCGATATGCTGGGTACCGGAGCTCTCGTCGAAACTGGCCATGGCCCAGCTCGAGGATTGGTATCATTACATACTTTGCGATACTTCGCAATGACACCAACCTTCGCTTTGGGCGCTCGTTTGGCTGGTGGCCGCCGGCTCGTCGAGGGCTTCGGTTCTTCGAATTCGTCCTCGCTCTCGATGTTCTCCAGCATATCAAGGAAACCAGACATCTTCTTCTTTGACGAACCTTGCCTAGCTCCACCTACACGTTTCCGGCGTTGTACCGTCGCCTCCGTCGTCACCACTTCCTGGGAAGACACCGCCGATGTCGACGGGATCGCCTCCGTCGTCACCACTTCCTTGGAAGGCACCGTCGATGTCGATGGGATCGGCTTCGTCGTCATCACTTCCTGGGAAGGCACCGCTGATGTCGACGGGGTTGCCACCACCTCCTGGGTTGGGGCTGCCACCATCTCTGGGTCTCGGAGTTGGGACAGCACCATATTCCGGAAGATCCCCTCGTCCAGCATACCGATGAGGTCGTCCTGGCACACCTCCGGGAAGTCATCAATGGCGGCACCCTCCTCCATCGGCTCAGGGATGATGCTGTCAATGGCAGCGTTGACTTCGTTCTTTGAGAAATCCATTTCTGAAACATATAGAAAACATACAATTAGACAAATTCACAAAATTGAAATTGTTACTTACCAATCACTACTAATATGAGTTCGGAGAGAAAAACACTCGATGTGGCACTGGTCCGGAATAGGGCAATGAGACTGGTCGGCTAGCTGCTGAAAGTCACACTGAAGAAATTATGAACGGAGCTCTGCTTTTGTACACTCCAGCAAGCCCCCACCCTCCCACTCCTCTCACATAATTCTTTCTTAGAAGCTAAGTCCCACCCTCCCCTCTCAAACTATTCCAACCCACAATCGCTCTCTAAGCCCCGCCCTCCCCACTACAACAAACCCGACCAACCAATCCCACCATCGCTCTATCGCCACTCTCTTCATTATTTGCATTTAGCTGTTTACTGATTGGGTACAAATGAAACACAGTTTTCCGTTTATGGTAAAGATCAATTTATTTCATTTAATACATAGCATTCTACTTATTGGCACATCATACATATATTCATTTTTTAACACCAGGATTGATGTCTATACCCGGATACCACAATAATGGTCTATCCTTCGGCCACCGCTCCGCATGTTTCTTCTCAAGCGTTGCAACTCTTTCTTCCAATGCATTATATTTTTGTGTCATCGCAGTAGTAGCGTCGGATGTTTTTATTTCGACATCACTCTTAAGATTGTTGTATTTGCGAGCCAATGTTATTCTCGCTTCAGCTATCTTATCATCAAATGCTTGACGGGCTTTCAATATTTTTCTCTGCATATCATATTGACCGTCTGATGTTAATTTGAATCCAATACCCGGTGGGCCACGAACAGTGCCACCACCCCATTTCCTTTTACGACCAAATTTATCAATTGTTTTGGACATTATACCCAGAGAACGATACTTCTCAAACTGATGGTTCTTCAATGGTTCATTTATTTATATTATCATTTCTACATGGCGACGATTGAGTATTAGAAACAATAAAACAATACATATTCCAAAACATTTAATATTTAATAAAAATATCCATACTTCAATGTACACAATCACAATACAAAAATCACAAATGATGAATGTTCCGGTTTGAAGGATAAAAACACCGAGACTAATAATTTAGTTATTCATCTCGGCATTCAACAAATTAATAAGTTGGTCTAGGGGGCTCTCCTGAGAAAAAGAATGAACGATTTCAGATACCCAACGAATGTTATCATTCGGATCATTTTGATAGAACTCTATATCGCTATGACCCCATGGAAGAGTTCGAGTGGTATTCGGAATGATGAATCGTTTGTCGTCGTGGTATGATAATGCAACTTTATTTTTCAATTCAGTATAAATATCATGCAACACGCTTCTAAAAGAGTTCATCTTTCTGAATATCATACCTCCTTGTTCGACAATTTTTTCATAGTCTTCACACGTCAATTCATTCTTTATAACAGATCTTTTGATACCTTTGGCCTTTTTCAGTTCAGTGTTGACAGATTTTACATAATATGCTTTGGCACCTGTACCGTAAAAGCTTATTATTGGATCATTTGGAAATTCGTCCTTGAAATTACCCAGAACTGACTTTGTCACTGGAATATCGAATTGGTTCCCTATATTGTAATTAGATGTATCGAACTTGTTTATATTATTTTTGATGAATTCATAGAAATTTTCTGTATTTACTTTGAGAATAAGAGAGTCGGTATCAGTATAGAGTAAGGACACATCTTCTCCAAATCGATGTTTGATGCATCCGTAAAAAAAGTCATACATGACCGTTTTGGATAGTTCCAGAATGGAAAATCCTAAATATAGTGGTTTATCATAATGAACTTTAACTCTGCCCAATTGAATGGCAACAAAATTTTCAGTAAAGATGGAGCAATTTTTGAAATTTGGTCGCGAAAGGAGACAACTAGCACCCATAGTTCTCTTTATATTTTCCCAATGTGTAACGAGTCTAACATCAATTCTATTGTCTACGTTTTCCATTGTTTTTCCATAAACTGCATTGTTCATAAGCTTGAAGAAGTCTTTCTCAGACTTATTATTAGACCTATTACGCATTTCAGTATTCAGATCTATATAGGGCTTCATCCAACATGATTGCTTGAACCTCAATACTCTATGTGTGTTCATCACTATCAAACCATGATTGAGAGCTTGCTGTAAGTTTCTATAGTGAACAATATATTTTCTTTTATCATTCAAATTTGGAATTAATTTGGGAACTTTTGATTTAGAGCATGGAGGTACCAAACGTTCAACTAAGAATGGAAGATCAGAATGTTTATCATGAAGTTCTTGTGGATAATGAATATCCACTTCCAGTACATATCCATACGAACTATCAGCATCCACATTCATTATGTCAAGATTGAGAATTTCATGGGGTGTTAACCATTGAAATTCACCTGTTGGTAATGGTTGTGACATGCTGTGTCCATATAAATTTGTTGCATCCAAATATGAAATGAATGAAGATGGTTCGTTTGGATTATAATTTGGCAAAAATTTATTGTTTGCTTTATGTTTCCTTTCACTACACTGACTGATTCCACCACGTATACCTTTTTGAAAAAAATGAATCATATCAATGTCGGTCAGTAATTCCAATTCGATATTCGTATATTTTAACATGGCATCCCAAGATAATCCCGGTGCGGTGTAGTATTGTGCCGGATCCAAATCATATTTATCAATACATATATTTCTAAAATTTTCAAAAATGTCACATAATAGTAACACATCTGACTTTAAATATAAATCAGAATATTCACCCAAACTATGGCACTCGAACAAATTCCATACAAGTTGGGCCCTCCTATAATCATTATCTGATATATGCTCACAATTGAGAGTGTCATAGAATTGATTTTTTGTTGGAAGTCTTGGATGATTTAGTTTGTCAATGTCATCAACAAAGCTATAGGGAAATACACCTTTCTTTCTCATCAAATCGAATTTTTCAATTTGTGGAAAATGTTTGTGCATCTCAATACACTGATCAGATGTTAAATTTGCACCTAAGTTCTCCAAAGAATTCGACATGAATTTGAAACTATCTATGAATCTCATTTTCAAATAATTCTTCTTCGACCTCCCATCTTTATCCGTATAGGAGTGTGTAAAGAGATGTTTTGTGAAAGATATATATTTCTCTTTAGTTTGTGGAATAACATCCACTTTCTCTTTGTTCTTATACAATTCCTTTATGAATAAGTGAGAATCGTATCCACTCAGATTGTGAAAGATAATGGGAATGAAATTTGGTAATTTAAAATTCAAATTACATGATGAATGAGCAGCAGGGGACCTCTTTTTCCCTGTGAGATGACAATGATCTCTCACTTTAACTTCACCATCATTGAACGGCTTAGAACAAATGCCACAATTTGTGGCAGAAGCAAACTGTTCCTCTTCTTCAAGAGTTTGTGCAGCCATAGGAATAGGATACCTGAGATGATTCTCATAAATGTTTTTCAAATCATCTTTAATTTTACTGACAAATTTCTGGGCTGCATCCACACCCCTATACGTAACAAATTTCGACAAATCATCATTGTATGAACATTTAATCAAATAAGCAAATGAATAAGGCTCATGTTTGTATGTCTTGATCGAGTACGATTGTTCGGGACTCGGCTTGGTAGTTTGAATCGGATTCAGTACTGATTCAAAATCAGCATATACTACAAATGGTACTTTCATTTGTTTCTCGAAGTTTTCGAATGTTAATATATTTTCAGGCACCATTTTCCCATATTTATTGATTTTGAAATTGGTTGATGGTGTTGTAGTACTCAGGTGATTACAATCATTCATCTTATGACGTAATAGTAATCGCTCATGAGAAAAATATAACAAACATCCATCACAAAAATATTTTTTATGTTCATGGGCAGATAGTTGACTTGAAACTAATCTTGAAAGATCTTTGATCCAACAATAGTGACTATTACCGAAATCATCTGTGATAAGTAACAAATTGACATGTCTCCTAAGTCTTCTCTGAGAGTAACGCAATGGTCCAACAATTTCATACATTATTTTACCCTTCTCGATTTTACTCTCTAAACCATACACATTAACTGAAATATCATTCTTGTCCTCAAATTTTTCAATATCCTTCAACTTAACCGGAAAATTCATACCTGTTACATCTATGACAGTATTGAAATGTGGATATGATGAAACTTCTGACGTTCTGTCGACTGCAGGATGTAATGCTGAAGTGATAGCCCACGCAAAACAGTGCTGATCTTCATTACGAACATTTACCACGGCTTTCCTCCGCTCGATACACACAGGTAGCTTCACATATGAACATCCACTGAGTGGGCTGTATTTATTGATGTTCACCTCCAGGAACATGATTTTTTCACAAGTCCAACCTTAAATCAAAATCAAAATTACTAATACATTCCAATCTAATTTGAAGAAAATGTTTACCTGAATCACGTTCCTGGAATTCAGTCGTTTGAGCGATCATACCATTACGAAATCCATCGAATAAGGAATTTAAATCAGTGGTTTGGTCAACTGTTCTATTCTGAGAGTTGAATGATTTGGTCTCCTTCAGGTCTTGCGTTTGAAGAAAATAACTCCCAAACACTTCCATATTAACTTTGATTATTTTGTGAATCCTGATAGCTGATTCCAGTAATTCAATGACTTTCTGCCTAATTTCATTGAAGAATAACATGTAATCAGCGGAAACAATGGAACTCTGCACCCTGTATGTAGCAATCCGACACTTGAAGGCACTCTTTATAATTTGAACACCATCACTTAATTGTACACATGCATTATTCTTATGTTGTAAGCTTCTTTTGTGAGAATTCACTTGAGTCAATGGAATCGTCACATTACAACAATTACATGTGTACATAGGTGTTGCAACGTCATCTAATTTCACTCGTTTTACTGATGGGCCTCCTTGGCAACTCTGGAGCTGATGACGACGAAGGTTATCACTACGAGTGAAAGATTTACCACAATCACAGGAATACATAATTTCAATATGATCTCACAAAATCACTCGATGTCAACTGATATTAGGAGAGATCCCAACCTCTTACTAGACACTGTTTAACTCACAATTCCTAACTGATGCGGCAATTCTTATATAATGGATAGTGAGCCGCCTCCCACCACTATCTGTGCAGCGGATGCGCACACATCGCTAGTACCCCACCAGACTGTCTGACGTTGCTACCCCTCCACTCTCCGATGAGCTTTCAGAGAGCAGTGCGGGCATTCATTCGTGGCTGTGACTTCGTGGAGTGCAGACGTGCGGTGTAGTGAGGGCTCGTGTTGGTTTGGGTGGGTGGTGTTTGTCAGTTCGGGTATTCATTCGTGGCTGTGACTTCGTGGAGTGCAGACGTGAGGTGTAGTGGGGGCTCGTGTTGGTAAACTTTGGGTGGGTGGTGTTTGTCAGTTCGGGTATTCATTCGTGACTGTGACTTTGTGGAGTGCAGACGTGAGGTGTAGTGAGGGCTCGTGTTGGTGAACTTTGGGTGTGTGGTGTTTGTGCGTGTATGTGTAGACATGTGTACTTCTATGCAATGTAGTACAGAGAACACATGCTTTATCCGTGTGTATGCAATTTATTCTTCATACATGAAGAATATCTTTACCGCGTATGCAAATTCTAATTACCCCCCCCCCCACTGACGAGAGTACACATGAAGATGCATTACCATGCGCCTATCTCAAGGTCGAATGACGTCACACAAAGAATCCCATAATTACATTTTCAAAAAAAAATTCAAGGTCCTATGCACCAGTTGAGCCGTTCAAGGTCAACCCCCACCACTATGATGTCATTAATTAGTCATTAATGACGTCATAGTGGTGGGGGGAGGCTTAGAACCGGCTCAAATCTCTTACTAACATCATTTACTTCACCATTAAAAAAAAAACTTGAGCCAATAATGTGATGTAGCAGAAATATTCGTTTTATGATATATATATATATATATATATATATATATATATATATATATATATATATATATATATATATATATATATATATATATATATATATATATATATATATATATATAGATTTTCCGAAAGCTAGAATAATAATATCAATATTAATCTATTAATAATAGAATGATTTGCCAATTAGCATTTACCAGAATATAATACTATATCTCCTCCATCATTAACCACAGTGCAGCTCTGTCTCAAAAAAGACCTCAAGGCAACTTGTGATATTGTGGTGTGCCTTGTATTTGCATATCTTGTAATGAAAACTCAGTGTTGGTGACCTGGAACATTTCAAAATGTCTCACAGCAGTTCCATCGATGCTTTGATCCACCAACCAGTCGTTTCACTGCCCTATATTCCGAAGAATATAAAAAAAGAAGAATATAAAAAAGTTAAATAAGAAAGTTACACCATCATCTCAACCTCCTCTTCACACCCTCAGAGTGTCGTTCACCTTCGAACAACAAAAATATCACGGCGAAACACAGTTAATATTATCTCCACTCGTTATATTCGATACCTCAAAAGCTTCCTAGAGAATCGGTGAAAGCGTGGGGTTGGAAACAGGCCTGAGGCAGCAGAAATCTTTGTTTTACGTTAACATCCACTCACAGCCCTCATCGACTCTAGTTGATAACTATTTGGCAGAAGATCGGTTCAACCACAACAACCAGAAAGAAGTTAAAATAATAATTATTCTAATACATCGACGAGTTCATAAAAACTCAACACATTGAGAATTTTTTTCATCTGCCTAGTGTCTTCTGAAGAAGCCTCAATGATTTTTCACTCATATCGTAGAATTTTATAGACAGACATTTGCTCTGAAATGAATTATATATATTATAACAGGTTCGAATATTATTAACAGTCCTTTTTTCTAGTGTTTATGGGTTCTCACCCTTCCACAATTTTTTTTTCAGATTGTGGTAAGTTGAGAAAAACTAGAAAATATAATCCATTCAGCACAAGATAATGGAACTCAAAAGTAATCATTAAAAGATATTGAGCAAGAGTGTGACGGATCTAAGGATCAAAAACTTCGACACTTTTTGAAACCATCAGAATGTTATTGGTTTGTACTTGAGAATTCGAATGTATTATTGGTACCTATCAAGTTCCAAAAATGATCAGATATGTTATTATCGCCGACAAATCAGAAGTTTCTGAATGTGATAATCATTATTCTTGCGAATGAAATCAAACAATATATTTATATATATGAAATTGACGATTGGAGAATAGCTGTTCTTACTAAGAATAAAAAAAAATCAAGACTACGATAATTAGAAAGCGGGAGAAGTTGTTCTAGTGTTGAATTTCCACAACAATGTTGACCATAAAAAAATCGACTCTTCATCGATCATTGTTATATATCTTCAATCAATATTTTATCGGAGCTAACAACATATCAAGCAGAAATAAGGTACGTGCAACCTTTCCAGATAGTCTGCCGAATTTATGTGTGGATCGAAACTACGTTTCAGGAATTCGTTCGAAAATTGATCCAGAATAACTATTTGCCACTGTCAAAAATGGGAAATTCAAATATCTTTTTATCATTCATCACTTTCTTTCAGAACAGACCCCAGGGCAATTTGTGATGTATATTGTGACATGCCTTTTATTTGTATAATTCGTGATGATAGCTCATCATTGGAGACTGGAAACACTCCAGAATGTCATATAGCAGTTCCATCACTGGTTCGATCCACCAACCAAGTTATTTTTCTGCCCTACCTGCCCCTTTTACCATCAGAGTTTCATTTTCCAGCATTTAACAGAAAAATCACGACAAAACACAGTAAATATTATTTACACCCGTTATATTCGATACATCGAAAGCGTTATAGGGAATCCAAAAAAGCGTGGGGTTAGAAGTAGGCCTGAGGTAGCAGGAATATTAGTTTCGTGACAGCGTTCACTCACAGGCCTCTCTGATTGCACTCTAGCATCGTCATCACCATCAAGTGAAAAAGGAAAACACAATCTCCAGCCTGATGAACCAATTGATTCAAGAAAATATGAAAATATGAAGAGATATGTACTGAGCTGTTTTTATCCATTTGGTGTTTATCTCCTCAAAATGCACGAATAACTTTTTACCGTGGAATATTCACTCAAGACTCAGAAACTTGTATTTTCTATTTTTCATAAAATGAGTCACATCATGTGGTATAATTCAAAACAACATGCTGACGAGATTGATGGTGTGATAATTGAAAACATTGCGACATTGTTAATCAGAGAGTAAAAATGATTTTGGTACAATATTCTGTGAGATAAACCCTAAAAATCAGTGGTCAACTGATATCGAGCAGGCTGAGGATATTCAAAAATTTGAAATTTCTTAAACCATCAGATTGTGTATGGTTTGATGTTGAGACATACGAATGTAAATTATTTGTTGGTTTTCAATTGTCAGTCAGATATGTTATCATTCCCAACGAATTAGGAGATTGCGAACAGAATGACATTATCATCTGATATTCACAAAATTGATAATTTTGAGATTGTTGAAAAAAGATTCATAATGCGCTTCTCGTTTACTAATATTTGTGGATTATCACATGTTCATTAAATTCTAGGACGTGATTTTGAAAAAGCTATCAGATTTTTTTGACGTTTTTAATGCTTGTAAAACTCTCCGGAAATGAAGTATTACATTGTATTTTGTTGATACACAGTGGAAAAAAAGGAATGTTTTGATAGAAATCGACCGTATAATCTGAATGAATAACATTGAAAAAATATATTGATGATTGTCGAATATTTTCATTCAAAATTTTCATCGAAGATAAACAAAATCTACCAGAAATAATATAATGTGAAATGGATTATTTCAAGAATATGTTTGGAATCTTTTACCTCACCATCTCAAAAAAAATTAAGGCAACTTGTATTTGCACATCTTGTAATGAAAATTCACTGTTGAGAAGCTGATACATTCAAAAATATCATACATCAGTTCCATCGGTGCTCAATCCACCAATCCAGTCATTTCACTGCCCTACATCCCGTAGAGATATATCAGCAAGTTACACCATCATCACAGCCTTCTCTTCACACCGTCAGAGTGTCATTTGCCAGCGAACAACAAAAGATTCACGGCGAAACTCAGTCGATATTATCTACACTCGTTATATTTGATACCTAGAATGCGTCCTAGAGAATCTGTAATCGCCTGGGGTAGAAGCAGCTCTGAGGCAGCAGAAATCTTTGTTTTACGACAGTGCCCACTTACAGCCCTCTCCGATTGCACTTTAGTTGAGTCATAACTTGTCTGGTAGTAGATCAATTAAAGCTCAAGAACCAACGGAAGTAAAAATTGTAAAAATTTCATATATATGTTAAAACACAAAAAAAACACGAATGCATTATTGGTTACATTTTCCAAGGATAATCAGATATATTATCAGGGCCGACAAATCAAATATTCAGGGCTATTCACTAAGTAAAGTGGTTATCGCAGTTGCTAACCGTCGTAGCAACTCCGATAATAACTTGCCATAATGACGGTGGTAAGCTGTTTTTCCTCAACAAGATATCTAAAGCAGTTGCCGGTGAACCACTACTCACAGCAACTGGTCAGTCTTAGTAGCAACTTAACTTGAAAAGTGAATACCAATTTCGCGCATAGCAACTGACCTTGAACATAACGACTATTTTTAGTCGCTATCCATAACAACTCTCCTTAGTGAATAGCCCTGTCTGAATGTGATTATCATTACTCTCGTGAA
Source organism: Zygogramma bicolorata (assembly GCA_032362365.1). Taxonomy (NCBI): domain Eukaryota; kingdom Metazoa; phylum Arthropoda; class Insecta; order Coleoptera; family Chrysomelidae; genus Zygogramma; species Zygogramma bicolorata. The sequence goes on from JAVJAQ010002265.1 coordinate 131,985, forward strand.
TATAATTAATAAATTTTTTTATATGCATGAAATTGGTGATTGAAAAAATGGCTATTCTAACTGAGAATGGAATAGATCTATACTACGATACTAAGGGAAAGGGTGAGATTGTTCTAGTGTTCAATATAGTACAAGCTACATTTTTTCGGATTCAATGACCTCAAACCAATTTCATCTCGCAATAAAAATTTTATTTTATTTTTCTTCTCCTATAATAATGCAAGAGGCGCTACGCCACTGTTGTTCAGTCCATCGCAGCAGACAAAAATTAGAGTCAAAACGTACACTATTCCAATGAATATCCGCCGAAAAAGAGTGTGTGTTGGTGCATTCTGATCTTTTACGAATATACTTTAGTGCTCGCATAACTTCCTCGAGGAACTCAATCTAATCACCGCAGGCGAAAGGAAGGGCAGATTCGAACGATGCAGCAGGAACTTAGTGGTAAGTCTCTTGCATAACAACAAAAATACAGTCCATTACAATTTGTTCGAACAAACATATCGAGCAGAAGTAAGGTACCAACAAGCTTTTCATATAGTCTGCCAAATTTTTGTGTGGGTCAGAAACTACATTTCAGGAATACAATCGAAAATTGATTCAGAATTACTATTCGCCAATTTCAAAAATCAGTAAAATCCAATATCTTCTTCATCACTCATCACTTTGTTTCAGAACAGACCTCAAAGCAATTTGTGATGCATATTTTGACATGCCTTGTATTTGTATGATTCATGATGATAACTCATTGTTGGAGACTGAAAACACTCTGAATTGTCATATAGCAGTTCCATCACTGCTTCGATTCACCAACCCAGTTATTTTCCTGCCCTGAATTCCGAAAAGAACTATCAGCAAGGTACATCATCATTTTAGTCTTCCCCTTCCACAATACGAGTTTTATTTTCCAGCGTTCAACAGAAAAATCACAGCAAAACACAGATAATATTATTTCCACCCGTCAAAATCGATACATCGAAAGCATTCTAGGGAATCCCAGAGAGCGTGGGGTAGAAGCAGGCCTGAGGTTGCAGTAATATTAGTTTCATGACAGCGTTTACTCACGGCTCCTCTTCAATTGCAGTCTAGCATTGTCATTACTACCAAGAGAATGAGGAAAACACAATCTCCAGCCTGATAAAGCAATAATTCAAGGAAATATGAAAATATCAAGGGATATGTATTGAACTGTTTCCATCTATTTCTTCCCGAAATGCCCGAATATCTTTTTACCGGGGTACATTCACTAAAGACTCGGAAATTTTTATTTTCCATTTTTTATTAAATTGTTCGTTTTTCGTTAACCAGCTGACGAACTTCAACCCTCAGAAGTCGAAACTTGTGCGAGCAATGGATCAACGAGGCCTTACCTTTTAACGTGCGATTACCCAGCACGGTGGCCCGGCGAGGATTCGAACCCCGGCCTTCCGCTTGATAGGCAAATGAATTATATGATGTGGTATACTTCAAAACATGTTGGCGAAATCAATGGTGTGATAATATATGTGTGGGAGAGGAAAGGGGATGGCATTGGAATGAGTTCCTTCTGCCACAGAATTTTGAAACGAGCATATAGCCCTATATTTTTAATTTGCACGAAGTAGTGTATTTGATGATGGCGTCGTATACTTCTCGATTGTCAAGAGCAAGAAGATGCGCGATATTAGTTGGTAATTGCACATTTAATGATATTATATCAGCTAGTAAGACAGAAATATACCTAGAATTATTTGCACATTCAAAAAAAATGTGATTCAAGTTCCCAACTGATAAATTGTTACATGAACATTTATCAGAATTCATTATACCTATTTTGGCGAGGTGAGCAGGAAAGCAGACATGATTAAGTTTCATTCTACTGATTGAAGATGGATAGAATTTTGGTACTCGGTATTATGTAATACGCGGTACCTCTCTTGGTAGTGTGGGGTGAATGAGTATGTACTGGTTATTGCTTGTTCGAACGAAAGACAGCCATCTCTCTTCCCATTGTTTTCGTTGTGAAGTTTTCAAGTAACTAATTTGATCTTCATTTGCAAAAACGAATTCAATGTTCTTAAGTGCAGTTGCTTCTTTAGCTGCCTTGTCGGCTAATTCATTGCCGTTTATGCCTACATGTCCTTTGCTCTAAATGAAGGTAACTCTGATATTGTTCTGGGACAGTTTACTTAAGGTATCACGTATGTTGCATATTAATTCCTGTTTGAAATTATTTGAAAGTTGATTTTTCAACGAGTATAAAACAGATTGTGAGTCTGTTATCATTACAATATTTTCTAATCTCTTAGTTGTAACCCACAGCAAGGCTCTTTCTATGGCTACCGCTACTGCGGTATAGACGGAGCATTCGTTCTGGATTCGAATTTTGTGGGTTCCATTGGTGTTTAAAATGTAAAATGCACAGCCTGTACCTCCAGTGCATGTTTTTGAACCATCTGTATAGATAACGGTATCATGTGTGTAATCACAGCATTATTGAATGTAGGGTTATCGTTATAGTTAGGGAATATGATTGTGGGTCGGGATATTATAGTATTAAAATCACATGAGTAAATTGGCCATTTTTGGAACTGGTGAATATAAAGTGAGTTCGTTTCAATGAAGGCTTCTGCCAAAGGGGGTTCCTTACTATTCCAGTATTTATTGGTGAGGTTTGCAGTATTGAGTTCGGCTATTCGTGCTAAGACTGGAGTATTACGTGACCTGATCTTAATCATCATTTTGTTTGCCAAAAATTGTCTTCGAAGTTCTAGTGGGGATTCGGAGGCCTCTGCCAGTGTGATAATATATATTAAATACATTGCGCCATTGTGATACAGAGAGTAAAAATGATTTTGGAACAATGCTCTTTAAGGTGAACCCTAGAAATCAACCATCAACTGATATTGAGCGGGCTGAGGAAGATATTCAAAACTTCGAAATTTCTGAAACCATCGGATTGTGCATGGTTTGATGTTGAGACATACGAATGTAAATTATTTGTTGGTTTTTCAATTATATAGAAAAGTGAGATGTGTTATTATTGCCAACGGATTAGAAGAATGCGAACAGAATAAAACCATCTGGTATTCACGAAGTTGATAATTTTGAGATGATTGATATAACTCAAACAAGATAAAACAAGATTCAGAGTACGCTTCTCGTTTACCAATGTTAGTGGATTTTCACATGTACCTTCAATTTCAAGACTTGATTCCGAAAAATCTTTCAGTTTTTTTTGTATTTGACGATTTTCATGCTTGTTAAACTCTCCGGAAATGAAGTATTGTATTGTATTGAAACACAGAGGAAAGTGAGAATGTTATGAGGAATTTCCAGATAGAAGTTGATATAATTTGAATGGACAACATTGAAAAATTATATTGATGGTTGTCATATATTTTTATTCATTATTTTCATCGAAGCTGAACAACCTCTACCAGAAATAATACAATGTGAACGGATCATTTCGACAATATTTTTGGAATCATCTTCCTCACCTCCTCAAAATGGATTTCGGGCAATTTGTTTTTGCACATCTTGTAATGAAAACTCACTGTTTACGAGCTGATACATTTAAAAATGTCATAAAGCACTTCTATCGGTGCTTTGATCCACTAACCCACTCCTTTCACTGCCCTACTTTCCGAAGAGATATATCAGCAAGTTACACCGTCATCTCAGCCTCCTCTTCACACCGTCAGAGTGTCATTTACCGGCGTACAACAAAAGAATCACGGTGAAACACAGTCAATATTATCTCCACTCGTTATATTCGATACCTCAAAAGCGTCCTAGAGAATCTGTAAGAGCGTGGGGTTGGAAACAGGCCTGAGGCAGCAGGAATCTTTGTTTTACGACGGCGTCCACTCACAGCCCTCTCCGATTGCACTCTAGTTGAGTCATAACTATCTGGGGAATGATTACCGAGATTTTACAGCCCGAGGCTGCCGGAATGAGCTACAGACGAAATAAATCGGGAATGGTTTCCACGGGTTATTTACGGAATTGTGATTAATGAGAGCGGGGAAAAAGTAATTTTATGATCGTTTCGTCAGCCATCTATAAAAATTATAGGAGGATTTCACAAATCGTTCACGAATTATGGGCCCCAGTAGTTCAGGTACTAGTTTACTAGCATGAGTTTCAAGCATTTGTGGATGATGATAAGAGTTATAGAATACAGTCTCAGCTGGGAAAGCATATAAATATCTTGAGTGTATCGTAGGAACCCAGTGTGGGGTCTGTTAGGAAATGAGCAGCGGTACTTGTGCTTCGTGGGTGCAAAGCATTTCCAAGGATATGACACAGGTGCTGCCCGGCTGAACCACGAGCTATGAGTTATATCGAGGTACCAGAACCAAGACATTATAGTCTCATAAAGTTGGTCACGGTAGATACAGAGTTTCAATAGCCAAGAAGTATCGCAACTAAGTTCGCACTATATTTAAACATACCCCAATGAACCTGATCTAGTCTCACTTCTAATTATAATACTAGTGTTGAATAGTCGATCTGATATATAACTCAACATTCCTCACAATCAATATTCCTCACATACATTGTGCTGAACCAGGAGTTGATTTGTATTTTCAGAGGTTTTGGGTTGACTGGTTTTCCAAAGAAATCTGAGATGTAGCGATGAAATATGTGAATTGTCAAAATATGACTCGAAGCTACAAAAATGTGAATGATGTTCTGAGTTATAATGAATTCATCTCGAAATTAAACGACACATTTATCTTCAATATTTGACGAAAGTTGAATGAGAATTAGTCACTACAAATGGAGTGTTAATAGAAAATACACAGAAAGGAAGAGAACTCTACTTTATTCAAGATATGGCTGATAACGTATCCAGTATCAGTCACAATTCAACTCATAGCAAGTTTCACATGCATGAGAGCAAAACGAATCATCTATATGGATTCATAGTGTATCTTTTTAGATGAAAAATGATCTTCATCGAGTTTTCAACTGATTTTTGAACGGTTCAAATGTTTGCAATGCAAATTTTGATCTGTTCAATTTTCAGTTGCCACATCTCATAGGAAAATGACAGCAAATCGACATATTCCCGAAGAAAACCATGAGGCAACCCACAATCTAAAAAGATTTATATAACAAATATATTTCATGGAATAAACATTCAACATGAATCCTGGAAATGAATTGAAACACGGCCAAACGGTTTGAAGAAACCTTATCACTATGGTGATCTCCTGTTTCAGCATACTCCTGCATGAGTTAGAAGAATATGGGGTTAGGGGCTTAGCTCATTCACTTCTAACATCTTTTTAACAAAATCGAATTAAACATGTTGATCTAGGTGACAACAAAATTTCTGATACCAAGCCTATTGAAAATAGCGTACCACAAGGGTCTGTACTGAGGCCGCTCTCACTTATAGTTTTCATCAATGATTTATTTTTTCGACTTCTTTTCCACAGATGTGTCATCTATGCAGATGACACATCCATTATTTGTTCATACAAGAATTGCAAAAATCTACTTCGAAGGCCAAGCTGAAAAATGGTTCAACACCAACCTCCCCAAACTCAACACAGAAAAAACCCAGAAACTGATATTCTCCTCAAACAACTCTAGTGCACAAGAAAAATCTGCTAATCTGCTAGGTATAACCATAGATGACTCTCTCAGTTGGACATATCATGTGGAACAATTGAATGAAAAACTCTCCAAATATATTTTTTACTGAGGCAATTGAAAAATTAGTGAGTCAAGATACTCACAACTTATCACGCTTTTATTCATTCTCATATACGCTATAGTACTCGTCTCTGGGAAAACTCTACTCCTGCTATGAAGATCTTCATTACTCAAGAGCAATTAGAATAATTGATGGTGCAGGATATCGTGATACCTGTTGCCATTCGTTTAAGAATCTGGGCATTATGACCCTTTCATCAATATTCATTTTCCAGTCACCACTCGAAATACATGAAACTAATGCTAATATCTCAACTCATTCCCATTTCCACACATAAAAAACACGAGGTGCTGATCTTATGAGACCCACTTATTAGTTCAATATACAGAAAGCCGCAAAAAAAATCATTTGATGTAGAACTATATAATATCCCACATTCCCCTGTAAAGAATTCATCTTACAATAATTTTAAAGAAATCATCAAACAATTACTCATTCGCGAACCCTTTTACAACCTAGAGGAATACATTATGGCTGCTCCCACGTTAACAGTTGTTCTGAAATGAGTCTTCAGACCATGTGTAATTATGCAACCTCAAAGTGGAATGTACCTCTATTCCGATTTCGTCTCTTGCACCATGTTTTATTATTTTTCGTTTTATTATTGTTTTGTTGTGTTTTGTCGTTCACACTATTCATTGAATTGAGACCCATTTTATTTTAGACATGCTACAAATGTATTTTCTATAACATGAGATTAATTTTATGTGTCGCAGAAACATTATAGGACCAAGAACATCACCTTGCGTCACCCCAATTTCACATCCCTCGGCGGATCACTCCAATATTGTATCACACCCTCACGAGACGCTAACGGGCTAGGGATAATTCACTATCGGCGAAATTGCCTTCCGCGATATCTCTCCATTGTGTAGTTCGCTGCAAACTCCTGCTGACATCGTCCCGCTAACACGCTGCGAAATTGTTAATTTCAACGTCCTGATTTAAGATGCTTAATAGGAATTTGCCCGATACCCTCGAAGACTACACACAAAACTAATTATCCTTATCGCCCCCTAAGTACATAATAACGTCGACAGGCGCGCATAATAGGACGACGGGCCGTGTGTCTTTGTCTTTCTAATATCCTGTCGGTGGGTCGACGGCAGCCATTCCAGACGCCTCTCCCACCGGGTGACGTTATCGTATTACTTAATTCCAGGTGATTAGAGATTAGAGACATGCCCGAAATCTCACAAGTGTCTCAGGCAGTGTGGGAGATCGATGGGGTGATTATTCGGTGTCTTCACATACAAGGTGATTAATTTTCATGACGAGAATCAGAAGACACTCTTGAGCACTAATCAAAGAAGAACGATAGCGATGCGGTCGTGAATCATTTTGGTTTGATAATAACCTGGGCATTATGTATAAGTAATCAAGAAAATGTGTGCGAACTGTAAGGTCTGTGAGGAAAATCAAAGAAAATATATGACTTGGAAACAAGATGCTTAAGAATGCTTTTGTTTAGTCAGTTCCTCTCGACCTGAGAAATCGAAGCGAGAGTGTGACACTTTTTTTTGGTGAAAAGATAAAAAATCTATTTTTATTACTACTATTAATATTTCATAGATCTGGATTTCAGTCACAGCCACGAACTGCTCTAGAAGTCGTAAGCAAGGGGTGGGTTACTGAATTCGTTATAGTTTTCTTTTTTTTTGTATGTAAGCAATAATTGGGCACCAGACAATAATAAAAAATAATATTGACAGGAAGGGTACGTACAGAGCAATAAGGAGACAACATTTCAAAAATACTAAATCTAATTGTTAGTAAAGTAGCATATGTACAGAATGAATTGCAATACCATTTCAATGAATAAATAATTGAGAGCAGTAAAAAATATCAGAAAAAAATCTGTCTCCATAAAATGATTATGAAGTACTGGGTTTATGAATATATACATATAACACTCAAAAACGGCTGTTTTAGGGTTTACAACACATTGATACAATCAACGGGTACAAGCTAAATGCAAAACCATTTGGTTGTTCAATTGAGCAACGGTAAATAAAAATAAGAATATACGAAATGGTAAATATCGGTACTAGACTCCCCAAATACTGTTCCGAAAAGATTCTTCTCCAAAACAAATTCTGCAGTTCCTCCTCAGATGAAATGAAAGGGATATTTTTCTCACAGTGAAGCAGCAGACACAAATTTGGTTGGTACGTAATTTTCGTATTCACCTCTCCATCAGAGATCCAGGGCATTATTCAATATCAATCATGTTTTTTAATCAACTGGGTATTCCTCGTACTATCAGTTCCTCACAAAAATATCCTATTCATAATTGACGGTCGACTTGTCGATAAATTTCTCATAAATCGTTCGTTGAAACCAAGTAAAAGGAGGCATCGAAAAGGCCTAAAATACATGATTCGGGTTTATATAACCAGCATTTACATGGTACGAATAACTTTCGAAATCTAAACAAAAATAATTAAGTTAGCCTTTTTCATGAATTAAATTCCAAACGGAAAAAAAATATTCGATCTTATCACAACTATAATAATTTCGTTTCGTTGGATATCGCCGGACTCCTATCTCGCATTCGCTACCCGAGAGAAAAACTATGCATTCTTATTTTGAGGAACCGAAAAAACTGTATCGTGAATAGAGTCGATGCTTGTCTTGGTACTTCGAATATTTCTATAATTCTGATTGCATTCGGTGGTTTCAAACGGAATGTTCATTTGAAAATATAATAAACATGGATATTGGGTCGTATCTTACATTAAATATCTTTGTCAAAGAAATGATACAGGGTAATTCATAATAAGTTGCTCTGATGAAAAATATCAACTCATCAATCGAAGTGAACCGCTACTAGAGCTTACATTTTTTGACGTTAGATGATGATGCAAATGCGATTTTTCAGAAATGTGATCCCAATCAAGCGACAGCTCACGAGAGCTTTTTCATTGGCTAAACACTGGCGAGATATTTCGTTCACCAATAGGATCATTGGTACACAAAATTTGTATAGATAGTCCACCTTATACAAAGCCCACCGTACAGACAATTTTGACAGTTCGATATTTCGATTTGAAGTATTTGAAATTTGAATGCGTTTGGAAGTACCGATAAACTCAATATTCAGTTCTATTCCAATTGCTTGTAATCGATTCATTTCACGTTGTACTCTTTTACGTTTTTTTATTATATTGCTACGATATTTCCTTGGGTTCGTTGATTAAAACTCACAATACAATACAATCACTTAAATTGCTCTGCTAACTTTCCAACGCTCGGTACAAAAACTCTCTGTTATAGAAATTCTCTACACTTCGACTTATGTATTTAGCAATACCAAAACTCTCTCCACTGAGCTCCTAAGACAGAAATTCGGATAACTATCTTCGAATAACTCTGCTAAACTCTCTCTCTCTGAATAACTGTCTCCTCCGCGATGAAGTGTCTCCTTATATACTTGCGTACGCCTATGGGGAATCTTCGAGGCCTCGAAGATGTGTATCGCATTCTCCACGCGAATAACGAGTTCCTGGAAAAATGACGTTCGCTCTTCAACCCCTCATATTATTCTGCGTTTATGAGCGACAGAGCCGGCGCTAGGACATTTCGTAACAATATCTACTGTTAAATGCATAAGTAGCTAACACAGGTGAATTGAATGACTTTTCTCTCACTTTGATAGTTTTATTTGTGTGATTCACTGATTGTTTTCCAGAATCTCCCAGTTCAACACACTTTCTCCAGCATTAGTGACAATGGTTGATATAGTATAGTATAGCAAAAAAAGACCCAATAACGATAATTTGGAATCATGGAATAAACATTCTTCCAGGCGAGTGTTCTCAAATGCCTATAACCTACAAAACTGCCGTCGGATATGTAAGTAGTTTGTTCCGTAACCAGATTCATAAAGTGCGCCCCTTTTGGCAATCTCTTGGAGGGGTTTCTTGGGTTGAAATTGTTCGAAATCAAGAATGCGGGATATCGAGAATTCAGGCCTACGATTCTACTAGTCATCGCATCGCACCAGGGTTTTTATGCATCTTGCTTAAAAACTGAATCACTAGTGCTATATTTCCAGCAAAGGAAATTCGATTCGAATTATTTGACTCTTTTCATTGCAAGTTCCATCTGAACTAATTCAATGGACACGACATGAAATCTACTATTATAGTAGGCATATGTTGCTGGTATAAGTTCAACCAGGGTTGTCAGACATCTTAGAGACAATCAGGTGCGAGGCTGGAAGTGACAAAAAAAGTGAACGAAAACCATCACGAAAAAAGATTCGAGCTCGATCTCTTCGGTTATTACCACTGCATCTGTTCAGAGAATAGTTAAAGGAAGCCTTCTTCCACAAAGGAACAGTCGACTCAGGATTTCGACCAAAAAGATTGAATCACAAGACTTTGAAAGTGAAATCTGAGCTTGATTCTCATTCATACGTTTTCTTTCTATAAGCTTCCATAGCTGAACTCCAAGTCGTATTCCTAACTCGCTTCCTGCCTTGTACCTCATCAGACTGTACTGTAGATACTGGAGAGGAATTATTAGCAGTGAAGAATAGTATATTACGTAACGAGAATAAAAAGTAGCCTTTCACAAACGAGCTATAATTGTGAGCACGAAGCTTTAGCCAAGTGTGGCAATTCGCGAATGCACTTAACGAATTGCTTACTGTAGTTTTTCCACTCCCAACACGCTTGCGCGATAATTTCTGCTGGTGTAGCATAAATTCCTTCGTTATCCCTATTTTCGATGATCAACGAGACACTGGATGACAGCAAGTAGGTAAAACAGTTGGTTGCTTCATGGATATAACTAGACACAGAATCAATCCTCAAACTGTTGAACACAAATTTCCTAAAAGTATAATTTTCAATTCTATTTTACACAGAACTTGAAACAAAAATGTGCGGAATTTGGTTTTTGGGCAATTGAATGCAGTCAAGAAATAAAATATATCAGGTCGAATGTTACATATCCCATCATTTGAAAATTCAATTCCGGAGTAATTTCAAATCAGCCATTACCTAACAGTTGTCAAATACGTGATGAACGGTTTGAAATATTGTAAAAAAATTAACATTGCCTGCAATCACTCGCTTCAATACACTATTGACTTTCTTTTTCACTTATCATTGATATCTATACTCTCAAACTATACGCAGAATTATAATTCGTGAGCAGGTACACTAATATTTTCTATAAAGAGGAGGGAAAAACACAATAGTCAATGTTGTTTTTCGAACCAACCATTCCTCGATATATCATCTTCAAGTTTTGTTTGATTATTATATTCCGTACATATTACTCTGTATTTTATCTCAATTTTGTTTTTTTCTAATTATTGAGGTCTTTAGAATTCTTCGTTTTGACCAAATCAAATTTCATCTATTCTATTTGGAATCCAGAACTTGATAAGATTAATGGCCGGTTGCACCAACTTTCTTAAGTGTCTCTCTCAGCTAAAGCCCGGCTCAGATTAATGTTCACGTTAGATTAAGCATCATTGCACCACCAGGATTAACTGAAATCTTAGCTATGCATGTTAACAGTTTGGCAACGATGCATTGCTAGTAGCCTGTCATGACGACAACTTCAAAGGCGTCATAGAAAGTAAAGAAACTAATGCTCTTACACGGGGGGGAAGTTACCGATGTATTCAATTCTCAATGAGTCGAGGAATTCACCGTTCGAAAGAAAGTATATATTAATTTGAAAATGTCCCTTGGATAAGATATTGCTGATGAAAAAAGCTTTATGAAGTTGTTGGTTATTTACCAGAAAGTAACATCATCGCAAGGCAGGACATAGCCAAATACTTTTGAATATTGTTAAATAACCATAAAACAGTTTTCGGATTGGGGAGTGTCTTTGATGGTGACGAGAACAAAACTCCTAATACTGATAAAGATTCTGAGACAATGACAAATATTCATTCCAAACAAAGCTACACCGAACCTGATACCAAAACCCTACTGCTTCACCTATATCACCTATAAGTTACTTATGAAGACATTTTCTGTTTTTATAATTTTTATTGTCTGCAAGACTTGCAAAAAGAGCTGCAGCGTCCTATTTAAAACGCACAGCAATAAAGGGTTGCAATTAGTGGACGAATTTGCTTCGTTGGAAAAGATAAAACAATAGGATTTTGAAGCAAAGACCTCATACGAAGAAAAGAAGCAGAAAGAGAAGAAATAAATACTGTTTGAGTTATAAAACCACAAATTAGAACTGGAAATGAAAATTCGGCAGTTGCAATTGAAAAATTGCAAGAACAACGTGTTTTCGATTTTCAATGAAATGTTTTCATGAAAATGAAATAGGTCTGTATGAATTGAAACTTTCAACTAGCATTATTATATTTTATTCCAAAATAAATAATAAAACCATTCCATATGCCTAAATAGTTTTCAATCGCACTATAAAACATACTTTCATTACAAAACCTTGAGCAACAATATTTTCGTTAATCGGAGGTACATCCTCCGATTAACTTCATCCTGGTTCATGACCCCCACAAACCTTTGTACATCTTTAGAATTTTCAGAATCTTCTTCATTTTGTTCTCTACATATTATATTATGCAGTATTACGGCTAAGGCAACAATCAACAATTGTATTGTCTCAAATTTTAATCGAAGTCCATAGGGTAGAGCTGGAAATCGCCTTTTTCATACTCCAATTAAACGCTCTATGATATTCCGAGTCCTGATATGAGCTTCATTATATAATTGTTCAACTCTCGTTTGTGGATTCTCTACTCGCAATCGTCCTCAAAACTAGGTTGAATAAGAATGAGTGAAAGAGTATCTGCTACTCAAGTTTTGCTGTCATTCACATGACACATAACTCCTAAGGAAAACTGGTGCATATAGATTTTCAAACTCAAGGTTATCCTTAGATTGAGTCCGACCTTAGCGAAGCCGTGCAACCGGCCATAACTCTTACTTTCTTTCCACCTATTTGATTAATAATCAGTAAGATTGAAACATTCAATGTGAAAGTGAAAATTTCTGATAGAGATCAATTAACATCAATGAGCATCCTAGGAAGGAGAAAATTGATACTCAATACTCCTGAAGATATCAACCTACCGAAAAACGGCTCGAGCGTTATACAAGTTTGGTTGGGTAATTGATCTCGCTAAAGAGTTTCAACCCAATCATTCAATAAGTAATTCAGTGAGTATCAAAGCATCGACTTTATTTCTCCATAGTTTTTTGAATTCTCAACCTACCACAATCTGAAAAAAAAATAATAATATTGTAATCTATACGAGTGTAGGGCAGATTTTCACGTTCTTTCAGTCAGCATCTTCTCGTATAACTCAAATTTGACTATCAAAAAAATTCCAGAACAAATAATACTAATCAAATAACCTTCGTTGTTGATGTTTCGCATTCAAATCTGCCTTTTTCTTTAAACTTCTCTACAAATATTTCTCTTTCAGTTACTTTTTGGAAATCTGTCAAATAAGAGACCGTTGATTAGCGCATCTACTTTTTGGGATAGTTAAAAATCTGCTTTTTTACTCTTTTTTCAATTCTACCATTGATTCCAATTTCTTCAGATTTTGGTAGGTTAAGAACAGAAAAAAACTAAGAAGGAAGACTTCATCTACTAGAAGAATCATTTTCAAACAAATTCTTGTTCATTATTCCAACAGAAAAAGATTTAGGTGCATAATGATACTTCCTGTCACCACTCGTGCTCGTCACTCAGGACTCTGAAAAGAATTTTATGATAATTCTAAACACTAATTCCAATTCTTGAACCCAAATTGGCACTCATGGTGATGTTCATGATATTCATGTCTACTCAGGGTAATGTTTTACCAAAAATTTTTCCTTTACTTTTTTAGGATTTTCTTATATTTACTTGGCACTGATGATGACGTAAAAGCCGAAAACGCTTTGCAATTTATGAACAAATTATTTAAACGAAATGAAACTCTTTTCCTGATTTATAAATAATATTACTGTTCATTTCTTTCTAAATTGGGTGGAGTGTAGTGGTGAGCACACGATGACACCATGCTGGGATTCACACGTTGAAAAGTAAGTCCTCTTTAATCCATTGCTCGCACAAGTTTCGACTTCTGAGGGTAGCAAAGCGACAGCTGCTTAGCGAAAAAATATTTAAATTATCCAATTTTTGCCAATCAGTGTGATTCAGATAAAATTATATATGGAAGAACAGCCATTTTTATATCTTGCACTCTACAACATTCCCTACTACAAGCTGCTCAATATTCCAGTTCATCGACTCAGTTTTTTTCTTACATCCACCAGACGTAAATAATTATTCAGCACCGGAGTTGGTAAGCAACAGTGTACACTGTGAATTTCAAATAGGTTAGACATAAAAAAAATTCCTCACTTGATTGAATTTAGGGGCAACTACGCCACGTACTGAAAGCTAATATTTTCCCCAGAGCGCTATGGAAGAAAATAAATTAGATATTGATTGACAGTAATCAAATTGGATTACGTTGCTGTACAAGATGAATTATTATTTCGAAAATTATCGCGGAGACCATTATTTGTTAAATATAATTCGGATGGGATGTTGAAATATTTGTAGCGTTTATTGATTTTTTAGTGTTACTACAGTAATCCGCGGAAAATATAATCAGAAAAATCATTTTATTGATAATAATCTCATTTATAACCTACTTCCAGGTTGGAATGTGATCAATTGCCCACTCAGAAGAAGACGAAGACGACAAAACACGTTGGCACTTTCCCGACTTCGCCTTCTTCATTTATTCCAAACGTCATCCTGGGAATCGAAATCAATTAGTGCTTAGATCTCCGCTAACGTGTATGTTTGAAATGTGATGATAGAAAGAGAGCTATCTCTGAAACGATATTACAGTTATCAATAATTTTCAGTACCAAATGAACAGGAAAGATTTGGGTATCTCCTTACTTCGTGTCTTTTTTAAAATCCACAAACCTCTTCGATGAATAACATAAATTTTCCAAAAATAGCACGTTACTGTTTTATTAGCCATTTTCTCGTACAGAATTCAGAGCTCTCTTTTCCCAAGGCCTGCTGGTATTTATTATTGAGAATGTCGTTGAACATTTACTCGGACAAATGACATTCACATAAATGGCAATATCAACATTTGCATGAGCATTATGGAGTTCATTTATGTGCATTGCCTACTTGAAATACAAAATGTATTGAATTATAATTATTGTTTCGTTACCACTCTTTCATTATCTTTTTTTTTTCAATATGTACTTACATTCATCAATTTTCTTTTGCCTATTATTACTTTATTATTATTTTACATAAGTGAACTCAGTTCAAACACTCACCATTGATCTCCTTGTTCCTTTCTCATTCTATTGCAACCCTCATTCATTCCTTTTCCTAAAAGTACCTTAAAGTACCGCGCAAGTAAAGTGAATCGCGCATCTAATCGCGGAACCTGTGACGAGTGGCGAAAACGGCGAGGAATAAGAGAGAGTCAACTGCTAGACATTGTGGTGCTACTACAGATTTCGATAAACTACATAGTGCCTATCCATTTCTCAATCCTAAATACCATCATCCCCGTGACGAACTGGGTAAGTGGATAACATTCTCAAATTGAACTTGCGTTCCTCTATGATTATACGTTCATTGAAAACATAACATCCTTCAGCCGAATTGAAAAATATTAATTTACTTCTACGTACCGTCGACTATACAAGGTCACGCGTACCCATAGTTCTTGTCTCTCTTTTTTATTCGCTCACATTTTGTCCATTTATTCCGAGAACAGCTGATTGAAAACGAAATAAATCTACGATATTCATCATTTACCATTGATTGAAGATATCTGATTCAGTCTATATCTCAATTTAGTATCTTGCTGAATTTTTCATCCGTTGATTGATTAACAAAGATGTCTACTGCTGATCAGAAAATTTCGCGAGCTCAGGCCCTGAGACAAGCTGCTATTAATCGTTTGATTTCCATTTCAAAGGCTGCAACCGAAGCCCAGCTTCATGAAGATAATCATAATAAATTCAAAGTAATATATCGCTACATGAAAAAAATTGTCAAAGATTTCGAGAAGCATCATTGTACTGTTTTGACTCTTGTTGCTGGTCAGGAAACAAAATAAGCAGAGAAAAATGCTATCGATAATGCCTTTACTAACAAATGTTATGAGATCAATACATTTTTTTTTGAATTATTCGAAGCCAATTTAGACGATTCGGTGAATCAAACAATAGCTACCGTTAACGATACGGTCCAAAATAGCAACGTTGTACTGCCTAAGATAAATCTCACCATTTTTTCGGGTGATATTAAATCATTCCCTTCTTTCATGCAAAATTTTGAATCTCTAATTCACAATAATCGAACTCTTTCTAATATAGAAAAATTCAATTATTCAATTTCTAGTCTCAGTGGCCAAGCTCTCGAAATGATATTCCTGTTCTAGGAGAACATTATCCTTCTGCTGTCAACACTTTAATAGAAAGGTTCAGCAATAAACGTTTACAAACGTATACTCATTGGAAATGCATTGAAGATTCTTCATATCTCATTCAACAAAGCGCTGTTGGTCTTCGGCAGCTCATGGATACTTTTACCAAGAATTTGAGCGCGTTGAAGGCTCTTGGTCTAAATACTACAAATTGGGATTTCATTACAGCTCATATGCTACTCGAACGTCTAGATCCCTCAACTCGTTTGGTGTTTGAACAAAATAATGCTTCCACTGATATTCCCAAGTACGAGGATGTCAAAAACTTTGTTTTGAGACAATGTACAGCATTGGAATCTGCTATCAGGGCCAATCAAGTTGATATGTCAAAACCTAAGATTTCGAGCACCAAACCAGGGCAAAATCACAAATTGTCTAATGTCCACAATTCACGCAATAAGTCCGCATTTTTACTGAAAGCATCTGTTTCCTGTTTTTTTATGCAGAGGAGCTCTTGTAATATATAAATGTCAGATTTTCTTATCGAAAACGCCGCAACAACGTTATGAAATTGTAAAAAATCAGAAGGCATGTATCAATTGTTTGGCCACTGCTCATGCAACTAATCAATGTTCAAGTCAAAAGAGATGTCGATCCTGTTCGAAGTCTCATCACACCTTGTTACATTTTTCTACAGCCTCACCTTCCGCGATAAATGAAAAAAATCTGAATGACAACGCTCATACTTCACATTCAACAGTACACGAATACGATGCTGATTCTCATGCTTTGAATGATACTGCTTCTCATTCGTACGTCAACAAAACTTCTATCGTAGGAATGATAAGAAACGATAGAGAAATTCTACTTTCTACAGTCTTAATAAATATCAAAGATACTTTCGAGCAATGGCACTCTGCCCGTGCAATTTTGGATAGTGGAGCACAATCCTCATTTATCAGCAAACGTTTTGCCAACAAATTAGGATTATCAAAATTCAATATCGCTATGTCATTACAGGGTTTGGATAAAATGTGCACCTCTGCTAAATCAGGAGTTCATTGCACTATCGCTTCATTGCATAATACTAACCATGTTTTAGAATTGGATGCAATTATATTAGATAATATATGTGATGAAGTACCCACAACATCTTTTTCTATAGATAAATTTCCATATTTGTCCAAGTTAAAACTTGCTGATCCATATTTTTATGAAACTAGAAGTGTTGATATTCTATTGGGTAATGACATTTTTCCGTACATTTTGCAAGACGGTAGATTATATAATGGCCCTGATCAACCGGTTTGTATCAATACAATATTTGGTTGGGCGGTGATGGGAAAAATTCCATTATCACCCTGTGTTTCGAAGTCGATCAAATCATTTTTTACGAAATTTGCTGATGTCAATTTGGATGCAACTTCAGAGAAGTTTTGGAAGGTAGAGGAAATACCCGACAAAATAGTTATTTCTCCTGAAGACGAATATTGCGAAAGTCATTTTGTAGAAACAACAAAGCGTAACTCTGAAGGCAGATATGTTGTATCACTTCCTTTCAAAATTATAGCCCCTGATTTTGGTGACACTCGTACAAATGCATTACGTCGTTTTTTAAATTTAGAGAAGAGACTTTTACGAGATCAGAACCTCCATAACGTATATTCAGAAGTTATTCGTGACTATTTAGAAAATAATCATATGGAAAGAGTTCCAGAGCCACCTTCATCTGAAATACAAAAATATTTTTACATTGCTCATCACGCAGTTTTCAAACGAGATTCAACAACTACTCCACTGCGGGTAGTATTTGATGCATCTAGTCATGCAAATGATAAGGTTTCCTTGAATGAGGCTCTTTTCATTGGTCCCAAATTACAGAATGATCTGGTAAAAGTTTTATTCCACTTCAGACTATATAAATTTGTGATGTGTTATGATTTACGCCAAATGTACCGTATGATACTGATTGCACCGGAACATAAAAAATTTCAAAGGATTTTATGGCGCTTCACGCCAAGCAAACCTATACTCGATTATGAGATTAATAGAGTTCTTTTTGGAGTCACCTGCTCAGCCTTTCTAGCAATAAGATGCCTTTTGCAATTAGCAGATGATTATAAAGACTTACCACTAGCTTCAGATATATTAAAGAATTGTGTTTATGTTGACGATATTATTTTCGGGCACAATTCTTCCGATATCATTTCACACATGAAAGGTCAGTTGATTGAATTATTATCTAGGGCAGGTTTCGAGGCAAGAAAATGGATGAGCAACGATTTCAATCTTCTGTCAGATTTACCAGAATCTCATAAGCAGAATATTAATTCTTCTTTAAATTTGGAAAACGACTTATCCATTAAAATTCTTGGATTACAGTGGAATCCAAATTCAGATAATTTTTCTTACTCCTTTGACTGCTCCAACAAAGAGTGTACCAAAAGAACCATTTTATCAGAGCTTGCACGTATATTTGATCCTTTAGGGTTTTTAACCCCAATCACAATATATGCAAAATTAATAATTCAATATTTATGGACTCTAGGTCTAGCATGGGATCAACTTCCGCCCCCAGAAATCGTATCAAAATGGAAGGTATTCAAATCTGAATTAAATTATTTTCGAACTTTCAGCATTCCTCGAAAAATTGATACTATTCATACAACTTCTCAGCAGTTACATGGATTTTGTGATAGCTCTGAGAGAGCTTATTGTGCTGTGGTTTACTTGAGAACTTGCTCTACAGATAATTCGATAAAAACTTATTTGATTTGCGGGAAATCTAAAGTTGCCACATCAAAAAGGCTAGGTCTGCTAAGGCTAGAATTATGCGCAGCCACTTTACTTGCAAAAGTCATTAGATATGTACTTGAAATAACTGAAAATAAGTTAAAATTAAAAAAAATATTTGCTTTTACAGACAGCACAGTCACTTTGAATTGGATTCAGAGTTCTCCACACTGTTGGAAAACCTTTGTTAGTAATCGAGTAAGTTTCATACAAGAAATACTCTCTCCCGAATTTTGGTATCATATTCCATCAATTATAAACCCTGCTGACTGTGGCTTTAGAGGTTTGTTTCCTTCACAACTTGCAAACTTGTCGCTGTGGTGGGAAGGTCCCCCCTTTTTATGTCAAAATGAAAATACTTGGGAATTTTCAACATTTGCTAATTCTGAATCTCCTGCGGTCTCTGAAGAAAAACGAAATTTTCCCATAACCACTACCACAAATTATAATTTTATTGATTCTCTTCTGGAAAATAAGAGTTCATTATCCAAAATGAAAAGAATAATAGCATATTTTTTGCGTGCAATTGAGTGTTTCAAAACTCATAAAAAAATCTTTCCTGTTTGGTTAACTCTTCCTGAATTGCATCAAGCCCTTCTTTTCATTGTGAAACATGTTCAATACTCGTTTTTTCAGGAAGAAATATCTCTTCTGAAAAGAGGAAAATTGCTTACAAACACACTAAGAAAACTGAGTCCTTTTTTGGATCACGATGGATTTCTGCGTGTTGGAGGTCGCTTATGTCATTCTGACATATCTTATGCTGAGAAATTTCCTATACTACTTCCAAGTAAATCCAAATTGACACAACTCATTATCTCGGAAATTCATATTACTCATTTACATTGCGGTATTCAAACCACACATTTTTTACTCTCACAAAATTTTTGGATACTTTCATCTAAGAAAATTATACGAAAGGTTATAAATAACTGCTCAACTAGTTGGAAAGTCAATCCGATTGCAATTCAGCCCCCTATGGGCAACCTACCTAAGTTTCGGGTATCTCAGGTAAAGGCGTTTTCTACGGTAGGGGTTGACTTTTGTGGTCCCTTTCCTATAACTGTGGGTAGATTACGAGGTTCGAGAACTGTCAAATCATATGTTTGCCTATTCATTTGTTGCTCTACAAAGGCGGTACATGTAGAATTAGCTTCTGATTTGTCCACGGAGTCAGTTTTAGCTGCATTTCGTCGATTCATAGCAAGAAGGGGTAGATGCTCCACAATCCTTTCAGATAACGGTACAAATTTTGTCGGAGCAGGAAAATATTTGAAGGATATATTTGCTAGAGTTGCTGAAAGGGAAGCTATCTCGTGGATATATAATTGCGCTAGTACTCCACACATGGGGGGTATATGGGAGGCTAACATCAAATCTTTGAAATCTCATTTGCATAGAGTAGTGGGCAAACAATTACTCACCTACGAAGAGTTCAATACAGTTCTAACACAAGCAGAAGCTGTTTTGAATTCACGTCCGCTGTGTCCAATGAGCTCCGACCCAAATGACTTATCCGTGCTAACCCCCGGTCATTTTTTGAACCTGGAGCCTTTGACCGCTATTCCGGACCCAGATACTTCTGATGTCAAAATCAATCGGCTTTCGCGATGGCAGCTTTTGCAGCGAATCCATCGAGATTTCTGGAATCGTTGGCATCGCGAATATCTGCATACTTTGCAACAGAGAAATAAATGGACAGATCTGGTTTTACCAGTTTCCATTGGAACTATGGTTCTCATTAAAGATACTAATACCCCTCCTTTAGAGTGGGTACTTGGTAGAATGAATGAATTAATTTACGGAACGGATAATATTGCAAGGATAGCTGTAGTAAAAACAACTAAAGGCTTCATCAAAAGACCTTTGGTGAAGCTGTGTCCTTTGCCAAATTGTTGATTACTCTGAATATGCCCTAGGCATATTCAGGGGGTGGGAATGTTTCGTTACCACTCTTTCATTATCTTTTTTTTTTTTTAAATGTACTTACATTCATCAATTTTCTTTTGCCTATTATTACTATATTATTATTTTACATAAGTGAACTCAGTTCAAACACTCACCATTGATCTCCTTGTTCCTTTCTCATTCTATTGCAACCCTCATTCATTCCTTTTCCTGGAAGTACCTTAAAGTACCGCACAAGTAAAGTGAATCGCGCATCTAATCGCGGAACCTGTGACGAGTGGCGAAAAAGGCGAGGAACAAGAGAGAGTCAGTCAACTGCTAGACATTGTGGTGCTACTACAGATTTCGATAAACTACATAGTGCCTATCCATTTCTCAATCCTAAATACCATCATCCCCGTGACGAACTGGGTAAGTGGATAACATTCTCAAATTGAACTTGCGTTACCCTATGATTATACATTCATTGAAAACATAACAATTATTATCTCGAATAATTGTAAATGAATCTCGGCATTTCTCTCTCGAAAATGTACTTGTTTTTTTAGGTTGGAAAGTAATCAAAATGGTTATCTCAGAAGTTAACGAAGTATGAAATAACTTCCAGGACCTCTTCAGTAACTTTACTTCGCCTTTTAATCAAAACGTCATTCTACTCATCACATTTCACGAAGTCTTCAGATCTAACGCGTGCACATCAAAGTAGTTGTACAAAAATAGCTGACCTTGACACGATATTGAAGCCACCACACACTATATCTCAGTCTAAAAAGTACAAAAAAATATATGTACTCTTGCTCGAAACACCAATCCTCCCCAATGTTTGAAGCCCCACTCAGTTTTCAAGAACACAACGTTACATTCTCATCAACCATTTCCCAAGTACAGCACTGTCGCTCATAGGGCCAGTCCATTTTGATTATTTTTATTTCTCTAAATGCCGCTAATAATTCAGTAATTCAAATATGGCTTTATGCAGCATGGCACAATTGAGATTTATGAAATGTTATTGGTATGTCGAACGCATCCATAAAAAGGGAACCAAAATTACAAAAATACATGTACATATTTTCAACCTACATAGGTAAATGACATTCACCAATAATGTGAATTGTAACATTTTTTGAGAAATACATGATTTCGTCTATTTGCAACACCTACTTGAAAAAAAATGTATTGTTATTATTTTTGTCGATATCAATTCCTCATTCATTTCTAGGAATTACTTCGAATGATCGCTAATGAAATAAATGATAAACAAACCTCAGCAAAAAATAAAATTTACCTTTCGAGAAAATAGCTCATCTCAATCTCCACGTAGATGATTGACATTCTCCTAAAATAACAAGAGTAAGATTTGTTGGAAGTTTCATGATATCGTCTTCTAAAATAGAAACTCTCAGATCTACTTGCTTTGGCATCTTTCGTAGTCACATGATAAAAAACAAATCTTCTTTCGAACAATTTGTTCAGGCCAGTCTCAAATCTACTTACCCAGTAGGTTTTGGCTGGCATCTGTCAGTAACAACTACTTCCCTGTCTGATACCACGAAGAGCATTGAATTATATCCGATCAGTACCAGTGCAGGTTTCTCCACACAAGAAAATCGTGCATTTGCTATTGGCGATACAAATGAAGGAACTGATTTTCAATTATAGGGGCTGACACACTTTCAGACCGGTTTCGGCCTATTTGGCCACTCGTCAATAAATAATACTTTTAATATTCCACGCATAATCCAGGGACCATTGTCGTCCAGTTTTCAAATATCGTGATATTATGTCTATCCACAGCATTTATATTAACGTTAAACAGTACTACTTGAAATACACGAACACAAAACGAAACATGCTTTACAATACAACAATATGAATATCGAACAAGATCAGAAAAGCTCATAAGAACTATCAATAGTCGAAAGACACAACTCTGTTTCAACTCCTTTGAAAAGGAAATAATGAAGTTTTTCATCAGTGCTTTTATGCAACGGATGAATTCATCAAAGAACGTAAACTTTCACGGCCGGTGGTAAGTGATTCTGTGGACAACGGCAAACAACCCCGAAAAACACCCCAGAATCAGTAAACTTCGGCCGTGAAAGTTCACGTTCTTTGATCAACCACCTTTACGGGCAGGAGGCATCAAAGTTACTACGACGCGACGTTCAGAAGTACTCCGCTTGAAGAAAGTGGAGACTCTGTGTTCGCTGATATTTCTACTACGCTATCGTGACACCGGTGTTACACCTAATTGTCTAGGGATGAAAAGGAATTTGAAGGCATCAAAATCGTTCAGAATTCACGAACGCACCGGGAAAGCTCTGCTTCGAATAAGGATCCATCAGAACAGAAAGGATGCAGCCCACTCCGATGGAGAACTGGTGAGTGGAAAAAACCTGTGGACCACGGCAACAATCTGAAGAATAAGAATTGATTAGAAGGGCAGATTTCAATCCACTCCCAAAAGGTGACCAAATACAGTTACTTCTGAATGAAAAACGTCCTTCTGTCATCAATTTCTCAATAACTGAAATCAGCCTGTCACAAAAATACAAGAACTCATATTCATAAAAATACTTTGTTAACCTTTTGGAGATCAAAACCGCCTTCGTGTTCAATATTCATTCACAAATACATTGGTTTTGACATGAAATGTTGTCTTTCAAGAAGAGTGCCCAGCTGAGATTTATATCAAATGAAATAGTTGAGATGTTAGAAGCCTAAAAACCCTGGTATATTCATCTGATGCTAAAACATCTTGAAACAATTTTGGTGAAAACCGATTACTTGCTTTATGAGATCATTGATACTTCACAGCATGCTATTGTAGATGACGCTCCATCATATATCACATCCAGCTCAATTTTGGCTAGACAGAAATGTGCAAGCGATTATTTTAGAACTCAAATTTTGCCTACCTATCAAAAAAATAATAAGAACTAATATATATGAAAATACTTATCGTTAACATTTCGGAAACTAAATCCGCTTCCGTTATTAAAACTCATACAATTTGCGTAGAAGTTCTGATAGCGGAAGCGGATTCAGTTTCCCAAATGTTAACGATAAGTATTTTCATATATATTAGTACTTATTATTTTTTTGATAGTCAAAATTTGAGTTCTACGAGAAGTTGCTGACTAATTGGACCTGTTCCATTCAGTAAGAACTGATTTTCAATAGACTCAACAACTTTTCCGGGTAGATTAAAAATCTGCCCTTCTACATTTGTATAGATTCCAATATTTATTTATATTTTTTCAGATTATTCTGGGTTACAAACCCATTCTATTCTGATTCCATTGTTACCAAACTACGAATGATTTTTTGAATTCAATCCACAGTATTGTGATGTTTTCTTATAATATCCATTTTTTGAGTTCTCATATCATCTGTTCTTGGGGCAAATTGGGAAATATTATAAGTAAAGCAAAACTGACTGAATATTTCGTCAGTTGCTTCTCGTATTTTTTTCGAATTTGCCGACTGAATTGAAGTAGTATATTGAAAAATGCCTATACTTCTCCTTGTCAACGTTTCCTTCCTCTTCGGAAATTTCGTATGTTTCTAGTGTTTGGCAGGTAGTATCAAAATGTGACATTGGGATGACTAATCCATCAATACTTCTACTAAGTGTAGTTTTTGACACACCCTACTTCGAACTGATTCTTTCTAGTTCAACTCTCCTTTCCAGATGAGGCATCCAACATCCATTTACTTCAATGAATAAGTAGCAATTTCTGCATTATCCCTCAACAAATTGCAAGTAACTTTCCGGAGTTACCATATTATCACTCCAGTTCTGTCATCAGTCCATTAATACTGTTACATTTCGATTCTTCAAATTTCTCGTCTTGTTAAGTTGTATTAATGTTCAGCTGTTCTCTTTCACAATTGTCTTGATGATTCGCCTGTATAAATATGCCTCATGTACATGTGATACTGTAATTACAACACTGTATATTCTGTCCCGTTGTGATAATATGATCGTTTTGTCAGAAAACCCCTTATAAAACTCTATGAGACAACTACCCATACAACCCCCGAATCAGGTGAACTGGCCGATTTCCAAGTTTCGCTCTGGTTATCTGTACTGCGCTGATACAGGAGGACAACAAGCCGCCATTGTGAGCATTTATCGGCCCGTAAGACTGATAATAGTTCCGAACAATAAGGGATAATATCAAACCATCCTACATCAACATCCACCTTCACAACACCAGTATGCATAGTTTCCAGGCCCGCGGGAGTTGCTGTGTAGCCGAACACTTTTCTATTGGGGGAGCAGAAACTGCTTGCTAACAACATCGAACTGCGCGGTGAATTGGAGCGATATTCGGTGTACAGTTATGTCGTAGTCGGTTTAGGTGTATAGTGGAAATTAGTCAGATACAGGCCGTTCCACACAGGGATCACCATTTGAAACGAATCAGTCGAAATATCTGTTGCCACAATAATTCAAAAAAAAGATCGTACACATAATTACATAAGTTGAGGGGAAGGTACTTATGTGCGTCATTTTCGTTATTCTGCCATGAAACGAAAGTGATACAAACTATTGTTCTAAAATTGTTCGTTTTCGTTAACCAGCTGACGAACGTCAACCCTCAGAAGTCGAAACTTGTGCGAGCAATGGATCAACGAGGCCTTACCCTTTAACGTGCGATTACCCAGCACGGTGGCCCGGCGAGGATTCGAACCCCGGCCTTCCGCTTGATAGGCAGATATGCTAACCACTACACTACCGAGACCACTATGGAACAACAAAAAAAATTAATAGGCGCTTCGGGGCGACTTGATTAATTCCGGTGAGGTATTTGCTTCTTCAGCTGCAGGAGAACTTCTTTCTTCATTTTGATCTGCCAATGTCTTCTCTCTCATGAAGGGTGTCTCTTGAGGCTTTAATAAATTCAAGATATCACCGGACTATTTAGTGACACAACTATCGTCAAACTTAAACCAGTCCGTTTTGTGTTTGACCAATGAACAATAATGACCAGATTCAACGCCAGAACCATAATGAACGATGACTGCATGAAGATTATAATAGTGGCCCACTAGATTGAAGTATTCATCTATTTCAAACCTTCGTAAGAGTTTGGTGCATCCGCCAGAGGTTGAGTCATGTTTGAAGAGCATCAGTTAGATTGACTGGTGCCTCAGCTTTACTCATTGCCTTATGATAGTCAGATAGCTTGGCGGAGGATTTTTCACCGAAAGATCTACAAACACAGGACGAGATAGAGTGTACGGAATCATTAAATCTAGAGCAATCAAGAGTATTGATTCTGATATTTTCTTTCTCACGAAGACCCCGAGAATTCAGAACAATCCTCTTGGTGTCCTATTTTCAATACTCCAACCCTCTAGAAAGGGTGGGACCAACCATTACTATTTCTAATGGAACAAGGGTCGAGTGATACTTTCAACATCTTCGTGAATAATTCCGTACGTTTGCAGTGTTGAAAATCGCATCAAAAAACTTTCCCCTTGACCAATATGGTGTGAGACTAATTTTTTTCAATGATATAATATAATATATATATATATATATATATATATATATATATATATATATATATATATATATATATATATATATAATATATAATATATAATATAGAATATATAATATATAATATATAATATATAATATATATTATATAATGTGATAATATCGGTGGTTGTTATCGAAATATTCTACAAAAGCTAGAATTGTCGAAAAGTCGGTTGCAGTTTCAATACTGTTCCATATTTGTTTTCATCTGATATCAACCAATTTTAATTGCGACGTTTCATTCGTTAAATTTCACCAATAACATAATTTTTTTGAATACAGACCACTAGGTTTTCTTTCAATTTTTGCAGCCACTATCTTATATGTGTTTTCCGACGAAAATCGCTGTATGATGATAACATTCTTGGTCGGAACTACCTCAAAAAAGTAGGGACCAATATTTTCTGGGCCTCGAACTCGAATATAATGCATTAACTCAGCATATCGCCAAAAATTCCCAAGTATATAAATTTGAATTTTCTGTCTCAGTTATTGCGACCTTATCTTGTGTTAAGATTGATAAGAGCAAGAACCATTTTTTTTTTCAAATCACCTATTTATGTGATGTGCCATAATGTTAACTCGGTTTCTGAGTATTGTAACATTTCAACTGTAGCTCATCTCATCTGATCACGAATTTGGACTCGCTAAATCGCTGGTCTGTTTTGATTCTTTATTTAATGTTATTCACCAAATTATTGTTACATTCTGATATTACATCTCTTGTTTGTTTCAATTCATTTTCCTGTAAATGTCAAACTGTTGGACAATAGATGCTGTCATTATTATTATTGAAAAATATAATATAATTATTGATGAAGAGACGAAAAGCAATAACAAAATACTCCCAACCATAAAACAGACATATTGTAATACATAGCTGAATTTGATATGATAGTGGTTACAAAACTCGATGAAGAAAAAGTCCGTATTGAAAAAATTGGGGTTGACGTTGAGATCTAGGGAATGAAACGTCACATCTGAAATTGGTTTTTATGAGAATATGACGAATATAAAATAGTATAAACAAATCCTCTGACTTTTTTTATTATTTGAGATGGAGGCAATAGAGCCTGAATACGAAAATTATACTTTTTGTCGAATATTTCATAAAAAAACACTGATAATTTCGATCTGAAAAGAGATTTTTCTAGTTTCTCAAAATAGGTAAATTTTGACCAAACCGGCCTTTTGGACTTTAGGACTTTACCGTTAAAAACACCCTGTATAATAAAGTCCCAAATCCATGAAATTCAACTATTGCTGAGTATTATCCTTCAGCACTGCACTGAACTGAAAAGTGAGAGTTTTTCAGCTCTTTTTTAGTCTTTCGTCAGTAGATTGGGAACTATTCACCATGTAGAAGAAATTGTTGTTTAATAAATTTGGGCAGACCACTTTCTCTGAAATGAGAAAGTATGTAACTAGTGTACATATGTCGTTTGGTTTGGATATACTCGTATTTGGAAACTCGGAAGACTTTGGAACAGGAGCCGTGTAGGATAACGGTATGCAAGGTATGTCAATTTTCTGTTAACGTAAATAACCATTTTATTCATTCTTGCAAATAGAAGCCGTAATTTTTCATTTTCCTTTCGAATATAAAAACATTAATAACATATTGAGATATCTCCTGACTCTTTCAAGTACCTAGAAGTTATTGAGATAGAACTAAGGCGGCCAATAATATATATTTAGCCGCTGGAACAACGTAGATACAATACAATACAATACAATAATGTTTATTTTCGGAAAAAAGATTCACAAGAGTTCATAAATAAAAGGAAAATAAACATAACGATCACTGAAGCTCATAGAGCTTGTGCGTGATATTCGTAAAAAAAAAAGGTGAGACATGTTGAAATGAATAAATATAAAACCAAATTCTATAAAACAGTTAAAATATTATGATTATTGAAACTACACACATCCAATAAAGCAAAATTCACAAATTTAAAAAATACAGTACAATAATCCACAGACAAGATCAAACATCATAATCACTTCAATTAATTTACTGTCAAATCAGGTATATGTCATAATTGGTGGTTGGTCTAAATCGGTGGGTTAGTCACAGTCTGATTGCTGGTATTTCACAAGGATGTTGAAGAGTTAATTTCTCAACTTAGAAACTTGATGTCAATAATGTCATTGATTATTTTTCTGTCGTTATTGTGATGCATGATAAGAAGGGATAAATTAAAAAATTCAGTTTTTCACTTCATTTTTGTGCTTATACTCCTTATGTAGTTCATTAATTCGATCAAATCAATGGTTAATTTCATTCAATAATTTTCCTGTTATATTTTTTGATCTATTTTTGTTCAGTTCCTATTTTCCATTTGTTACTGATGAAGTGTTTGAAATTATTAGTGGGTTCCATTTCTAAACACCTGCCCAATTTCAGAGTACTAGAAAGCAGAAAAATCAAAAGTTTATAACTGAAGACTTTCCTTAGAGCGAAGGGCTGAATTCAAGCTTTTCTCGGAATAGCCTCAACATCCAAACTAGGACAGTGCTTTGAGAGACAAATCTCACCACACTCGATTTGAATTTCAGTTTCGAAACATCTAATCCTAGCCGAGTCTCTCAGGCCACTTCCCTTCGAACTCGAAGTCAGTTTAGTACCCTGCCACGGTGCTAAGTTCCACTAACGAAGTTTCCCTGGACCATTACAAGCACGAATTATTTTCAAGATTGCGACATACGGTTCGTTTCGAACGGCAGACTTTCAGCTCGCTCGCTTGTTTCCACCAACCATCAACCCATACAACTGAAATTAAACGTTCGAACTCAAAACATTTCAGTTCCAGACGAGAACTTAATACTCTACAGACGCAGCTAATGGCGGGTGACGTCCCCATTCTAATACAGCAGAATCGATAGTCATTAATTGTTTTCGGGTCATTCGATTGGAGTGAAGGCAGCTGGATATCTATGAAGACTATCCCAAGTAGCACAAACATATTAGACTAATATTGGTTCAATATTATGAAAATGTTTAAACTTATATTGTAATATAAAATTGGCCATAAAAATGTGAACATTCGGCGATATCGGATCAATAATCGAAAAAAATGTGAGGACATTGTTTAAGTATATTGATACAATATTGTGAATAATATCTTCGGCACGAAGAGGAGTTGGGTGTTAAATATATGGTGACTTCAAGTTATATTCAAAACAACATATACTCCAGTCTATGGCGGTAAGAAAGGTGTAAACTGTGTATTTATCCCATACAGCACCGATTCGTATGAAAATTTTAATATAGGTTCTACTTACCCTCTATTTCAAAATCAACCCTGTGCCGAGGGTTGCTTTTTTGAAGGGGAGGGGGGGTAAAAACCACCCCTATTCGAAAAAAAATATCAAAATTTCAGATTGGAGCATATAATTAACTGGAATCATATTTATATTAGTAAAATCAATCAATTGATAATTTTTAATATAATTTATGGTTCAGTAATCAGTGTCAGCCCTTAACACCCCCCCCCCTTATGACAGAATATCATCAGAAAATGATAATTAACATGTTATTTGGCAGTTATTCAACTTATTCAGTATCTACTTGCATTTGATTTCAGATTTAGCTGCTACCTACCATCTACTCCGAAGTTGAGGTTGTGCCTGGGGTTGATTTTTATTCATCAGATGTGAAAACTACCCCTATTCAAAAAAAATTACAAAATACTAGTTTTGAGCGTGCAGTCATCTATAAATACGTTGAATCAACCCTGATGGACAATTTTTGATCAATTAAACAGTTTAGACCCCTAAAAGCCACCCTTATGATAGTTTTTATTAAAAAATTATATAGAAATTTTTATTGAGTAACCGGGAAACCCATCTGTATGAAAATTCAGATTGAGACTCTACTTTAAAGTTACGTCTGTACTCGGGTTTGCTTTTGATTTTTTAAGGGTGAAAACTACCCCATTAAAAAAATTTAGTCTAGATTTGGATGTGTGATCGATTGAAATCATCTTCAAATATATTTGAAATATTCTTCAACAACTTCAATTATTGATAAAAAGTAAATATAAAGAATTGTATTAGTACAAAAAATAAATGTTATAATAATTAACACTCCTCCTCACTCTCGTCTTCCTCTTCGATGCTATTTCTTTCTACCTCATCTTCGTCTTTGATCTTGTCTTCCTCCTGGTCCATAATTGGAACCGTGTTGTGACAGTTGTCTATAGTTAGATGTATTCTTCAATACACTAATGTACATACTCTAATTTCTACAAAAATTGTTTTTGGTTTTTTCCCATAACTCGCTTAGTCTTTAAGCAATCAAATCCACCAAAAGAGTATTTTGTAGCTTTTTTTAAAGCTATGAGCTCATTCACATGATTTTTTGTTTCAGATTATATTTTTGAAAAGGTTCATGCTGAAATGGCCCAAAAAAGGTACTTTGCGCGAACCCTCACAATATTTAACTGGCCATATCTGTCTCTATTTTCATCCTGCAGGAAAAATTGAAACACCAACATTTTCAGAGAAGAATAACCTTCAATTTTGTACTCCAGAAAATTTTGCATGTGATCAATACTTTCAGAGTTATTTCGACGAAATGGTGTTTTTTCGCTGAATTACGTATATGATTTTTTCTCTTCAATCTCAATTTTTTCCAAAACTACGTACTTTCAATTGATGAAAAACTCAGAACTCATTATAAGAACATGAATGAAGTAAATTATGGAGTAACAACGATTTTTTTCAAAGAGAGGGGGAGAAAGGATGAATTATTCCCAATTTTTTTCAACGAAAAAATAGGATTCAACATTATTTCCTTCTTACCTCGGTCAGTTTTGATGCTAGAAACTTTTATGAAAACAGAAATGAAGGATTTTTGAAGAACTTCAGAAAAGGTCCGATGAATTTTTCCCGAAAAATGCATTGGTTTTTGGTTATTGTACGTTTATTATTGGCGTTTGAAAATAGCAATCAACTTTCAACAAGCAATTATTCATTTTGTAGTGGGTTTTCATACATCACAAATAGACGATCACTTTTGTTTTTTCAAAAGCTATAATTTTGCCTTCCGCAGGTTTTTCGATTAGATGCATATTTTCCCAGCTATTCGCCAAAAAGTATCTGAAAACGTGTTTTTTTTGCCTGAAAACCGACAATTTCACTAGCGAATAAGTCGAAAAGTATTGCTTTTCAGAAAAAACTTCATTGAACAAAAAGTGCTTAGAATTAGTCAATCTATTGATTTCCGCACTCATTTAAAAAAAAAAATTCACCCCCAAGAAGGGGTGGCATCTACCCCCAGGGAGAAAGCAACCCTCGGCACAGGGCAGATTTTGAAAAAGAGGGTATGTAGATCCTGAATCCAAATTTTCATGCGAATCGGTGCTGTATGGGATAAATACACGGGAAAATGGTCATAGACTCGACTAATAACAATGTTGGAAAGTTCAGTTATAATGAAAATCTATTCGAAAAAATACTGTAGGATCACTGTCTTATGTGATGGCGGTTTGAAATATGAATCTGGACGTGATTTTGTGGTATTGAAATAATTCACCAATTATCGATTTTTCAATTTTCCACATTTTTAAGGGAGAATTCATCATAAATATGCATTACCAATACACTAAGTGATCAATATCAAAATCCCAATTTCCCTTTCAGGTTGTGATTAGAAAATTTCGATTTGAATATTTCCATTTTACTGTGAAGAGAATATTCAAACAATATCAGAATTCGCATATCTATATTGCAGTAATATGCCGATATTCAATATTGTAATCCACTCTCCCAAACAATGTCGAATATATTTTGGAATTCCGATGTTGGAAATTGAGTATTCAAAAAATATGCATACAATATTGAAATATCTACGTTGTTGAACTTATATTATTCATCACCTGGTATGGTAATTCTCATATGGGCAATAAGTTATCAAACCCATATATTGTCAATATTGAACCTTACAAAGTGCACTTGAAATTCATCGTCAATATTGAATCAGTATTCATATTGAAATATTGTTTTATCAATATTGATTTATATTAGTTCAACATCAAATTTTCCACTTATGATATATCTACAGGGGTGCGCAAAAGTCCGGAATAAAATTAATATCTGTTCAACCAGTAACTTAGGAAAGAATCGCTGAAACACGTCAAATGATTTCGAAGTGTACGCATTTTCCGGCAAGAAAATGAAGAAAATTTTTACAACCCCTTAGCTGCAACCCTCCCCAACTTTTTTTTTTCAAATGCAAACCTATGTCGTGTATGGGCTCATTGAAAAGCTCGTAAGAAATGGAATCTGACCATACCCTTTTTTTTTCAGCCATGTGGTTACCAAGAAATGAGAAAAAACTCATTATTTCAATTTTACCCAGAAATGCCACAATTTTAAAACTTAGTCAAACAAAATATTTCTTATCAGGACATTGAATTTGGTACAAAAAATGCAACAACTTTTTTCTCTTTCTGGAGTACACTGGTCATTAATTGCTTGGGATGGAACTAATTTTATGTGTAAGTTTTTTGTGAAAAAATAAATTCCATAGAATGTTGATGCTAGATTACGTTAACAGTTTCACACCTAAATAATAAAATTTGTTGTGGTGCCTGCCCAGGTTGGTCTGTTCTCAAAATTTTTTTAACTTCTAGAAACTAGGTACTGGTGACCCTTAGCAATTGTTGAGCAGTGAACATCATCATATGCTGAATGCCACATATTTGTTTTTTGCAACGTTAATTTACCCGTAGATAGCACTAAGTAGGTATTTCTAACTTTCAAGAGTTTTTTCTCATTTCGTGGTAACCACATAGGTGAAAAAAAAGGTATGGTCAGATTGAATTTTTTACGAGCTTCTCAATAAGCCCATACACGACATAGGTTTGCATTTGAAAAAAAAAAGTTGGGGAGGGTTGCAGCTAAGGGGTTTGAAAAGAAATATTTTATTATATTGCCAAAAAATGCGTACACTTTGGAATCAATTGACGTATTTCAGCGATTTTTTTCCTAAGTTACTGGTTAAACAGATATTAATTTTATTCCGGACTTTTGCGCACCCCTGTATATTGGACCAATCTGAATTCGGGGTTCAGTCAATATGATGTGCCATTTGGGATTATTCATATAGTTCGAATGCTGAGTAAATAGTGTAAGTGGTGAAAGTCCTTCGGAATACCAAGGAATTGTAATGTATGAAGAGTTTCATGTTGGAATATCTTTTTCGCTTTTTCAATCCTCATCTCATTGAGAAGTGTTCGTTACTTCACTATCTGTGGGTTTTACTTCATTTCCATTATCTTTCCCATATTAATTTGAAGAAACAACTATACATATAAAAAAGATGAGTGGGGGAATAGATAAAGTTATTAGGCATGAAGCTGAAATGAACTGTCAAAAATCGGAGATAGTAAGTCTGTAAATGTAAATTTTGGAAAAGCTCCGTATATGTTCGAGTTTTCGGAAAGTTGCGAAACTCAATATGAATCCCATATGAAACTCATTACACTGGAGAACTTGAACATATTATCAAAACAGTGAATATGGAAGTTGCATGGAAACCTCTTTTTGAATAACAACTACTCATTAATCCAAAGGGTCAATCAGAAAACTCATTGAAGTCGGAGATATACGAAATCAGTCGTCAAGATTGAGCAGAGTTGACGAGTTGTTAGAATCCGCTTCGAAGAACATTATTTACATATGGGATGCGAAAGAATCCGGTCATATAAACAAAAAATTAGTTTTCCGAGAACAGAAAAAGAATATGTACTATTTTTGTGCATTTTCTGGGTTGCTAACATACCACAATCTGAAAAATTCATGAATTATTATTGGAATACGTAGAAGAGATGATAGACAGATTCCTAATCCACATCGAATAGTTGATGCCTTATTCAAAAACAGTTCCTTCTAGATGAAACACGTCCTATTGGTTGTCAGCAACTTCTCGTTGCATATCGTAAATTTGACTATCACAAAAATAGAAGAACTAATATTAAAAACTATCTTTGTCAATGTTCCGGAATCTAAATCTCAGATCCTTCACATATTTTCACTCACAGAATTGAAATATTGTGAAAATTTTTTTGAAAATGGAATTGGTTTCCAAAACGTTAACAATTTTTTTAGGCGTGTTCCATTTGGAAGGAAACGTTTCTGATAATCGAAGCTCCAGAGTAAAGATGTGCCCTTCAACACTTGTATAGATTTCATATTAGTACATATTTCGGATTGTGGAAAGTTTTAAGGGAAAAAACGCCTGATTTTTGGTCGGCAGAAATGAATTGAATAATTCTGATTTCAGAAAGAGTACAATATTATTTTTTAACGAGAAACTCACTTGAAATATTACAATTAGAAATTATCAATCGTGAAAAACTCACGCATTTTGAATTGGAAAACAAAGGATGAAAGTGTAAGTCGATTATTATTCAACAAATGACATATATTCCGCTTTGTTCATTCGAATAGAGGATTGAAAATGAAAGTTTTCACAACAAGAGAGGATGTGGTTATTACCCATCCGAGTTATACAGTTAATTTTTTTTTCGATCAGGTAAATACGTCAGAACTTCCTTTCAACTATCATAACCATAATCAATTTTTAATATAGATTATTTCTTTTATATTTATATTCATCATCCTCCGCTAATTTCAAAA
This sequence comes from Zygogramma bicolorata, assembly GCA_032362365.1. NCBI lineage: Eukaryota > Metazoa > Arthropoda > Insecta > Coleoptera > Chrysomelidae > Zygogramma > Zygogramma bicolorata. Next base: position 167,016 of record JAVJAQ010002265.1, read on the forward strand.
ATTAATACTCAGTACCTGAAAAGTTATGATATTTCGATCGTTGAAAAAAAGTACAAAAAAAATAGTTTTGGTGGAACTCGAACCGACGACTATAAAATGGACCGTACGCATTAACCAGCTAGGCCATTCGGACCATACCAATTCAGTTCACTATTGGTGTGAAAAATAGATGTTAGTCCTAATTTCACAAACAAACATCACTGGTAACAATTCAAACTTGAAGATAATTTGCTGAAATCATAGATTTTCGAAAATGTTTCTTTAAAAATTTTAATAGTTGTAGACAGAGTTGTGACGATTCTACAAGGTTGTTCCTGGAAACCAAGTGTTTTGTTTTATGCGATTGATGGAATTCATATCCTACTTTGTGAGGATATGAAATATCAACGATTGAGTTAACCGCCTACTTATCCGTTCAGTGAACTATAAAGGAATGAGCATATTTACGGAGAGGGGAGGGGGTAAAAAGAAAAATTCCCATCTCTATAATTTTCATAATCGACAGAACCAGTTTTTTATGTTTCATAGCGGAAAAAACGAGAAAGAAACGCTAAAAATCTGCCGATATTGATCTGCCGCCTGTGCACTATGACTGTGAGAAACATGGATTAAACATTTGTAAGATTTGTTCCGTAGTTTTCTGGGTTTGTAACGAAGGGGCCGTTCATAAAATACAAGGGGAGGGGTCTGGCTGAGTGTGACAAGATGTAACAAGGGGGGACGGGGGGTATACGGCAACGTGACGTTCGCCGTTTATTATTTTTTGACATGAGCGCTAGCTAGCGTGACCACTTTTGGTAGAAATCTACTTTAGTAGATTTCTGACGATAATTGAAAAATTTTGGTATGAAAGGAATCTTCAGTAGATTTTGGTAGAAATCTACATGTGCGACATCTTCTAACGAATTCCTAAACTCGTCAGATTTTTTAATCAAATCTATAGTGACTCCATCTTTGCGAATGATTTTTCAATTGAGAATGCGAATTAATCTTGTACAGTACACTGTATTTCACTATACAAATGAAACAAAATAAAGCGATTTTTTACTCATTCATTGTGTTATTGAGCATTGAATCTTCTGATTATGTAAAATATGTATATTATTTGTGGCCATCTATATTGAAATTGTTTATAAATATCTTGAAACTAAAGGCCAACCAACATAATAGAAATATTATTTATTATTTATATGTTCGTTATGAAAGATATTTATTAATTTATTTAAATTTTATTATAATAACTAAATTTAATTTTCAGAATTTGTGGACTTTCATTCAGAATTCATCATACTCAGCAGGGGGGGAAGTCTTAGTTTTTGTGACGGAATATTTCTAGGGGGGGTCACAAAAAGTGTGACACAGCGTGACAATGGGGGAGAATGGGGTCAAAAGAAGCTGATTTTAGTGTGACTTATTTTATGAACGGCCCCCTACCACAATCTGCAAAAATAAGACATAATCTACCCGTGAAAGTTAGTTGCAATGGCAGGAAAACGAAAAATAAAGGAATCTGCTTTCATCACGCTGCCTGGTGGGGAATGCATATCTATGAGAGGTCGCTTGATATGGATCACGGATGGCTGCCTCTCCTGAAGGACAAAATATTATGTGAGATTTGAAATATTTGACAATGTCAATTAAGAAGATTGCCAAGAAAATATATTTGCATTTGAACAGGAATTTGTGTTAAGTGTATATCAGTCCTTATTATTTTTTGATATACAAAATTTGAGATATACGAGAAGTCGCTGACTAATTGGACTTTTTCTATCTATAAGGAACAATTTTTCAGTAACTTTTCGGGGTAGATTAAGGATCTGCCTTTCTACACTTGTATAGATTCCAATATCAATTCTTATTTTTTCCAGATTGTGGTTGCTTACGGAACAAATATTGATTCACCACAAAATAATAAAGTTCAAACAGTTATTGTAAGATATATTCTGCTTTTCAAATTGTTGAGTTGATATTGGAGTGAACACATCGTGAATGGGATAGTTTTAAGGAAAATCCAGCTATTCAAAATGATCCTAGCTGAACTCGAATACTTTGATAACATCAGTGAACTCAGAAATCCTGAACGAATGAATAGTTGTAATGAATCCCATATCAGATAAAATATCATCAAAACTTTCAAAGTTGAATGTGATGTCTGATGTATTTCGTAAAACAATTCATTCCGAGGAGCTCGACGAATGATTTTCTCCAAGCGAAATCAGATCTTGTCTAGATTTGGATGAGAAAGCATCCTGGAAAGTAATATTTTTTACAAGCACCTATATACTTTCTATTGTGTAGAATTTTCCTATTAATGCTATCAATGCGATAGAAGTTTCTCAATGTTGATATATGGATTGAGTAAGGAGAAGAGGCTTTTCGGAAGTGAATGAAAAAATAGTCCCTTTTTCATGAATGTTTGCATATCGGCTCTTGGTGGAGAACCAAGTGGATTCGGTACTCAAGAATATATTTTAACGTTATTGATAAGGATGGGTAAATTATTCAATAAGAACGACCAACTACTTGCTTCAGTTCCTTCGATAACTCCTGGTCGTAATGATTCGTGCCCATCAAAAACATTATCAGAAAGGTTATTCACCTCGTACCGAATAAACGTATCAAACCCCTAGGTAGCCGTGTTCAATCGATATTTCCATTTTTCCAACAATACCTTTATTAAACCTGGCCACCCTCCAAATCACTTGCCATTCACGAAAACAACAAAGGAACGCAAAGATAACAATGAACTCATCAATATACTTTTGTGTGTGCATGAAATATGAATGAATTACTCCAATATATATTGTTGTGCCCACGAATCAAACTGGGAACTGTCAATTCGAAACTCCTATAGACGCACTCCAATTTGAATTTCCATGGCTCTTTGTACTCTTCCAACTATTAATGTGCGGCATATTAATTTTATTTTCTTGTTTCTACGCACTTGTGATTTATTGAATATCGCACGGAGTGAAACCTGACATGTATCACGTCTTCTATGTGTATGATGGTGGAATAGAATTATACTCGAAACAAGGGAAATACAAAACTCCTTGGGAGAAGCCATCATTACTGCGGTCTTGGATTTGAATTGTCAGTGGTGGGGTTATGAAACCAGAATAGATCAATTTTCTGGGGTGGAGAGGTGGCAATCGAGACTTTGGAGTGAACTCAACTTGAAGCCTTGATTCGATAATCTTCTTTATTCCAAACCAATTTCACTGAATTGATTTGCTTTCATCTATTGAAAAATCGTTTCACTGATTGGTGTTGATGAGGCCCCAAAAGCTGGAAGAGTGTTGAGATTGAAACCTTTCTTGTAAAAGTTGAAACTTTCTGCACATATCAATTACCCTAACACCAAACTAAAATTATTTGCATTTGAAGAGCGTTTTTCTAACTAAGAAGTTGAGCATGGTCGGGAGTAGTGATTATCAATTTTTTCTGTTTTTTAGTTCTCTGAAACCGTTGGAAATGAAATCGTCAAAAAATTTCAAGCAGCATATTAGCAACAAAACAAAATAGGAACTGAACAAAGATAGATCAGACAATATAACTCTGAAATCAACTATTGATTCGATCAAATTGATAATCTACCGAAGAAATGTAAGCACACACAAAAAGAATGAATCATGTGAAATATTACATACGCTGTCAAAAATATACAGTTCATAACACAAGAGTCATGTATATGTACCTATTACGATTCTACATTGTTCTACCGGCTTAATATAGATTTTTTCGGCCGCCCTAAGCCTATCTCAATAACTTCTAGGTACTAGAAAGGGTCAGTAGATCCCTCAATATATGATCAATGTTTCTTTATTCAAAAGAGAAATGAAAAATAATGGCTTCTTCTCCCCAAAATCAATAAAATGTTAATTTACGTTGAAACTCATCAAAATTGACAAACCAACGTTGGTCCTCTATCTACCTTGAGGTGCAGCGCCCTATGCAACTTCCAATCCATTTTTTCTCAGTTTTGAAATACGAATATATTCAATACCAAATGATACTTATGCATATGAATTCTTATTAAACTAAATATCCGATTTTCTCTGACCGTAAATCGTAAATCGTAATGGACGCGATTCCATGAATCGACGAGTGACTTGTGTCCTTCGTGCTAAAATCACAATTCTCGTAAACCTCTCTTGTTCAACTTTCAAGCGTGACTTCCGCTCAACTGCCCAGCTCAACCGCTCATCCAAAATCGCCCGCTCTTTCTGCAGATTTTCAAAAATCGCATTTTACGAGCATGCAAGCCACATGATTGCAACCGGTCGGAGGGCCAAGTTTGTTCATATCACGCTCCAGACAATATTCAGATCTCATATTTCGTCTAGACTGAGAATGAGTTCGTTCATGAATATTTCGCGAGAGAAAACTTCAAATGAAACTCCCATACGTTGGACTGAAACTTGCATACAGGGTGCGATACTTATATGAGCTCCATTTCTTATCTTCATCATTTCATCGTATCTTCATTATGATTTTCATTTTCAATTATAATAATAATAATAATACGTTTATTATTCATCCCAGTTACATATATACTACAAAAAGATTATATAATTGTTCAGTAAAGCTAAATAATGGGTCGAAGTTCAGTTTTCCATCTACCATGGTAGATAGAATGCTGTTCTTTCACTAGGACCCTCCTATCTATATCTTAATTAGTGAGAGATGAGAATAAGTATGTGTGAGAGGGAGGAAGTGAGAAAGAGGATGAGAACAAGTGAGAGACAAAGTATAGGAGAGAGAGAGAGAAAGGTAGAGTAGGTCAGAGTGAGTAAATATGTCATTGGTAGGTATAATTAGTTGTATGAGTGTATGAATTTCAGAAACAAACTGGTTCGTTCAGATCCAATCAACGGTGATGCGAGAATTCGGTACCCTGTGTTTTTTTCTGTGGAAATACTTCAAAGCTGATTTTTTCACTGCAGCCAGAGATTGTGTACAATCGACGATTTTATGTATACTCAGAATTTCTGCTATAATGTATGAAAAACTTCTTTCAAATATTTCTTTTCTATGCTGTGGTATTGTAATAAGAGTCGTATTTCGAATGTTCAAATCATGCACATCTTTTCTGAACAGAATTTTGTTGTAAAGATAAGTAGGTTTCTTGAATTGGAGTAATTTGTAAAAATTGCAAATCATATGTAGTTCCCGTCTATTTGACATATTCAACCACAGAGCTTCCTTTAGTTTTTTTGAAATTCTTTGCCTTCTTCTGAGACCAAATATCATTCGCAAGCATGAGTTCTGAATTATTTGAATACGTTGACAATCAAAAGTTTCTAGACAGTGTCCATAAATAATATCACAATAGTTGAGTTGTGTGAGTACAAGTGAGTCACACAACAATTTTTTAAAATCTTGGCCTAAGTAATGCCTGTGTGGATAAATCATTTTCAAACATGTGTAGCTACGTTTCATCATTGAATTCACTTGTTCTTTGAATCTCAGTTTATAATCCAGGATCAATCCCAAATTTCTCGCGCTATTACTGAAAGGTATAATTCAATTTCTCATCTTCAGTTCCAATGCAAGAAGCAGATCATTTCTGATCTCGTCATTGCGACACAGAATGGCACTTTTTTTTTTTCGGATTGATTTTGAGTAAATATTCATTACAAACATCACCAAGTGATTGCAGATCTATATTGATCTCATTATTAATAACATGTTCTACTGCAATCCAATGTTGTTCTTCATTGAAATTCTCGATCATCCCAATTGCTGATTTTGATCAACTGATATGATTTGAAACATTTTGTAGAGAATACTGTACAGTATCGATTTCCTCCCTCCAAAGATGATAATCTCATCAGCGGAGCGCTTGTCAGTTTGGTGTTGGTTTATTGATTCCCATAAAGAGTTTCAAGTTCATCAGAGGTTTCATTCTCATCGTTCTAAGATTTGAATCCCTCTCTGACTATAATCCACAATAGTCATTCCAGTCAATGAAAACCACACAAGACTCATGCAAGAAATTTTCGCTCGAACTACATTTCCACCCCCCAAATCCACTCCCGCCTCTGGCAGTGCCGACCTATTGGAGACCGAGGCACCAATAAATCCGAGAAGCAAGTTGAGGAAGCGGATTTCACCGAGATTGAGAGCACGTGACACGGTGGGTGTTAAGTCGTCCAGAAAACACGGAGTGAGCCTTGGGCCATCGATGCGCAAATGGACTCCAATCTGCAGCCCAATCAACCGTCAGTTGTTAATCAGCAATCTTTTTCCGACGTGTTGCTGTCGCCCTGCAACACTATTTTGCTTTCCAGAAATGATTTCGCCCGGAGCTCAGCCGATTACGGGGAACATTCCTGAGAAGGGACTGGGCCTTAACGTGTGGCGTGATTGTTTGGTTGATGGATTGGGAAATCGATTGGAAGCGAATGCTCTAGCGACAGTATTTATTTCTATTGGAATGGAAGTGACTCATTTCGTAGAGATGACTGGAATTTTCTTTCCATCCTTATTATTCTTCAATGCAATGGTCATGTACGACGACGAATCATCTGAGATAAAGTAACGCTCCGAGCGGCTGCCATGTGGATGGGCGACCACGCCTGAAAAAAACTTGGTAGTCATCATCCTCTTCAGTGATATGAATCACATTTCCTGAGAAAAGAAGAGAAAACTTCACCTTGTTATTATGGACAAATTGCATCTTTTCTAAAGTTGAGGAAAAAAGCAATCAATATGAGGCTTGTCAATTATCTAGAGAAACCAAAAATAAATAATGATCGACAATACAAATTTCGCCATCAAATATCAACCAGTGACTCATTGGCGTATGTTTCACATATTTCGCAGCATTCCATCGAAAAAATTAAATAAACGTTAGCTGTTGCAGTCGACATTTCAGAAGAATTCGATAGAGAATGACTTCGGAGTGTCCTTCATAAACTGTCGTCTCATGCCCAGATAGCACAATGACCTATTTGGGACCAATGAGGGACAACGTAAATCGTCCGTAGGATACCGGTGGGCTTCCCAATCGTGTCACTCGGAAGCGGAAATGTTACCAAATTCCTACTTCCTAGGACGTCCCCAAGGTGTCCTGCACAAATCATAAGTATCAAACGGGGACTATATGGGATATGTTGGGGATCAAATTATGATGTTTTCAGGAGATCCGGTTTACGTCAGAAGGATATGAAGAGGACCTTGTCAGGTTAGGCTCCGGATCATTTTTTTTATAAATATGATGTCCTGTGGATATCCTGTACTATATTCATATTTTTTACCTTTTTTGGCCTCTATATAGGGAATATTGTGGAATGAAAGGAAACATTGACGGATGAACAGAAGTTTTTTCATTACTAATCTTCTACAAGTCAAAAAAAGACCCGAAAACTCATTCTGGAATATTATATTGATATAACACATAATTCGTCAACACAAATAAAAATTCTGAGAAAGTACAAAGAATTTGGATACAATAATAAATTTATTATTATATCACAGTAAAAAAAATTTAATGAATCCCAACTATCTACTGAAGTCTTCTGTTTTGATCTGTGCTTTCTTTGGCATGATGCATAGCCAGCTCTTAATTGTAGCTTCCAACGAGGCTTCTGTTTGACTTTTTAGGGATGGTTTTTTCCTCATGCCCTCTGAATTCAGAATATTCAGAGTTTAGAATGGGAAACAAGTCATTGGAATTTGATTACATTTTGGGTGAAACAATGATGGTGACTCCAAATTATCAGACTCTTTGAAATACAAATTATCATTGCCCTCATCATAAAAAACATCCATCTGGCCATTCAGTCAGAGTTTGATTCAAAGTCGTCATTTATGATATCATAAAGCTCCAAAAGTCTATATGTTCTTCGATTGATTCTCATAAGACATGCTTCATCCCATTTTTTTTTCGACATATTGATTCGAACTAATTTAACTTACCTGGAAATACTATTATTAACCTCTGTCTGCTGCGCTGCAAGTTTCTTTGTTCCTTATAATTCAATTAACCCAACACAACAACAAACTCAGTACAAACAACTGAACCAACGCCATTTTTCACTCCATGTTATGAGAACTGTCAAATTCACCGCTAAACACAGAGTTAGTGTAAACGAGCTGAAGCGTTCGGTTGTCATCGGATAAAAGTTGTATTGGATGATTCATATCGAATTTCCAACCGATAAAAACCGAACACCATAGCTCGTTTACTTGGAGGTTGCAGGAAATATCGGGTTTGTGTTGAAGAGAGTATGAAGTTGTAGAGTTTGTTTTGAATAGTACGATTGTTTGAACTTTAATCACAAAAGTCTTGGGATCCATAATACAAATGAAATCTATACTGAATAATTTTCAACACCACAGAGGGATATAATGTAGTCATAATATGATCAACTCAGGATACGTCGAGAACAAGATGAGGATATTTTCTTTACACTTCACTCATGATACGTGGAGAAATCCTGAGGACGTAACACCGTAATGTTACTCGGGAGGTCCTACAAAAATCAACTGTGATGAAATTGGGATATCCTCGGGATCTCAACTGGATATCAACTGAATATATCCTGTGGAGTGACTGGCATCGACCTTGGGATAGGGTGGGGATCAGTAAGCCAGGATGTTCTGCGGTGCTACATGGGCACAATTATAATATACTACGGATGATTTATGAGAACTCCTTAGGTGAAAATGAATAATGGAATTAGGATATCCTCAGGAAAATGTGTGCTATCTGGGTGGGTTTCCTCCCTCAATCCTCGCCGAGCCACCGTGCTGGGTAATCGCACGTTGAATGGTAAGGCCTCGTTGATCTATTGCTCGCACAAGTTTCGACTTTTGAGGGTTGACGTTCGTCAGCTGGTTAACAGAACGAACAATTTTAGAACAACGAACAATTGTGTGCTTTGTTGATGAGTTTTTTGTTTGATATGTCTCTCTCTCTATGTGGTTGTTGATGGAGTATCGCTGATATTCTTTTAATTGATGCAGGTAATGCACAGGGATCAGCTCTAACGCCTACAAAGTTACTGCTTTATATCAATGAATATTCCAGAGGGGCATTAGAGTCAATAGTATTGACGATAACGAATATAAAAAATTAGGGAGACATCAACTCGGTGAAATTCAATGCTTGGAGAACCCAGGCATGACTCTTCTCAAAGAAAGCCGTTTGATATTTATCTGATATGCAGATGTCAGGATTCCTACAGAGTCGGATATCTCTAGAAATTACGATCAGTAGATTTCATGGGAATACCATGTGAGTTTCCAGAAGCGTGGATTTCTATTTCATGTGAAAAAATACTTCACGTCCCATTAAAAACTTGGGTATTTTTTGTGGAGAAACTGCAGAAAAAAAGGCAGATATCGATTCCTTGGATAGATACGACCTGTCTAATGATGGGTATGTATGTATGAAGCTCAGTACCAGATATTCATTGAAATTTCTTGATTCTTTTGAGAGAAAAGCAATCCGTTTTGTTGGTGATTGTTTGCTCACGGACTCGCTCACATCTTGGGGCACCGTTTAGGTGGTAGAAAAGACTTGTCTCTCTTGCATAGATATTTTTACAGTTGGTGCTCTTCCAAATTGACGTCAATATTTCTACCCTTGGCAGTATCAACACGGATCACCCGACGAGAACAGAATTCTCACCCCTATGATGTGAGCTTGAAGACCTGCGGAACCTCTCCCCTTTATAGATTAATTCAATGATCGCGAAAACCCTCCAGAGAATAAAACATCGGTACTACTGGTCGAGTTTGCAGAGGGACGTGGAAAGATTTGTAAAAGGATGCAAAGATTGTCAGGCGCGGAAAGGAGAAAAAAATAAGAAACCAGTGGGATTATTACAACCAATAGAAGTGGGCACACCATTTGAAAGGGTTGGAATAGGTATACTAGGACCTTTCAGAAAAAGCAGGAACGGAAAAACAGTTATCATAGTAGCAACGGACTACGCCACACGATGGGCTGAAACAGAAGCGCTTTCCTGTGGAAAGGCAGGCCCAGTTGCAAAATTCATTTTGAACAAAATTATAACTCGTCACGGTGCCCCGAAATATATACTCAGTGATCAAGGAAAAACTTTCCAGTCGGAACTCGTTCGAGAATTACTGAGAACTATGGGGACTATGAACCAATTCACGACGGCATACCACCCAGCTTGCAACGGACTCACAGAAAGGCTCAACAAAACGCTGGCAGATATGCTAGCAATATTCACCAGTACAGACCAAACGGACTGGGATGAATTCCTACCACACGTGACTTGGGCATACAATACGGCTACTCAGGCAACAACGAAGTTTTCTCCATTCATGTTAGTGTACGGAAGAGAACCCATCCTACCAACGGAGGCAAATCTCATGCAGGAAGTGAACTCACCAGACGCTAGACAAATCAGAGAAAGAGCACTCGCAGTGAGAAGCCAAGCAATAGAAAATATTAGCAAACGACAAGTTGAAGACAAAACGAGATATGATAGTAAGCATCGTCATCTAGAATTCGAAGTGGGAGATTCTGTTAAAGTTTTCACCCCCGTGAGAAAAGTTGGCCGCAGCGAAAAACTTCTTCTAAGGTGGTTTGGGCCTTATTACGTGATCAGAAAAATAAGTGATGTTAATTATGAAATACAAAAAGGCCCCTCAAAGAATTGTAAGAAAGACATAGTACACGTGAGTCGAATGCTCCCGTTTAACGACCCGTGGACTCCCGAGGTAATCCCGGAAGAAAGCGAATGAAATATAATAATAATAAGAAAATATCACGACACTTCATTTTTTGTAGTCTCTTTCAGATCACTAGTTTATAATAAGTAGTTTCGTTTATTCTTAATATATTAAAAGTATATACAGATATATAACTATAATTTTTTTTAAGGTTCCTGTGGTTCACAATGGTACATGGGTATCAAAATTTGGAAGTAACAGCGGGAGCATTTTGGAAACCTCTGGCAGAATCAGTGTCATACGAGGCAACAATCCCGCTGGTGTACAAAGCTAAGTGGTATGACGGCATCAATATGGAAGAGGTAGTCAACACACGACAGTGTGACGAAAATATATCAAAAGAATGCGCCATACTTCAATCCCTCGACGGTTTGCAGAAGGCATATGCAACAGAATTTCTCTCATTAACTAGAAGCTGGAGCCCAAAGTTCATGGAGAACTGTTCATATCCGTCAGAGAGATACACACGGAAGAGAAGGGCGCTGGACTTCCTGGGTGAGGGACTTTCTTGGTGCTGCGGAGTGGCAACACAGCATAAAATGGACGCACTGGTAACTGATGAAAATAATTTGAAATCACAAATATCGAGACTTAACGCAGCACTCTCTAGTTCTATCAAAACAATTTCTGAGAACTCTTTGAAATTTCAACAATACGAAGAATCCGTAGCAAATTCTTTTCATGACACTGAGGGACATATTCACAAGTTGGAATATGCCTTCAACAATTTACAAAATAGCATCAGATATAACGAAAACCAACAAGAACAATTTCTAGTTTACGCTTTAGAAAACCAGTTCAGAAACTTGAAAAATACTATCCAGCTAACGAGAGCAATTAAGAGACAGGGTGTATTGTCTTCCTGTAGACAACATATCATTCCCATAAATATCTTAGACCCGTCAACTCTGAGTCATGATCTAAAGAACCTCAGAGAAGAAATTTTTTCTTCCGAACAAGATCTCGCAATACCATTGAAAGATCTGTCTAGATATTTTCAACTTCCAATTGCTGACTGCTCATTTTCAGGGGACGACATTTATATTAACATTCGAGTCCCGATCATCCAAAGCGGTCAGAAATGGGAATTGTTCGAGCTAATCACCACCCCATTCGCATGGTACAATCAGACATGCAAAATCCAACACGAGACTATTTTTCTAGCCGTATCTGGCGATATCAAACGAAAAAATAATCAGATACGCCAAATTTCAGGCAGCGGATTGGGCCACTGCAAACCAATGCACGACAAACTCTGTTTTCTACCAAGATTTTCTGCTGACCCCTTTCAAGGCCCAGGGTGCGCCAAAAAATTATTCAATGGAGCAACAGTGGACGAAATAAGCCAACACTGCCCAATGAATTGTCACAGGTCAAATTTACCTCTAATTTCCGAAATCGAAGAGGAAACTTATATAATCACCCATCCAAAACCCAATACGCACATTATTTGCCCACAGTCCACTTTAACTATCCCGTCTGAGGCGTATTCAACACCAGGCGCCATTAAAGTCAGTGTACCATGTAAATGTTACCTTCAAATGGGTAGCGAAGAAATTATTCCCAAAAGATTCCCCTGCAACTCTGCAATTCCACCCACCGCCTCTGTTACTCATATCATTCCGGCAGCATGGTCCAATCTCAAGTCGTTCGTTTTAAACCCAAAATTCCAACATAGCACACCAACATTTCAAAACATTGAGGAATGTCTTAACACAAATTGGACTTTAGACACACCACACATAAACCTAACATCGACACGAGACAACATTGAAAAAATTTTAAATAATATGGAGGAACAAAATTTGATTTCATATGCGAATGTTTACAGTGCACACGGAGATTCAGTTTTTTTATTATGGAATACAATCCTATCACTTGGTATGTTATATTTATTGTTCCAAAATCGACGAATGTTACCAGTGTTCGCAGCGTTGCCAAACCCAGTACAAGCCCAAACGAAAACACCCACACACCACAGCGTAGCATTTTATATGATCTGTGTAACATTCGTAATTTTCATAAGCTACCTCGTCATATGGTTAGTGTGGCTATGGTTAAAAACCAGACTATCTTCAAAAACCTCGATCAAAGTCATCGAGCCAAGAAATAATCCAGAGACTGAGTCTCTGAGTACAAATTATGTCTTGGAGTTTGATAAAATTCAAGGACTCTCCCTCACCCCAGGACAGAGTATTCCTTGCATTTTGAGAGAGGTAGAAAAAGAAGGAGCAGTCACTCTGCGAAACCAGGATTGAATATATATATATATACATATATTGTTTTCATATGTGAGAGGATTAAGAGATGAGTATGAAAGTACCAAATGAAAAAAAAAGCGAGTAGTAAATAATGAGTCAAAAGGAAAGGATATTTGATTCAGCCAAATTTGCGAACAGGTATAATTTTTCATTTGTAAATTACTTTATCATCATAAAGAAAACTAGTCTAGGCAAATCAACAGTATATACATACTGATATATCGCTTGCCACAAAGTTGAGTAGATCAAAACACAATTGACAATGCAATTTTTTTTTTCAAAAATCCTCGGAGGAGGAACCTTCATAAAAGTATTTTCAAAAGAATTGAAATTAAAGGAAAAAATAACTGGGAGAGGAAAACGTGGAAAAACCGAATATGATCACCACTCATCGTTCACCTCAACCAATTATTTTTTGAGTTCTTCGTATTTTTTTATTCAAGAAAATATAGAAGACGATTTTTGAAAAATCGATTATTCTTGTCGAATTTTCAAAAGATTACACAGTTCACTATCAGTCACGAATGCGGTCAAAACCATTATTCAATGTTCACAGATGATGCTCTTCATCTTATAAAATTCACGTACGAATAGCAATATTAAGGAAAGAAAATATTCGTATTCCTTGAAAGAGGCCTGCAGCCCGTAGAAAAAAAAAAGAATAGTGATATACCTAGTTGCTTGCTAGGTATGATTCATTTCGAAATAAATAGCAAATAAATTTTTTTTTTGTTTGTTAATGTTTAGAAGAAAAATCGGAATGAGAAGAATACCAACCGATTACTGCAAAATTTTAGAGAATTCAGTTTTCAATACTCCATTTGTATAATGTCGTATATTTTAGATATAATGAACATTGCTTAACTTCTTATCCAATTCTATATAAATAAAAATATTCGATATATATGTTTATATACTTGATAAAGAAACGTAGGCATTAGTATTAAGTAGATCCAGGGCCAATATTCATATTTCACTGGAAATATTTACTCTCATCACTACTAGAGATAGGTGATATAGCATAAATACATAATACGTATTAAAAAGAAAAACATTCGGCAATTGCCAATAATCTACCTTGTTTTGTTTTTTCATGTGAGGGGTACACACTCAGAGCCTAAGTCCCGGCCAGAAGCAGCGAGCCCACCAGACCTGGAAGGAGATAGGGCGTTTCCAGAAGGACCGACGTCAATAAAACCAGAAAGCTTGCACTCGACGTACCATGCATGGTCAATCACGGGGGATGCGGACAATTAAGGCGAGGACGCACCTGATTTACCCTGGCCTAAGTAACTTCTCCCAGATATAAAATGATTTGGAACATCGCATCGAAAACACATACCGAAAGCTGACTCAAATGCTCATCTAAAATAAGAAACGAATCGAAAAACTCACAACAAACTCGAGTTTTCGTTTATACCGCAATACTACCAGGAAAATATAGAATGCAGCAATATTTTGCGCTATAAGTTCAGACGAGCAATCTAACCAGAATAATAAACCCACTGATGTCACAAGGTCAATACTCGTTGCAACGGCCACGATGATCCAAGACTCAACGAACTCGTGGAATTCGCATAGTCTGCAAAATACACGAACAGACCAAGCCAGCGACCCAGTATTATCAAAACAATAAAAGCTAATTGACATGCAGCAGTCGATGAACTCAGAGAAATTGCAAGCTAGCAGTAGGACTACCACAACAGACGCCAATGTCAACCCCTGGATGTATCCAACGGACGGAGAGGCGAACATGGTAATCGGGCAAAGAGGCGGACGAGGGTTCTAGAGAGTGTATGCCCAGAGCAGACAGCCAGTTACCCATTCTTTGTATTTATTTTTACGATATTCAAACATCAGGTTTTACTTGACGTAGTGAATTAAATGATAAAAATAAGCTAGTATCTAAAGCTGGGGGCCAGCTTTCTTCGGGGGAGGAGTCATGTCATGAAATGCCCAAATTTGGAAAAAATCATTAATTATTCTTGCTATCATTTCATTGGGGAAATCAGGGCGAGGATTATTTTGTTATAAAAACCTTGCGACAAGTTCAGTAATGTTTAGAAAAACATCAGGCCATCAACTCGCACTGCGAGCCCGTCCATGTTTTGGAAAACAATCATGGTAATGATTCGTCACGTTCGCTTGAACTTGAAGATTCATTATAAATAAACGGGAGGATGAATAACGGGGAGTAGTGACGTTCGCTGATCGAGTTGCTGACTGATCTCCTGAAGAAAGAAGAGCCCGGAATGCATCCTATCTCAATGTAAGAACCATTTAATCCTAACTATTCTTTTGTGAATGTTTTCCGATGACTTATATTTGCTATTGTGTTTTATATGAATAAATGTTACTTGGTTAATCTGGTGTTTTGGTGATTTGGGTTGAACAGAGAGTACAGACCGAGATGAATCATTGAGCCCTAAGCTCCCCTACGAATAACTACCGGGAGCAAGCCCCGTTCCCGACAATATGTTGGAGGTGCCTAGCTTCGTTCCTGAAGACCGATTCCTCATAATTGAATCTCTTACTGGTCTGCTATGGCTTGCAATGAAATTTGTTAAACATCGCATCAAAAAAAAAACTGTAGCTGAGGCAGTATCAAAAAAAACATATATATATATATATATATATATATATATATATATATATATATATATATATATATATATATATATATATATATATATATATATATATATATATATATATATATATATATATAATATAACATAAATAAGGCTTTCGATACATGGATATCGAAAGCGAATTTGAATTGTCATATTGAAATTTTTCCAAACACTAAAGTACAAGAATATGAGTGCAAAAGAGTTCATCTCTGTTATGAAATTGAATGTTCCATTAAAAATTTGAAAGATCGGTGTTTTACTTTATGGATTGGAGGGTGAAATTTCAGTATTCCGCCAACAAGCGTTAGAAAAAAACAAATTTTCGTTGTCCTGAAAAGAAGGGGAAATTTCGGGCGGAATTGGATGGAAAAAAATATATGCTTCGAGCCCGGTTCTTCTGGTTTTGGGGGCATAACAAAATGAGACCGCCAAAAAATTCGTTCAAATCAGGAGACTGAAATACGTAAGTTCCGAATATGAATTTTTTCTAACGCTTGTCGGCGGACTAATAAAATTCTATCAATTGAAGTTTGATGGAAAATTGAAAAATTGAGTAGTTTATAATCTGTCCTTGCCTAAAAAATGATACTTTATCTTTAATTTTGTGAGTGAAGTGCAACTCATTCTACGCTTCTCATGAAAATATATTTTCTTCCACGTTTCAAAATTTTTTCTTTCGACTCATCTCAAGTGAACATCCCATAGATAGGGCATTTATGATTTATGTTACGTCTCAGAAACGTTCCTTTGGGTATCATCGAACTGAAACATTCCTTACCAAGATCACACATTGTGTATGCAATGTCTCAGAAATATATCTCCTGAAACATTTCAACTGATAGGTTGACAGGTTTGATTGTTTTTGATTTTTTTCTGATTTAACTTTTTTCATAGAAGTTGTTATTTGAATTTTTTGATTCGGAGAAGAAAAAAACCAAAAAATAGTTCATCAAACTTCATTCTCTCCACAAAAAAAAATGTTTTCTGCTCAGGACATTGACGGATTCTGCTACGTCTCTACAATGTGTCCGAGTCAAAAGAAAACTTTTTACAGAAATAAATTCAAAAATGTAACAGTTACCTTCCCGAGAAAATTCCAAAAGCTTTGGGTCAAAAACCCAAGAAGGCGCTGATGGTGGTTATTTGTTCCAGTTGTAGTGAAGATACCGGATCACTGACATCTTGTGATAGTGTCAATTGACTTTGACGACGTATTCCCGACATGTTATGCGATTTTGAAATTTCGAATACTCTGAAGCATAGCTTTCGAATGTATTTCAATGAAATACTCTTCTGCGAGTTATGAACTGTTTTTCATTCAATAGTAGATGAAGAATGTTTTATGATAAATGCGCTGAAAAGTCATCGTTTAATCCAAAAATAACTCAGTGTAAATTTTTTTTTGGAATCTGATATTCAACACATTTGTTGTGATTCCTTCGGAACTCACGATGCCACTATCGAAAGGAGACTTACAATAGTATACTATTTTTTCTTCAAATGTAGCAATTTTCAACCATAAATAGTACAATTCATACGCTATTTTTACTCGAAATTAACTGTGACAACTATCAAAGTTGTCTAGATGTTAGAAATTAAATTAATTAAGTCGTCGGTGGGATTTGCGTCTCCCTGGTTACAGTTGTTTGACAGTTATTTTATGTTATTAAAGACAGCTCATTGTTGTTGCAACCGCAAATTTAGTGCGAAAATGGAAAACCTAAACGAAATTGAATCCGCGGCTAGTGATGCAGTAGCACGTTTGGGGCCCTGCAAGTCCGGAATAAAGTATCGGTTAGCGTACAAGAGTGGTGCGATACAAGAGGAGTACGGCAAGTTACCGAAGACGTTTTACTGGCATATTTTAATATAATGGAAAATGAGAATGAATGGAAATCTTCTACAATGTGGTCACGATACTCTATGATAAAATTCGAGTCAGTTATTAGAAAAAATGTGGATATAAGCAAATTTTTAAAGTTACGTGCCTTTCTGAAAAAGACAAGCGAAGGATATACTGCAAAGAAGTCTAAAGTTTTCACTAAAGACGAGTTTGATGAGTTTTTGTTTGAAGCGCCAGATAAGTTGTATTTAGGATTGAAGGTAAAAAAAATTATATTGCAAAGCATGTAGTATACTCTACTAAATTATAAAAATATTTCAGATTGTTTTGTTGATTGGGGTTACCGGCGCCTGTCGATGCGACGAATTGGTAAAAATTAAGACTGTGGACATTGAGGATAAAGAAAATGTAATAATTATCAAAATCCCAGACAGTAAAACACGATAAATTAGATCTTTTACGATAATTGGTCAAAACTACATTAAACTGTATAGAAAGTATGCATCACTGCGGCCTGAAAATTTCACAGAAAACTGATTTTTTATAAAGTTCCAAAATGGAAAGTGTTACCGAAGCGTCATGGGAATACATTCGATCAGCGCAGTAGCCCAAAAAGTAGCTAGTTATTTAAATTCAAACGATGCAAGCGCATACACGGGTTACTGTTTACGACGAACTTCAGCAACACATTTAATTGATGGAGGCGGAAATCTAGAATGCCTCAAACGACATGGGGGCTGGATATCAAGCACGGTTGCCGAAGGATATATGGAGGATTCAATTAGAAATAAGAACGATAATGCTCAAAAAAATTTAAACCCTCATGATTCGCCAACATCGGGAATGATTGCTGAAAGTTGTGCTCGACCATCAGTATCATCAACAATTACCAATGCGTATCAAGAGTCGGGAACATTTTTGCAAGGTTTCAATTTTGAAAATGCTTCATTAACTAATTGTACTTTTGATATCACTATAATTAAAAATGATGTTTAGTTGTTGTTAATGACATTTGTATTGTTGCTTTGTGACATGTTTCATATTGTTGCCATGACAAAATTTTTCCCTCCGCCGTAAAGAAATGGGAAAAAAACTGCTGCCGGCGGAGACATCAAACTTTTACAGGATCAAGTTAGGTAAGTAATGTCATCATTATTTGACGTTTGAAGAAAAAATGCTTTTATTCTCTCGAAATCCCAGGTGAGTTGCAGAAATTGATGTATCGTTTTGAACTGCGTCATATAATGTGTGACGCCACGTATTCTGAAGAAAACCGCTACTCTCATAGGAGATATGTTGTATTTGGTGGCGAGATGAATTTTTATTATTGATTGGTTTGTATCGAACGATAAGAGCATAAAAAATCCGTCATGAGCTCGTCGATACCACAGCATTCTGCATTGGTAGTTCCTACAGTTTTCTGTAATCCGTCCAATTTTGTTGAATACTTCAGGTCAACAACCGTCACAGGAATTGCACCACATACTTAGTTTTTACAAGTATGCTCTTGCGTATCTGAACTTGTTTCTGTAATCTGTGATTTCAAGCGAAGCAAGATGAATGTTCTCTGTTATATCGTTGATCCATTGCTCGCACAAGTTTCGACTTCTGAGGGTTGACGTTCGTCAGCTGGTTGACGGAACGAACAATTCTAGAACCATTTTAGAACGATATCAAACACACATTTCGGCTTGCTGGGTTTCATCAAATTTTTTTTCACCTTTCCTCTGATGGGGATGAATGAAACTCCTGAAGCCACGGTCAAAGCCTTTTCTGAGATGAAGAAGACTGAAGTCTCTGCAGCCACGGTCGAAGACTTTTCCAGGTGTGGGTTATTGAAGCCTCTGAAGTCAATCTCGATGCTGCTCTCAAGCTCCTAGTTTTCATCCAACGTTCCCCTCTTACAATTCAAATGATATTCGATGAAGTTATTTCGTTCATTCAAGATTCCACACTACAATTTCCAAGCAGAGGGCAGTATATTCGCATTTCGAAACCACCATCTCCCAAACAACACCAGTAACAATCACATTCCTGGCATCATTAACAGGTTCCGAGGTCCTCCATGTCCACTTGTCCCAAAAAATCGAGCGATAGAAACGTGTTCGAAGATCACACCAGAGTCCAATTTGCATTTGAATGAGCCACTTCGCATTTCTGTACACCGTCATTCCGTGTTCGAAACGAAATCGTTGCGTATGGAATTATTGCGTCCGATGGACACGAACAACGTTTGAATGAGTTGCCCACCAAACAGTGGCTGCATAATATGGATAAGCATGCATGTGATGGATTCGGTTGACCGCAAACGCGTATTTCATGCCGCTCTGGTCGTATTCTGATAACTTTGGCGTGAAGCTGCGTGATTTCCGGATTTGGAGGATGGCCCGGCTGTGCCGGAAATAACGAGGACTCTTGTCACAACAGATGATGGTAGTAATTGGGATTGAAGAATTGTGGTGGTGTAATTTACTATAGCGCATTCACGTAGAAACCCTTTCGAGCCCAGTTATGTCATATGAGTCCAAGAGACGGATTAGAGGTTCATCTATCTGTTCACCAGATGAAGCATACTTTTTATAGGGTTTCATGAATGGACGAATACGCCTATAATGGCTTGTCCATCAAAATGTGGTCCAGACTGTATACAAAAAGATTAAAAAATTTCCACCATATTGAAAACTTTTATTGTAATGATTTTTCAGAAATTTTTTTCTTCATAATAATTGTGTGTTGTGTCTTGCAGAATACTTACAGGGAACGAAAATTGAAATTTTGACCAGGTGTAAACCACATCCCATTTTTGTATCATCAAAAGTTCATTCAAAGCAGTTGTTCAGTATTGAAATCAATATTCAAATTTGGAATCACATCCAGGGTAGTTCACTCTTGATCAAAATTCTATTTTTTGTTTTCCTCTGTACACTGTCCGAATATTAGAAATTTTGTCAACTCATATGCAAGTATTCCGCAATACAACAATATTTATGAGGAATGAAATATTTTGACAAATCGAAAATAAAAAAGGTTCCATATGGTTGAAATTTTTTTCTCTGTTTATAGTCTGGACCACATTTTGATTGGCAAGCCATTATAGGCGTATTCGTCTATTTATGAAACCCTATAAAAAGTATGTTTCATCCGGTAAACATATGGGAGAGGGTTGACCTCTATTCCATGTCTTGGACTATATGGCCTATATCATTGTTCATGAAGATAATGTCATTTCTGACATTTATAAAAAACGAACAAAGCTAAACTAGAAGAGAATATTCGTGAAAGTTTTGGTTTCCGAAACGACAAAGATAAGTATTTTTATAAAAATTGTTAAAAGATAATCAGTTTGTACCTTAGGATGGCGACATTCTGTATGTTCCAATTCTATCATTGTATGTTTCTATGCAAAAAGATAGGTATCGTAGCAACGTTTTTGTTTTCAATGTAACATGTTATGAATTGTCTATCCTTTGCATAATATAGTTATTTGCAAATACCAAATGAAAAGTTGTCCCAATCAAGCTCAGTTTTTATCAGGGTATGGGCCCAGTCCTCGTTTAAGGACTAGAAGTTATTAGAAGCTTGGAGAAATATCAGAGAAAACTTCGGTTGAGATTTCAGTAATCTGAAATATGTCAGCGAATATCATTGTACCAGTTCTCGAGTCATACAACTTCAACAATTGGCGTTTTCATATCATAACCATCCTCAAAAGGGAACAGTGTGAGGATGCGATCCTGAAGAGTCCACCTGGTCCAAATGATTCGGCCGAGATAAGGAACAAATTTAAGAAAAATGATTCGAAAGCCCAATCTATCATTGTTCAAGGAGTCTCAGATAAACACCTTGATTCGATCAAAGACTGTAAAACAGCAAGAGAACAGCTAGCAGCTCTCAAGGATGTATTCAATAGAACAAGTTCGTTTACCAAACTGTCGCTGTGGAGAAACCTATTTAGTCTAAGTTCTAAAGTTAACAAAAAGTTGGAAGATCACTTCCTCAAATTTTAAACCATTATAAGGGATTTAAGAGACCTTGGATCTACGATCGATGAAAGTGATAGAGTTTGTCACCTGTTGTTATCCTTGCCCCAAAAATTCGATACTGTAGTAACTGCTCTCGAAACGGTGTCTGATGCCAAAATGGATTTTGTCAAAGCAAGATTGCTCGATGAAGAAATTGAAGTTGATTCGAGGTCAGAAGCAGATGAATATCAAAGAAAGGAAGTAAGTTTCAGAGCAGAAACATTCAACAAAGGATGTGGAAGTGAATCTCATTTCAAAGCACAATGACCTAAGTAATGTGAGAGGTGGCTCAAAGGGTGCTTACAGAGGTTTTAGAGGAATAAGCAGAGGTTTTTCGAGGTTATGTGAACCCAATCAAAAGGAATAATATCCAAGAAAATTATCGGAACGGAGGGCAACAAGCCAATGCGGCAGCAGAAGAGAGTATTGCAATCTCTGCAGCAAATTTATGTGACAGTGTACATAACGTTACATTTGTTTTGGACTCTGGTGCAAGCAATCAGAAAAACTAGAACCCTACATGCATGATATTGAAATCCTTGACCACTGCATTACTGTTCATAATGCCAATGGCCAAACTTTGAGTACAAATAGGATAGGAGTTCTGAAAGCCAAATGTCAAGGACATGTGTTATCCATTGAAGCTTCAATTGTACCTCAAATGAAACAAAATCTTTTTTCTGCGTCGAGAATAACTTCAAAAGGTCACACAATTTTCGTTGAAAAGGATCAGGCTATAATCAGTGGCAAATACCTGAATTTGACTTGTGAAAGACGAGGTGGCCTTTACATATTAGAGATTGATGAAATTGTTGAACCTGAACAGTGCAATAATACTATTGATAATGAAACTTGTCATCGGAGGCTTGGTCATGCTGGAAGAGAATCGTTACTTCAACTCGGATTGAGTTCTTTAGACAAACCATGCGAAGAGAATCGTTACTTCAACTCGGATTGAGTCCTTTAGACAAACCATGCGAATCATGTATAGAAGGAAAATTATCTCGCTCCCCATTTGGTAAAAACGAAAGACGTACTACTGCAATTGGTGAATTAGTACACAGTGATATTTGTGGACCAATAACACCATCTACTTCTGATGGTGGTAAATACTTTCAAGTCATTCTAGAAGACTTTTCCCATTTTGTGGTAGTTAAAATTCTCAAAATGAGAAATGAAGCTGAAACCAATTTAATGGAGTATGTTCAAGAATCTGAAACCCAACACAATGCCAAAGTGAAATGATTTCGTCTGGATAATGGTGGAGGATTCAGTTCGAATAGGTTCAAAGATTTCGCAAAGAGAAGAGGAATCATTTTTGAGTACACTATGGCTCATAGTCCCCAAATGAACGGAAAATCGGAAAGAATGAACCGTACCCTACTGAATATGATCCGTACAAAAATTATTGATTCCGGAGTTTCCAAGGTACTATGGGGTGAGGCATTAAAATGTTCTGCATATGAATTGAATAGAACCCCAACATCTGTTCTTGGTAAAGGGGTAACTCCATCACAGATATATAACGGAAGAAATGATATCAGTAAACTGAGAATTTTTGGTTGCCGTGCATTGGATGTCGCATTGCCAAAAGAAAACAAAATAGACCCCAAAGCAAAAAGGGCAGTTATGATTGGCTACTGTGGTGGTGGCTATAGATTGTGGTCACCAACTGAAGAACGAATAATAAAGTCACGTGATGTACGATTCGATGAGAAAGTTACTAAATTCAAGGTAAATAATAGAAGTGGGATGATTAATTTACCAGAAAATCATACTGAGGATATCACACCTTCATCAACAGAGTCTGATTCAGAAGAATTTGATGAGAGCAAAACTGAAATCAAAGAAAAAGAGGAAGAAAATAGTTCAGATGAATCCAGCGGAGAAAATGTTGAAGACCATGGCGTTAGAACCAGATCAGGAAGATGTGTAACCCAACCAAAGCTACTTAGCGACTATGAGTTATACACTACATATTGTTTGCTTTCCACTTCGATACAGGAACCAAAATCATATGAGGAGGCAATCAAACAGAAAGATTGGAAAGAAGCAATGAACTCAGAATTGGATTCCCATAAAAAATTAGAAACATTCACACCAGCTGTGTTGCCACAAGATCAAGTAGCTATAGACACTCGTTGGATCTTCAAAACTGAAGAAAATGGCAGCAAAAAGGCGCGATTGGTAGCTAGAGGTTTCCAAGTACCATACGAAGAAGGAGGAGAATTCAGCTATGCACCTGTTTGTAGATTACCTACAATCAGAATCCTAATGTCTTTTGCTATACAGAAAGATTGAAAATTGGGACAAATGGATGTTCCCACAGCATTTTTGAATGGTTTCATAGATAATGAGATATATATCAAGAAACCTGAGGGATTGGACAGTAAATCAAAATATTTCAAGCTCAACCGAGCTTTGTATGGTCTCCGAAATGCTCCAAAATGCTGGAACATGAAATTTAATGAAGTGATGTCCAAACTCAAATTCAGAAGATCAGAATATGACTATTGTTTGTATCACAAAAATGATGTATACTTAGTGCTTTTCGTCGATGATGCACTGATTACAGGACCTGATGAAGACGTGGAACTGTTGCTGAGCAGTTTGCACACTGAATTCAAAATAAAAATTATAGGAGAGGTTCAGTAATTTTTGGGAATTAAAATAACACGAGATGACAATGGTCTCCATATCATCCAGTCAAAAATTATAAACCGATTACTCGAAGAATTCCGCATGAAGGACAGCCATGGAGTGGCTACTCCAATGGAAACAAACTTCCAAGTTACAGATGGAAACATGTTGGAAGATGTTCCTTACAGGAGGCTGGTATGCAGCCTGATGTACCTTTCCCTTGTCACACGACCAGATATTACATATAGTGTCTCATACCTCAGTCAATATTTGGACAAGCCCACCAGCCAAACTTGGAAAGCTGCCAAACGTATATTGAAATATCTCAAAAATACGAAAAATTTGGGATTGCATTATCAAAAAGAAAAAAATGGTCTAGAAGGAATGTGTAATGCTGATTGGGGGGCGATCGCAACACTAGGAGAAGTGTTAGTGGATTCGTAGGTTTCCATGCAGGAAATCCAATCTCTTGGCATTCACGAAAACGAGGATGTGTGGCTCTGTCTTCGATGGAGGCAGAATACATATCAGCAGCAGCAGCATCCCAAGAAATCGTGAATTTGAAAGGGGTTGTATCTCATTTTGACGAAGATCGAATTGCTATTTTGAAAATCGACAATTCAAGTGCAATGTCAATGATCAAAAGTTTTGAAAACTCTAAGCGAAGCAAACATATCGAAATAAGGTATCATTTTATCAAAGATCTTTATCAGAAAAAACAAATATCTGTTGAATATGTTAATTCCGATGATAATTATGCCGATATGTTTACCAAATCTCTGGGAAAAGTTAAGTTTCAACATTTCAGAAACTTTATACTGAGATAACACCTCAATAGTGAGTTCCATTATGTTATTTTTTTGGTTCTATGTATTGTATTTTTTGATAGTCAAATATGAGATTTACGGAAAGTTGCTGAGTAATTGAACGTGTTCCATTCAAGAGGAACTATTTTTGAATCATGGCAGCAACTTCTCGAGATAGATTGAAAATCTACCCTTCTACAATTGTATAGATTCCAATATGAATTCCTACTTCTTCAGATTGTGTTAGGTTAGGAACTCAAAAAAGCTAAAAGAATTGAGGAAGGTCTTTCAAGATAAAGTTTTTTCTCATCATCGTCTGAATAATCTCGCCTTCTGTCAACTGACATCAGTTTTGATTCTGAGATTTTCAAAACTATTTTCTATATTCGGATTATGTATTGAAAGTATCGTACTTTTTTTAACCCGGAGCGGTAGCTACTAACTTCATTATGGAGATGGATAATAAGTTTGGCCCTTTCAACACCATAAACATAGCAAATGCTTTGATAAAAAACTTCAACTAGAGGTAAAGAATTCACTCAACAATAGCAACAGTCACGACAAAATGGCTGAAAGTGAAATGAAACGAACAAAACTGAATGGAATGGAATTTAATATTGAGTTCAGCGGAACTTCAGAAAGTATTAAAATTTCAAATACCTGAAATCGAATTCGAATTATCAAACTGTCATACATCTCTGTATGGGATTAGCTTTCTATAAGGTGGCCTGTCTACCCAAATTTTCTGTACTGATGAATTTATTGGTGAAAGAAAGATCCTGCCAGAGTTTCGATATCGAAATTAACTCGTGAGCTGTCGCTTGATTGGAATCGCATCTTTGAAAGATCGCAGTTACACCATTACCTACCGTCAATGGAGGTGAGCTCTCACTTCTATTTCTCAAATCGAGAAGAATTGACTAAACAAAAGCACAGGTATCAGTCAACGCCCCATACATCTTGCTATATTGATTGTTTATGTCCATTTATTGAATTCCGCACCACTGTACCTGCTTCACAAATTTGTCAACATGGCAACTCAGACTCATTTTTTTGTGAGAATTCCGCCGCTCTATAGAAAAAAACCCGTTTCATCTACAGCCTGCGGAAATCTCAAGAAATATTAACAGAGTAATTAGAGAACGCCCACAGCATCGCCCAGACCAGAATGAGTAATGCTAAGCTCCTGCGAAAAGTAGATGATGAAAGTTTCCGGAAAAATTGAAATTTCTCGTCGGGATCTCGGCCGGTCGGTGGTGAGAGGCGCAATTCTGTAGAGTTGCTGGCTGTGAATTCGGTGGTTGCGGCGTTGCCAGATGTGAGTATAAGAAGAATGGTAGTTGGATTAGGAAACACAAAACAAGCAAAATTCAAGGTTATCCAATTTTGAACCTGATTATTTCCCTCAATGCGAATGAACGCACTATTATCAAATGGTGGATATACTGGTATAAGCTTAGAATCTTAATGCATGCCGCCATTTCGTTTTTGAATTTTGAAATATAATTCAACTCTGGTCAACGATGTGCGTCATTATGTAATCATAAGCCAAAATTTTTATTTTTTTGTTTGGTATGTCAGAGTGTCTTTTCAAAATGCACCTGGATGTGAAGGGGTTGACTGCACTAGACCTTTTAACCGATTGAACTGATCAAAATAAACTGGGCGTATGGCTCACTTTTCAGGTGATAGCTTGGGTACTATATTGTTTCTGTGATCGATTTTGATGTTTCCTGGGTTTACATGTTCTCAAAATAATTTCAACATATATCCCCCCTTCACCAAGCTCAATCGACCAAAATGCGTGCATTTCCACGATTTTCGAAATTTTGGTTTCAAGGAAACGCTTTGTGTATAATAATTTAATATAAAATACCTCGACCTGCGATCTTGAGATTTCATCAAATCATCATGTACTCAAGTCATTTGCTAAGCGAAATTTCAAAAATCGTGGCAGTGCAGCACATATTTCAACCGATTAAACTCAGTGCACTCGGTATATAACCCCCGAGTGGTTGAAATTGCCCCAAATTGGAGAATAGTTGAATTATACCCTCACAACTCTATTTCAACAAGTTTCCCATGATTTGGACTCAGAATACATGTTTTCCCGTGATAGATTCGATTATCTGCAATTTTTCGGCAGAAAAAGGACCACGTACAGTACTCCTGATATTGCATCCATTAGCCTCCAATGGAAGTATCCTCATAAATCAGATATTTCATCCGATTGGAACAATTACTCTTCTTCATCGAAGACATTCGAAAAGACCACATGAATAACAAACTTCATGAATAAGTCCTCGTTTAAGGAACAACTTTCATTATTTTCATTGTTTTGAGTGCTCATTTCGTTTAACAGTAAGAGGAAACATCCTTCTCCTACTGCAAAAATCAGTTGAATTACTGAATATTATTTTCAAATTTCTGGTTGGACCCATTTCACTTGATTCATTTCAGTAGATAATGAGACATTCGTGAAGCAATATCAACAGAGAGTAAAACCCAAAATTCAATGCTGAATCAAAATTATCATAGAATTAAGATGTCCTTGAATATTAGCAATCTGTGAGTCGAAATACGAAATATATAATGGAAATAGCTGATTCAACGGAAACAGAACATTGAAAAGATCATATTACAGGTTCCTTTGTAGCAGGAAAGAAGTCTGGTTATCTGTATTTTCACTGCCGGTGGTCTTCTGAATCGTTGTCAATCGTTCCTCCCTACAGAAACCCCATCGCCCCCCGTTGAACTTTGGGAATAATTTCCCAATGAGGTTCTCCTAAAGGCTCACAAACTTTGGAAATTCTGGTTGATCTCAATTCGTATCTCATACCCTTGATTCACGCAAGGTTCATTGATCATTGCAGGGCTTTCCCTTCGTGCGAATCTCTATACAGAAAAAAATGTATTCCGGTACGTTATCGCGAGGGTTGAGGTAAAAACATATATGAGTTATATAGGCAGTTCTCTAATGCCACACATATATAGTATTTGAATGAAGTGTCCTATGAATTGTGCGACTTGGTTAACGTCTTTCTGAAATTGTTTTTTTGTATTGCTCACTAGGTTCTTCCATGCATTGATGAAGCCAGAGGCCTACAGTTACTTGAACTTGTTCTATACCTTTTCCATATAGGTATAGCTCGTTTCGTCGTTTTTTATGTAGCATTTCTGGGGACGAAATTGCCATACTGGCAACGCCGCAGGGGTGTAACCCTTCCTCGGGGTGCAGTAATATAGAAGCGCCAAGCGATAGGCGGCGGTGAAACGTCGAGTAATGAGAATGAATACGTCACGTCAGGACGCGAACCCGAAGCCGTAAATAGCGGGCTCCAACTTACCGACTGAGTTGCTAGCTCACAGCCAGCACAGGTCTACAAAACGGGGAAATATATTACTACAGATTGCCGTCGACTGAATTACGTTGCACCTTATACCGGAATACCGTCGATTGGTCCGGATTCATTCCGTTGGCGAGGGGTGAAAGTAATATTGCGAGGGATGTAAATCTTGGTTAGGTTGATGATGAAATGTGGGCAGGTTAGCGAGACGGAGCTACGCCAACACTTTTCCCTGTTTCATGAACAACTTCCATGTGCCTTTCTCGTGGGACGTCTTCTGGTTCATTGAAAAATAATGTCTTCCGGAAAATAATGTAGATTCATAATAATGCAAAGAACTGTTTGAAAGTGTTATGGAATCAATAAGGAACTAAATTTTCAAGTTAGAGAAGATCATTAATATCAAGAATAATTCCATTTACAATCATTCGATAATATGCTCACCTACTTTCATGATGGACCAATTGTTCACCTCAGAAGAAGACGAAGTAGGAAAACACTTTACCGAACTCTTGATACTTTTCCGATTTCGTCTTCTTCAATGTACGATTATTCGATCGACAATAATACAATCAACCGTGTACACGAGATAAAAAACCTTGGCATAACATATGACGGTAAATCAACATTTGCATCACATATCAGAAATATGAATGCCGATGCAAATAGAATGCTTGGATTTATTTACAGGAATAGCAAGAAATTCAAAAGTGTTGCCACTTTAAAATTGCTGTATTTTGCGTATGCTAGATCTAAGTTGGAGTATGGCTCTGTGTTATGGAATCCAATTTACGACTCCCAAAAAACATCAATTGAAAGTGTGCAGAGGGAGTTTCTGAAATATTCAAGTCTGAAAGTTGATGTACAATATCCTACAAAAGGTATTGATCGTACCATATTGTCACGATTTGATATGACATCTTTGGAAAAAAAAGTTATTCTTGGTAAAAAATTTCTGCAAAAATTAAGCAACAACAATATCGACAGTACTGTTCATCTAACCGACATAAATTTCTTAGTACCAAAGATCGAAAGTCGACACAATCTGAAGTTTTATCACGAAGCACCACGCACAAACGTTATGCTACGATCACCATCGAACTTTATGTGTAGTAGCTTCAATAAAATCTGTAAATATTGCGACATTCATTTCGACTACTTGAATTCCGTTGTATCATGTATCAACAATCACTTTTAATACTGCTACATTGCGAAATTTGTAACCTTTTTGTGTTATATATTTAATTCTTAACCCTCTTCGAAATTTATCTTGCATGAACATCTCATATATACTTCGTCTTAGCATTTACTTTCAAAATGTTATTACTATTTTCAATAATTTTCCATATATTCTTCGTATTGATAGCATTGCCTGTAACTGGGTACCCCTGTTGGAAATGAATTGCCTTTTTTTTTCTTATTTTATTCGAAACCTAATTCTGCCCATGGGACTACATGAAGTAGGTACTTAGTTCCCCGCTTACATGTACCTACACACAAACGCAGTTATACAAAATAAGTGATCCATGACACGATATAACAGTTATGATACATTATCTCTGTACCAAACGGATAGAAGAGCTATAGGCACTCAGTGTCTCCCTTAAAAACCACAATTTTTTCATTAACTTACACACTAGTTTCCGATAAAGCACGCCTCCGTTTTATTAGACATTTTTTCAACTACAGTCGATTGCGTTGAAAACCATTTCGGTCATTGGTCTTCTGTTGTGAGCGCAATGAAGGTTATGTACGGAATAACTAACAATTTGTGAAGTTGAGGGACCCAAAAATTTTTAGTTTATTGGGATAATCAAACATAGAATTATGAACACTTTATAACATATATGGAATCGTGAAAATCATAGAGTATTGATGGAATGCTATTATGCAAATACAATTTTGAGTAAAAACAACAACACTTAGAAGTGAGGAAAAATAATTTTTTTTATCGAACTAAGAGATATATTTTTCATTAGAGATAATCATTATTCGTAATTGAAAGAAAAAGAAAGAGTGAAATGCAACTCCTGAAGAATTCATCGTTCCGTGAACATGAACGAGAAAAAGGAATAACTTTCTTATTACTAGACTGATATTCATTCGAATGAAGGTAATCAAAATCCCATTTCAAGTTGTTGAGAACTATATAATTGAATACCAGAAAAATTGAGGTACAAAAAAACTACACTATGAATGGAATACTTTTAGTAAAATGATAGCCATCAAATTTCGTTTTTATTAGTGTTCATTAGTTTCAAATGTGATTTGTATCTTTCCAGTCATTATAATAATACTATTATCATTATTGATATTGAAATTTCAGATTAATTTTATGAATGAAACTTTCTCATACCATATAACTTGTTCTGTTAAGAAGTATGTTTATGAATGAAGTAAATAAAAAATTATAAGTATACATAGACTTGCGGACGCTATCAGCACAAAACTCACTTAGCTAGCACCAAGCAATCGTATCACAAACATACGTTTTTTTTAAAGAAAATGACTGCAGCACTTGTGAAAGTTCTTTTTTTGTATAATTTTCCTCAAAATATATGTCATTTGCAGCCATGAAGTTTTGAATCAACAATTTCGTATTCTTTGAGCCAGGAATTTTTTGCAATTGTCGACTATGATAGCTTGCGTTGTCCATTGCTATAACGCTGTTTGGCGGAATGTTGGGTAACAGACAATTTTTAAACCAATCTTCAAAAAGCTCTGCTGTCGTATCTCCGTGATAATCAACACAAGAGTCCTTAATATTTTTGGCAGAAAGCCACATAGCGTTTGGGATCCAACCATTTTCTGATCCTGCGTGTAATATTGTAATTCTCTTCCCTTTATTTGATGGTGCTTTTGTTTAACACTTATCAGAGGAATCAGCCCATCCTTTGGAAGGGGTGTCATGCGTGTCAAACCACGTCTCGTCGAGGTAGAGTAATGGCCGATTTTCAGACCGGTATTTTCTTATGACGTTATATATTCAGAACGCCAGTTTATTAAACGTGTGGATTCCATTATTACTTGTCTCTTGCCAATTTTGCGATATTTAAAGTCCATTGCAGACAGAGCTCGCCAAAGAGTAGTGAGGCCAAAGTTGATGTGAGTTTCGTCATTGATGAGCCGCTGTTTCAGACTTTTGATTGTAGGGACACGCTGCTCATCGTACATAGTGTAGATTTTTCGCCTTATCAAGTCTTTTTCCCAGTCGTCTAGACTTTTTGTGACACCGGAATCTTTACGCTTTTTTCTTGATTTTATGGAATTTTCAACAATTCGTCTAACTGAAGTAAGAGGCACCTTCGTCAAATTACTGGTTACTTTTGCTGCAGCACCCGCGTTATATCCTTGCTGAAGTAAGGAACTATACACATTTTTCATAATGATTTTCGCGTCACAAGATAAGTGATTCTTCTTTAACGAACCACTGGAAGAAGCACTATTACTTTTTATCCACGGACGCCACATACTATTCTGTACGTTGTGGTATAAAATCTTTGCTATTAATGTCTGTAATAACAAATAAATGTTATAAAATTATTGCACACCGTAACACAAGTGAACACTTCCAATGGAATACAAAGACTAAAATAAACAAGAAGTGTAAGCTGTAATCCTCTACAATCCCTCTCTGAGAAACAAAATTAGCTGAATCCGGTCCTTTTACATTTATGATGTGCATCTCGGATTTTACAACTTAAGGGTCTAATTGGTTTTATTACAATCCTTCAGTCAATACCATTTATTGTGAAAACTACTTTTTTTCATACAGAGATGCCCAAGGCTATATAAATAGGGAGAGGCTTAATACTAGATATGTTCGAATGGGCATCTGTCACGGTGACCGCACAGTACTGAAGGATTTGTAAGAGTCAAAACGTTTTTCGTATCATAAATATAAAGAATCTTACACTTACACTGGCACATCAACTCAGCAAGAATTGTCAAATCGAAATGAAATAATTGTTCATAAATCATCGGTTAGACAGTAAGTATTTCTAAGTACTGTTTGAATGTAATTATTTTGTGGTGGATCAATATTTGTGCAGTTGTTTTCTGTGTTTGTAATCTTACTCCAATCTGAAAAAATAATACCTAATATTGGAATCTATACAGGTGGTGTAGAACGGCAGATTTTCAATCTACCCCGAAAAATTGCTGCTTTTCCGTTCTCAAAACGTATATGCAAATTGTGACGAAGTCACCAATGTTCAATGTATAAAGCACTCTCGGTTTACTCTTGTCACCTACTGAAAATTATCGCGCACGACACTGGAATCTCGGAATCTCCGACAACACCAGATATCTGCGACCCGAGTAGTTAGTGAGTAGTACCGCTAGAGGGAACCACTTACGCTTAGATATCGTATCCGAAGTGGCGGCCTACGAAAGCTGAAAAATTAAATATTTCGGCAATTCAAGCCAGCCAGCAGTCACGGTCAAGAAGTGACAGTGCAAGCGACTTGAATTGGAATCCAGCCGACATCCTGCGCTAGTAGAGCGAGCCATCCAGCATCCGTCCTAGAGAGTGCCGTAGAGGGAACCGAGTGTAAGGGTAAAACAGGTTGTAATAAATTTGGTAGATTTTCAACCAAGTGTTTTATTTATAATTTAGTAACCTTGTTTCTTAGTTTCGTTTGCCGTCCGAATTAATATTTCGATATTTTGAAGAGTTCGTTTTGGGCTGTTCTGGTTTTCAGTGTTCAGTGGTGTTACACCCAGGTGCTGGAAACGAGATATACCGAGGAACACTTTCCACATTCGGTGGTGTAAACCTAGATGCTGGAAAGTTTGTACTTGACTTACAGTTATTTATATACTCTTGTTGAACTTTGTCGGGTTGTCTGGGTTTCAGTGCTCAGTGGTGTTACACCCAGGTGCTGGAAGCGAGATACCCAGTGGAACGCTTTTCACATTCAGTGGTGTAAACTTAGGTGTCGAAAAGCTTGTACTGAAGGTAACTTTATTAATTGCATTAACTTCATTAGTTGCATTAACTTCATTAGTTGCATTTACCGCCCCTTGTTAGAGCTCTGTCAGGTACTCTGGTTTTCAGTACACAGTGGTGTTACACCCAGGTCCTGGAAGCAAGATACCTAGAGGAACGCTTTTTCACACTCGGTGGTGTTAAACCCAGGTGTAGGAAAGCTTGTACTCCGTAGCCGTCTATAATTAATTAGCATTCACGTCTCCGTTGAATAATTCGAAACTAAGTTCAACAGGGGAGTTGTAAAGTTATTAGTCCGTTTGGTTGAGGGTCGTACCAACGGAGATAGAGCTTTGACCGACACCGTAGAGCTTGCTGGTTCCCTGCTTAACTATTTATTAACTTGCTTGATTACTCACCGCTTTGCCCGCTTTGTTCGTACGCTTAACTTTTCTTCTAATTGCCGAATTGTCTGTGGTTTGAGTTGATAATAAAATTTTGCATCTTTCCGTATTTTGAATAAATTATTAATAACCTAGCAGCTATTTACCAGGACGTAAACTTTATATCTATATTAGCAACATCTTTTGACCCCTGGAATCAACTTACTCCACTGAAGCTGCTCGGAGCAGTGTCCTTCCCACTCTAAACAGAAGGTGGCGCCCGAGAAGAACCTTGACCAGGGCGCCAAAGTGACAGGAGCGTAGAAAGAGCGTCACAAATTGGCGCCCGAGCAGGGACCGTTTGTTTCATACCGTACCAAGGCCGTAGATTACCGAATTATCAACCAAACTAGGAAATTCCGATCCGAACAAGAAGGGAGCAAGATAGGAAGCTGAAACCATCTGAATCCGACTCCAGAGGGTGGAAAATACTGAAACCCATCGAAATTCGCCGACCTGTCATTTTGACAGATTTTTCAACTTTCTGAACTTTGAGCGAGATCATCGAAAGACACCTCGTTTAATAGGTTTTTGGGGTCGCTGAGGCGGAATCTGCCACCCGTTTGACGCTTACTCCCACCATTGTCGAGATACCGCAGTCCAGACGACAAAAAAGGGAAGCTTTGAGAAGAACCGTTAATAAAAGATTTACTACACCCGGATAGCTATGTCCAGACCAGAAGGAGAATCCGGTACCTTCTTCGACGAGGACTTCACGAAGAAGATAAACCTCGGAACAGAGTGGAGTGATGTCAGAGTGAGCTGGGTTTACCGCTTACGAAAAGAAGAGTTGGAGGCAGAGTTGGAAAAATTCCGACTGGAGGTTCCTGGGACCGTAGAGGAACAAAGAAAACGATTGGTGAAGTTTCTACGCGAGGGTCGATCATCACCGTTACCTTTGATGACGTCACCGTACATGTATCCGCCAGGAAATGTAGTTGTCCAAACTACATCTACGACAACTACCCCCACCACGACCATCTCATCCACCTATCTCACAACGACTCTCAGTCAGCAGACTAACGGAATGCTACCGGGGCAGTCAACGTATGCGACCGGTGGAATCTACGCAGGAGTACCGTACTCGTCACCGTCTTCGCTGCCGTATTCATTTCCACCACCTCTGACACATTCCTTGCCTTCTTGGTTACCGTCAGCCATACCGTCGTCGCTTTCGTCATCACTACCATATGCAGTACCATCAATACCGTCGTGGCAGTCACAGTTCGCAGGATCGTCATCTCTACCATTACCCCTACAGTCTTCCGTACCGTCAACATTCCCTTCGTCCCAGCCGTGTACAGTATCGTCTTCTCTACCGTCAATAGTACCGCCTTCACTGCCGTCTTCCCAGGCAATAACGAACAGCCACATGCCACCCTTGAAAGTGCAGGATTGGAAAGTGACATTCAATGGGAAAGGAGATCCGGCAGCCTTTCTTGAAAGGTTGGAAAAAATTTGTGCGTCTCAAGGGATCAACCCAGACCGACTTCTCCCAGTTATGCCCGAGCTGCTAAACGAACTGCCAGCCTTGTGGTTCCGAAATAACCGTTTCCACTGGGCAAACTGGCAGAGTTTTTGCACCGCATTCAAGGAGTTTTTCTTCCCCGTCAACTATCAAGTGGACTTAGAGGCTGCTATCAGCCGTCGGTTGCAGTCACTTAGTGAGAACACTTCCACTTATGTTACGGAGTTACAGACGTTGATACGGCGACATGGAGGGATAAATCCAGAACAAGAACTCAACTGGCTATACCGTAACCTGCATCCTGAATACCGCCAGAGGATACGAAGAAACGACTTCACAGACGTTCCGACCCTAGTGAAAGTCATTCGGGAATACGAGCTTCTTCGCCTGGAACTAACCCAAGTACACCGACCCACTGAGGATTACCACCGCCCACCACCACCTCCGAGACCTACTCTTCCGAAACCTGTACCTACACAGCCGCCCAGACCCACCGTTAACAACCCACCCAGGACACGTGACAACAGGAATTCGACCGAACCGTCTAGACCTTCTCCACAAAGCATAGTTTGTTGGAAATGTGGACAATCTGGACACTATAGGAGTCAGTGCCGTGAACCTCCTCGGCTGTTTTGTTCCAGATGCAAGAGAGAAGGAATCATGTCCCGAGACTGTCCTTGTTCCCGTTCGGGAAACTGACTAGGTGTTGCATCGGAGTGAGGCCCGTCCAATACCGTCCACCAGATGCCTCACATGTTTCAAGTCCTAGCGCAACCGATGATAGACCGCACGTTACCGTAGTCACCCCAGGAGGTCCAGTAATAGCCCTACTAGACACCGGTGCTGCCTTATCCTACATCGGAGATCGGGTAGCCGAAAAATGGGAGACCGTGGGGATCATACCAAGTAAGGAAACCCAAAGTTTGGCACGATTGGCCAACGGACAAGTAGTAGCTGTTACTACAACGTACACCGTTCTTGTCAATCTAGGAAAGCACCAATTTTCCGAAACTTTTGGTCACATAACGGGGCTATCTGCCGATATGGTCATCGGTATGGACATCCTTCGTAGGAGACAATTCAGTTTACATCTAGGGACCGGCGAAATCTGCATTGAAAATACTACTATTTCTGAAAGAACAGTACCATGCTTTCCCCTAGGGACCACCGATTCTGACTCACCGTTTACCGTCACTGAGGACTCACCGATTACCGTCAATAAGGACTCCCCGCTTACGCTCACCGTCGAGGAAGAGAACCGCTTACAGGGATTTCTAAACCAGGAACTACCGTTGTTTGAGGAAATTCACGGGGTCACTCCGCTCATTGAACACCTTATCCGTCTGTCCAACTCAGAACCGATCAAACAGCGTTACCGACCTCAGAACCCTCGAATGCAAGACGTCATCAACTCCGAAGTTGATAGGATGTTGCAGGAAAATATCATCGAGCCGTCCGACAGCCCCTGGAGCTCACCTGTCGTCATTGTCCGAAAGAAGGATGGCAAGCCCCGATTTTGCATTGATTTCCAGAAAGTGAATTCCGTCTCTGTTAAGGATGCGTACCCGCTACCATTCATCAATGCAGTCTTGGATAAACTCAGGCGGGCGCAATACATCTCCAGTATTGATTTGCGACAAGGATATTGGCAAGTCCCCTTATCCGAGGACAGTAAACCTATCACGGCGTTTACCGTACCTGGCCGTGGATTGTTCCAGTTCCGAGTTATGCCGTTCGGCTTGCATGCCGCTCCTGCAACGTTCCAACGCCTGATGGACAAAATAATCGGACCAGAAATGGACCCCTATTGTTTTGCATACCTAGATGATATTATCGTCTTGGGAAGTTCGTTCGAGGAACATCTTGCCAACCTCAAGGAAGTATTCAGGCGATTGAAAGCCGCTAATCTCCGACTGAAACCAGAGAAGTGCCAGTTCGGCCGCAGGTCACTAAAGTATTTGGGACACCTAATAACATCCGAAGGAATCCGTACAGACCCCGAGAAAGTCGCCAGTATTGTGGAGCTCCGTGCACCAACAAACATCTTTGGGCTACGACGTTTCTTGGGGATAGCATCTTGGTATAGACGCTTTGTGCCCTCCTTTTCAGAAATTGCTGCTCCGTTGCATCGCCTGCTGAAAAAGGGGCGTCGATGGCACTGGGGTGAAGAACAAGAGAGAGCTTTCCAACAACTCAAGGATTGTCTCACCGAGTCACCGGTATTAGCATGTCCAGACTTCAACAGACCGTTCATCCTTCAGACCGATGCGTCGGACCATGGCTTGGGAGCAGTGTTGACCCAAAATACGGAACAGGGAGAGAGGGTCATTGCCTATGCTAGTCGAACCTTGACTTCAACTGAGCGAGCCTATTCCGTGACAGAGAAGGAGTGTTTGGCGATTGTCTGGGGGATAGAGAAAATGAGGCCCTACCTGGAAGGCTACCGTTTCCTAGTAATCACCGATCACCAATCCCTGCGATGGCTCCACTCGATAAAGAGCCCGACTGGACGTCTAGCTAGGTGGAGCATGTTTTTACAGCAGTATGACTTCGAAATCAAGTACCGTCGAGGAGGTTTGAATAAGGTAGCCGATGCCTTGTCACGGGAGCCCGTAGAAGGAAGTGAAGTTATCACACCAGAGGTCTCCACGCTGGAAGATAGCGGTAAATGCTCATGGTACGACAAACGTAAGGAAGAAGTCCGTAAAAACCCAGAAGCCTTTCCGGATTATTGTATTCGCGACGACCGATTATACCGACACTTCTGGGAGACCAATGACCTAACGGAGCCAGAATTAGCGGATCCGTGGAAGCTTTGTGTGCCTAAACCCATCCGTCCCCAAGTCCTCCAGGAAATGCATGATGCACCTACTGCGGGACACCTAGGAATTGCGAAGACCGTGGCACGAATAACCGCCCGCTATTATTGGCCTGGTATGTTCAGGGACATAGCCAAATATGTACGTAAATGTCCCTCTTGCCAGAAGTACAAAGTTTCCCAGATGAAACCTCCCGGACTGATGCAACCGTCGAAAAACCGCCAACCTTGGGAATGTGTGAGCACGGATCTCGTGGGTCCGTTACCCTGGTCCTCTCGTGAAAACAATTTCCTGGTAGTATTCCAGGACAGATTCACGAAGTGGGTGGAATGCCGTCCGATTAGGAAAGCCACCGCGAAAGCTGTTACACAGGCGCTATACGAGCAGATCATCGTCCGTTTTGGCTGTCCGACAACTGTTGTCAGTGATAACGGTTCTCAGTTCACCGGACACCTCTTCGAGGAAATACTCCGAGATTTGGGGATCCAGCACCGACGTACCCCTCCGTACACCCCGCAGGCCAATCCAGTGGAACGCACAAACAAGACCCTGAAAACGATGATAGCACAATTCTGTGATCAGGACCACAGAAAATGGGACGTACATCTACCGGATCTAGTGTTCGCTATCAACACCGCCCGACACAGTGCTACCGGATACTCGCCTGCATTTCTGAATTTTGGAAGAGAATTAGAGATCCCAAAAGCTGTATACCGAAGAATGGCGCCGATTACCAAAGAGACAAGGGATCCAGTGAATTCGGAGGAAGGTCTTACGGAATATACGGACCGGATGAAGAGACTGCAAGAAACCTTTGAATTAGTCCGGTTGAATCTCGCCCGAGCTTTCGCAACCCAGAGTCGACATTACAACCTACGACACTGAGAATGGAGATGTCATGTTGGAGACCTAGTTATGAAAAAGGAACATGTCCCCTCATCCGCCGAGAAAAACTTCGCCGCCAAATTAGCCCCAAAATACTCCGGACCATATACCGTTACTAAAGTTACTTCTCCAGTCGTGTATAATCTCAAAAACAAAACCGGCAAACAGCTACTGCGGATCCACGTTAAAGATCTACGTCCTGCCTATATCGAAGAGGACCATTTTCGATGAACTCTTTTATTTCAGACCATGCCAAAACGTCTACCAGGGGAACCTCCAATAGGGTCACCCCCCAATAAGAATATTCTCATGCCTCCCAAGACGCGGCGAGGAAGAAAATGAAAGTCGGGAAGCAGATGCAGGCCTGCAAAATCCTGGCTCGGGAACTAGCCTCCCGCCGACCGAAGCCAAAACAGGTCACAAGCCCACCGATCCGAACTCCGACCCGACCAACTCCTATGGAGGTACAGTCACGCCGCCCTCCACCTCCGCCTCCGCCAGAACCGGAAGTCATCAATGTGTGGGATATTCCGTTGCCACCAGAACCGGCAATTACTTCCCCGTGCACCCCATCTGCACCCCGACCGCGGGAGGAGGAACAAAGACAAATATGGAGTACTGAGGCGTTATACGACGCAGTAACATCCTGCTCCTCCAGGGCTCAATGGAGTCCCGAACTGACGGAGGCACTCCGGGCTTTCCGTCCACCAGGTCCTTCGACATCCCGGTACCACTACCGACTAGTCAGTAAGGAAGGAAAAAGCATTAGGGTGTGGCTGCCGCCAGACCCGGTCCGTTCTCTTCTGTTCCAGATGTGGATTAGTAGGTGCCATGTCCCGGGATTGTTCCTGCCATGGACCAAAGAAGAATAACCCTTCCTGCCTTGGATGTGGATGTCCGAGCCCCAAGGTGCATCTAACCTGTTCCGCCTGTGGATGTACCCACTCCGGCCGCCATTGATTGATTCATCGTGGAAGCAATCCTATTTTTTTTGGGTTCTTGGAACTTATGTTTATATTGGGATGTTTTTCTTTTCCAACCTTAGTTTTTTTTTGTTTTGTAACGGGTGTACCAGTACCTCCAAATAAAGGTTTCTACCAGGGAAGGGGGCTGGCGCCTGAAGTAAGGTTAGGTAATCCGTTCAGTTTATTAAGTTGAGTTAAGAAAAAAAAAAGAAGTATGTAGTAAAATTCTTTTTTTTTTCCCGAAGTGGAAAGGGTGTGTGACGAAGTCACCAATGTTCAATGTATAAAGCACTCTCGGTTTACTCTTGTCACCTACTGAAAATTATCGCGCACGACACTGGAATCTCGGAATCTCCGACAACACCAGATATCTGCGACCCGAGTAGTTAGTGAGTAGTACCGCTAGAGGGAACCACTTACGCTTAGATATCGTATCCGAAGTGGCGGCCTACGAAAGCTGAAAAATTAAATATTTCGGCAATTCAAGCCAGCCAGCAGTCACGGTCAAGAAGTGACAGTGCAAGCGACTTGAATTGGAATCCAGCCGCCCAGCCGACATCCTGCGCTAGTAGAGCGAGCCATCCAGCATCCGTCCCAGAGAGTGCCGTTGAGGGAACCGAGTGTAAGGGTAAAACAGGTGGTAATAAATTTGGTAGATTTTCAACCAAGTGTTTTATTTATAATTTAGTAACCTTGTTTCTTAGTTTCGTTTGCCGTCCGAATTAATATTTCGATATTTTGAAGAGTTCGTTTTGGGCTGTTCAGGTTTTCAGTGTTCAGTGGTGTTACACCCAGGTGCTGGAAACGAGATATACCGAGGAACACTTTCCACTTTCGGTGGTGTAAACCTAGATGCTGGAAAGTTTGTACTTGACTTACAGTTATTTATATACTCTTGTTGAACTTTGTCGGGTTGTCTGGGTTTCAGTGCTCAGTGGTGTTACACCCAGGTACTGGAAGCGAGATACCCAGTGGAACGCTTTTCACATTCAGTGGTGTAAACTTAGGTGTCGAAAAGCTTGTACTGAAGGTAACTTTATCAATTGCATTAACTTCATTAGTTGCATCAACTTCATTAGTTGCATTTACCGCCCCTTGTTAGAGCTCTGTCAGGTACTCTGGTTTTCAGTACACAGTGGTGTTACACCCAGGTCCTGGAAGCAAGATACCTAGAGGAACGCTTTTTCACACTCGGTGGTGTTAAACCCAGGTGTAGGAAAGCTTGTACTCCGTAGCCGTCTATAATTAATTAGCATTCACGTCTCCGTTGAATAATTCGAAACTAAGTTTAACAGGGGAGTTGTAAAGTTATTAGTCCGTTTGGTTGAGGGTCGTACCAACGGAGATAGAGCTTTGACCGACACCGTAGAGCTTGCTGGTTCCGTGCTTAACTATTTATTAACTCGCTTGATTACTCACCGCTTTGCCCGCTTTGTTCGTACGCTTAACTCTTCTTCTAATTGCCGAATTGTCTGTGGTTTGAGTTGATAATAAAATTTTGCATCTTTCCGTATTTTGAATAAATTATTAATAACCTAGCAGCTATTTACCAGGACGTAAACTTTATATCTATATTAGCAACATCTTTTGACCCCTGGAATCAACTTACTCCACTGAAGCTGCTCGGAGCAGTGTCCTTCCCACTCTAAACAGAAGGTGGCGCCCGAGAAGAACCTTGACCAGGGCGCCAAAGTGACAGGAGCGTAGAAAGAGTGTCACAAAATTCCTGTTCAAATGCAAATATCTCGTATTGACAATCTTCGTTATTGACATTTTTATAAATTCCAATAATAATTCTCATTTTCTCAGATTGTGGTAGGTTACAAACCCAGAAAACTACGGAACAAAAAGTATATCCCTTTTCATAATTAAATAAATGATATTTCAATAAAAAAAGTTATTTGCGAATTTTCATATCTTATCTAAATATCTGAGAATGTTTTTTCTGTTGAGAAAAAACTACACATATTCTCCATCAGATGTAATCAACGAATGAAAAAAGGATACCCAACATTGCTAATAATCCTGGAATTAATGGCTTATAGGCAAAAATTTGCAATTTCAATTAATTTACACATACCTAGAATTCTGCATAAGTCTTCAACCACTTTCATCCATGTACATATTAGAGAAGATTGCTATTTTGTTTCACAATTTCTACTTCACATCAACGATATGTTGGAGGCAACTTCATGCCCAATACACAGCTTCGCGGATTATAGTACCCTCTATACCGGTTTCTCTTCCAGCGCTCCTATATCGGCCCGTGAGACCAGAAATGAACGAGGAATAAATTTTAACAACATAAATATGGACTTGGCAACAGTTCTCGAATGGGGATCTAATAACTTGGTAGAATTCAATCCAAACAAGACACAAGCATGTCTTTTCTCTAGAAAGCCCGATTCCACTGTGCCCAACATACTCTTGTCAGGGGTGACCATAGCATTGAAGGCATCCATTTCCATGCTTGGCATTACTATCAGCAATAACCTTTGTTGGGAGGATCCTGTGAGATCCATTGCCACCGTAGAAAAGTTGGCGATCTGTCTCTATTTTATAGATATTTTCATGGGCGATGCTCTCGTGAAATGTCGACAATCCTTCTTCCTTTGGCAGTCTCTTCGAGATTGACCCGTCAGGTTCAGTCTTCACAACCCTTCGTGGTCACCTTGGAGACCTGCAGAACATCTTTCTTCAAAGACTCGTTCATCCAACGAACCGCGAGGCTTTGGAACTCATTGCCTAGGGAGGTGTTCCCCGAGGCATACAACCTTCAGAAATTCAAGAAGAACACCAACTCCCACCTTCTTTCCCTTGGTTCTCACGATGTTCTCTGAACATTATACGATACCCCTTTTCGCGGGAACCAGAACATAAAAAAAGGTTTTTTTTTTATACTAAATTTTCATTAAGCATCTCTGTTCACTATCTCGTTCATACCATCAGACTAATTGCAACAATCTATTACAAGGGATTGCCCCTAGCGACCGAGTGAAACTATTGAAACCATGATAAATCGTCCGCAACGTTTCACTAAGGTAAACGTTCAAATACCACTTTATCTTGACGAACGTATGGTTAGAAGAGAGGCTGAGAAATCAACTGACAGTTTCTCTGGTCCGTCACCTGCTCACTCCAGGGGGATGCTGCGCTATTCGAATTACAGTTGACAAAAATTAATCAAGTTCCAGTGACGCAGACAAATCGAAAGTTCCCATCCTCCGCAACAAGTCGAGCTGTCTACTGTCTGTTTTTCCTGAAGGCCAAGTTGAAGAGAGGTAGAGAGATGAAAATAATTCCCATTATACAGAGCTAGTCTGCATAGGGATCTCGGAAACGCTGAATGACATAAAAGTTCGGAAATTGAATTGAACTGGACGATCGTGATAAAAATTCGTTTTGAGGTTACTATCACGATTCTCAATGGCAATGGCTTCACAAAGTCTCAAGCAGCTATTGTATATCGAAATACGTGTTGCGGTTTTGTGAACCTATTGTCAATGAGAATAGCACAGAAAACCATTTTCATGTGTTTTCATTATAGAGGTTCGGTTGAGTTGCCTACTCATAAGTGAGAATCGAATGATGCTCAAAAAAGATATTACCTGTTTTGGTTCATGGTTCAAGTCTCAGGGAATTTCCTCTGAAGGCTCTAGAACTTGACTAACCATTGTATCCTCTCCATGTGAAATCACCCATTGATATACAGGGTGTAACTGAATAAGTTACAAAAATTAATCAAGTTCCAGTGACGCAGACAAATCGAAAGTTTTCCATCCTCCGCAACAAGTCGAGCTATCTACTGTCTGTTTTTCCTGTAGGCCAAGTTGAAGAGGGGTGGAGAGATGAAAATAATTCGCATTATACAGAGCTAGTCTGCATAGGGATCTCGGAAACGGTGAATGACATAAAATTTCGGAAATTGAATTGAACTGGACGACCGTGATAAAAATTCGTTTTGAGGTTACTATCACGATTCTCACTGGCAATGGCTTCACAAAGTCTCAAGCAGCTATTGTATATCGAAACACGTGTTGCAGTTTTGTGAACCCATTGTCAGTGAGAATAGT
Source organism: Zygogramma bicolorata (assembly GCA_032362365.1). Taxonomy (NCBI): domain Eukaryota; kingdom Metazoa; phylum Arthropoda; class Insecta; order Coleoptera; family Chrysomelidae; genus Zygogramma; species Zygogramma bicolorata. Next base: position 210,867 of record JAVJAQ010002265.1, read on the forward strand.
ACAGAAAACCGTTTTCATTTGTTTTCATCATATAGAGGTTCGGTTGAGTTTCCTACTCATAATTCAGAATCGAATGATTCTCAAAAAAGGTATTAACTGTTTTGGTTCATGGTTCAAGTCTCAGGGAATTTCCTGTGAAGGCTCTAGAACTCGACAAACCATTCGTATCCTCTCCATGTGAAATTAGCTGTTGATATACATGGTGTAACTGAATAAGTGTAAAACATTTAATGAGGTGATTCGTCATCGAAAAAAAGATAGGAGCTTTCACATAAAGAAACTTCATTGGAGCATCCCTTGTTAAGATACAGCCCCTTGAAGGGGGTACATAAAATTTATATAATTATTAACCTGACGTTTTGTACTACCAAATAGACACTTAGCCAGTAATTTATTTGCTTTACCCCATGGTTGTTAGGGGTGGAAAACGCAACCCCTAAAATTTATTTCCAATGTAACTTTTTGTGTTATTATTTGTTTACCATTTGAAAATTCATTTCCGATAGCCTGTTTCATTCTAAACAAAACATGTTATTGGGTTTTTTGCCCAAAATAAACCAGTTCGCAGCAAAAAATTATTTTACGTACAACTACAGAGATACATCGTAATAAATGCAAACTGGATTAATTGTTATTTCGTAGTTAGTACCTGCATTAAACGATTGAAGGGTAATGAACAAAACTAATTTGAACTTTTTCAGTGCTTGTAAAAATAATTGTTATACAAATTTTATGTACCCCTATCAGGGGCTGTATCTTAACAAGAGATGCTCCAATGAAGTTTCTTTATATGAAATATCCTATCTTTTTTTCGATGAGGATTCACATCCTTAAATATTTTACATTTATTCAGTTACACCCTGTATATTTTGAAAGGAAATTCACATTCACAAATTCAATCCATAATTTATTGAATAGAAGATGGGCTATTTTATAATCCAAAAGTTATTTTTATGTGATGAAATCATCTAATTTGTATAATCAGAGTAGATACCTAACGTTCTCACTGATTCTTCAAATTGGAGTTGGGTATATTCCCGAGCTGCTTCAACAATTGGAATGGAGAATAGTCATAAAGTGTAATAAACTTATCTTCGATAGTTGAAGGATACATATTGAAGCATTTAGTTCCCTTGTAGTAAACCATCACAACGATACTTGAAACAGCTTTTCCAGTTATAATATCAGCTTACAGTTTCTTTGTCAGACATATAAAGTGGCATTCCTAGAGTTCACAACATATGGAAATTTTCTTTATTGATATTACTGGAATTTGACTTCACAGTTAGTTCTTGTTTGATGAATCAGTACAAAAGAGTCTCGTCGTTATATAATTGAACCTTTTGAATTTGACATTTGCTGAGTTTCTATTACAGATTTCGGAAAATGACAAGAGAAAATTCCAGGTTTGAATTAGCATGCGAGCTGTACGTACCAATTCTGTTGCTGCTTCAGGTCACAATGCATCAATTGTTTTAAATGAGGATGGCATCATCTTGAAATCTTTTGAAGTATCGAATCATCATGAAATTTTATTGTATCGAAAGGAGTTATCCTAAAAATATAGTTTGTGAAGGAACAAAGTTACATCAAATTATCCCCATTCGACTTATTTCCTCGTATTATGGATGACCAAGATGCATATATTCCTGGTGAAATGACTTCTATACCAGTAAAATGTTAATGTTTTCGTCAGAAACGCTAGACCTACGGCTCACTTGATAATGACACCCAGGGAAATTCACACTCCTGGAATTTCCTTACAGATGGCGTCAAGCGGCAACCCTAGACATATGACACTATGAGGTCTGACGGATGAGGTAACAACTAGTGCAGAGTCAGTGTGTTACTCTCTTTTTTCAACACTCAACACTCTACCTAATAAAGGATAAATATACACAAATATATATATATATATATATATATATATATATATATATATATATATATATATATATATATATATATGCTGGCTGGAACTTCCGGTTGATCCGCGTCTGGAATGATTTACTTGTCTACGTTTCGGCTCCCATTTCTGAGCCTTTTTCAAGACTTAGTGACCTTGCATCTAGGTCTGAGTTGTCTTACTAGCTGGCTATCACCACTGGAGATCGAGGATTGAGGGTTGGTGGGATTTAAGGGTTCGTTAGTAATTATGGCAGGATCGGGGTGTTCAAAAACACCAAAACCGTTGCCACAGCCAAAACCCTCAAAACCAGAGTTACCCGTGAAGCCATTGAAATCGAAAAACGTCCCAACTGTCTCAATAAACGCGACGATTCTCAAAGACTCCCCAATACCTGGAAACCACTCTTGGTCCGACATACTTCTATTTACTCCGACTTGGGAACTAATCCGTTCGAACCTCCCATCGACCGTCCGATCCCTGATCCTGCCATGATTACTAATGAACCCTTATATCCCACCAACCTTCAATCCTCGATCTCGAGGTCACTAAGTCTTGAAATGGGAGCCGAAACGTAGACAAGTAAATCATTCCAGACGCGGATCAACCGGAAGTTCCAGCCAGCACATTTCTAACCGCGGAAGCCTAGCCGATCAAATATATTGTTACGATATATCCCTGGGTTCGTCGATTAAAACACCAAACAACACTAAACTACTTTTATTATAACTCTCTATCACAAAACAATACAACACAATCACTTAAATCGCTCCGATAACTTTCCAATGCTCGCTCGCTACTAAAACTCTCTGTACTAACAATTCTGCCTTCGGCGGTGAGCGCTCCTGCTTTTATACGCTCGCTGATACAGTGGAGAACCATCTAGACAAATCTTCACAGTCGAATCTTCTGGATGAGCCGCGATCACGCGAGTATAGTCGTTCCTGGAATCTCGCACTAATTCGCATCGGTAGGCGGCAGGGTCGGCGCTAGCACATTTCGTTACATTATCCCCCTCTCAATTTTGATCGTCCCGATCAAACAATACGTCATTATCGCCATTGTAACGTTTAAGTCTTTCTAGGTGAACGACCTTCATTTTTGCTCTGGGGCTACGTTGAATCCTGTACACCACGTTCTTTATTCTCTTGACTATCGAATAGGGTCCTTCCCAGCATGGTGTTAGTTTAGGAGAAATTCCTTTTCTACGACGAGGGTTGTACAGCCACACTCGATCTCCTTCTTTGAATCCACCAGTATTTGCCTTGAGATCGTATCGAGCCTTCATCCTGTCACTAGTAATCTTCAATCTTCTTCTCGCAATTTCGTGAATCCTTATCAGGCTGTCTCGCAGTTCATCTGCATAATCTTGTACCTCTTTCTCCTCAGTACTTGGGGATCCGAACACCAAGTCACAGGGCAAACGAAGATCTCTTCCAAAGATGATACTGGCTGGGGTGAGCTTTGTTGAATCGTGCACAGCTGCCCGGTAAGCCATCAAGAATAGTTGAAGGTGTCGATCCCAGTCCTTTTGATGCTCTTCTACTACTTTGGAAAGGTGTTCTTCCATAGTCCTGTTGAACCTCTCGACCATGCCATCAGACTGTGGGTGGAGGGCAGTTGTTCTGGTCTTGCTGATTCCCATCAATTCACAAACTTTCCTGAATAAATTCGATTCGAAATTTCTTCCTTGATCGGAATGTAGCTCCATTGGCACTCCAAACCTTGTAAACATGTTGTCCACCAGGGTTCTTGCAACGGTGGATGCTTCTTGATTAGGCAAGGCGTAAGCTTCAACCCATTTACTGAAATAATCCATGGCAACGAGGATGTATTTGTTGCCATCATTCGTCATCGGGAACGGTCCAGCTACATCGATGGCGATTCGTTCGAAGGGAGCACCAACATTGTATTGTTTCATCTCGCCCTTTGATCTTGTTCTAGGACCTTTGCTTGCTTCGCATTTTGGGCATCTTCGGCACCATCTCTCGACATCTTCTCGACATTGGACCCAGTAGAACCTTTGCCGTATTTTATCCAAGGTCTTGTTAACTCCTAAATGTCCACCTGATTTACCACCATGAATCTCTAACAAAACATCCTCTATTTTCGACATGGGCACAACCAGTTGGGAACTCACTTTCTTGCCATCGGCTGACTCCCAAGCCCTCTTCAGCAGGCCATTCTCCACAATCGAGGAATCCCATTGTGCCCACAGTGCCTTGAACGTTGGTGATCGATCTGAGATGTCCTTCCCGGTGGGTCTTTTCGCTCCATTTTCTTTCCATTTCAAAAATTCTGCAACGTTTGGATCATTTTCTTGGTCTTGTCGCATCTTTGCTGTGGTCCAATTGTCGTCTACTATCAATCTCACTTGGTTGATTCCTTCGCGACGTTCAATTCGCTCACAGTGTTTACAAGTATCCGAACAAGGTCTTCTTGACAAGGCATCTGCGTTGTTATGCAATCGTCCTGGTCGATGTTTTATCCTGAAGTGATACTGATTCAACTTCTCAATCCACCTTGCTACTTGCCCTTCAGGAGTCTTCATTTCGAGTAACCACTTCAGAGCTGCATGATCTGTTCTGATGAGGAACTCTCTTCCATACAGATATTTGTGGAAGTGGTCCACAGCCTTGATTATTGCCAGTAGCTCTTTCCTCGTTACGCAATAATTTCTTTCTGGCTTGGTGAGTACTTTGCTGTAGAACTCGATTACTTTTTCCTGACCATCTTGCTCTTGTGATAGTACGGCTCCAATACCATTATTACTGGCATCTGTGTCCAAAACAAACAGGCCTCGTTGACGTGGGAAACTTAAAATGGGGCTGGAACATAGAGCAACTTTCAGTTTCCCAAATGCTCGTTCACTTTCGTTGGACCAGACGAATTTGACTCGATCTTCTGTCAACTTATGTAGGGGTGCCGCAATATCAGCAAATCCTTCTACGAAACGACGGTAGTAGGTGCAGAGACCTAGGAAACTCCTCACTTCATGTTCGTCTCTTGGTCTCGGCCAGTCTCTTATCGCCCGTATCTTCTTTTGGTCTGTTCGGATACCGTCTGATGAAACTGTGTGACCTAGGAAATCCACTTCTTTCTGGAACAATGAACATTTCTGAAGATTCAGTTTGAGGTTGGCGTCCCTGAATCGTTGAAAGACTTCTTGCAGGTTGTGCAGATGTTCTTCGAATGTCTTTCCCATGACCAAAACGTCGTCGAGGTATACAAGACAAGTTTTCCAAGTGAGCCCCCGAAGGACCAGCTCCATTAGTCTCTCAAACGTTGCTGGAGCATTGCACAATCCAAACGGCATAACAGTAAACTGGTAAAGCCCACTCCCAGTCGAGAATGCAGTCTTCTCCTTATCGTCTTCATGTATGCCCACTTGCCAGTATCCGCTCTTCAGGTCTAATGTTGAGAACCAACGGGAACCTGCCAAAGTTGTTAATGTGTCATCTATTCTTGGTAGAGGGTAGCTGTCCTTCTTGGTGACATCATTTAATTTCCTGTAATCGACACAGAATCTTGTAGATCCATCCTTCTTGGAAACCAACACAACAGGTGCAGACCAAGGGCTCGATGACTCTTCAATCACACCGTCCTTCATCATCTTGTCGACAAGCTCTTCCACCTCCTGTTGCTTGGCGAATGGAATTCTTCTTGGTGGTTGCCGAATCGGATGAGCTTGGCCAGTATCGATTCTGTGTTTGACCAAATTAGTTCTTCCTGTTGTTGTCGAATCAAAAATGTCACTTTCACTCCTGATGAACTTCTTGGCAGCTTTCAGTTCCTCTGTTGATAAGTGTTGACATGATTTTTCAAGAGTTGATATAACACTCTCAGAGTCTGCCCTTATTTCTTGATGTTCATTTGAATTACAGTTCGCTACCCAAGTAACAGGTTCACATGTTCCAATGACATCGCCTGCCTTAACAGTTATTTCTCCAGGAAACACGTTGGCAACCCTCACAGGAATAGTTTTGTTCGTTTTAACTAAGGCTCGTGCAAACACCAAATTGCTGGGGGATTCATCACATGGCTGGACTACTCCAACGCAGCACCCAGGGTCTTCATCTAATGTAGCGCAAATTACTTTTTCTGAAAATCCAGGAATTCTCGCAGTTTTCAATAATCGCAGTTTTGCAGGTATCGTCCTTTCCATTGGAGTTGTAAGGACAAATTCTTCTTCTCCGAACCTCATTATCTTCTCCTCATTGTCGAATGAAAATCCATAGTCACTGATCAAGTCCATTCCGAGTATGAATTCATCTTCTATATCTGCGACGTAAACTGTATCTGTGATGGTGAGTCGCCCAAGAACCAATGTAATTTCAGCCTCTCCTCGAATAGGTGCGTTTTCACCAGTGACTGTCCGAAGCACGACGTTGGAAGAAATAGGCTTCACGCTTCCAGGCCGAAGAATGTCGCTGCGTACCAAGGAAACTGCAGCACCGGTGTCTATGGTGCATATAACGTCGATTTTATTCAATTTTCCTGGAATGGTAAGGCTCTCAGATGTTCTTTTCAGCCTGTTAACACGGATGACCCTGGGGGCTCTGTTATTGCTAGCCAGCATGCGCCCCGATATGCTGGCTAATTCTCGTTTTCCTGCCGCCAATTTGAGGACTCGCTGGATGACCTTGTCCTCACAGGTGATTGCGTACGAGATGGCACCCTTGCAGGTGAGCTAGATCTTGATGGCATTCTCACCCGACAGTCTTTGATAAGATGTCCAGGTTTCCCACATCTATAGCATGTCTTCTTCTTCTGGGTGCTAATTCCACTTATCATCAATTTGATTTCTTCCAGAACCTTCTCGACTGAACTATTCGCTGTGCCAAATCGATGTTCGGGATCGTCAATTGTTACTGCTCGCACTTTCGGCCTTGAGGTGTTGAAGGCCGCCTCCACTTCTAGCGAACGTACCAAGGCATCGCTACTCCTTTTGAAACTTGTAAGTCGCAGAGTTCTTTGGATTTCTGGGTCTCTAAGTCCGTCAATAAATATCTGCACAGCCAACTGCTCCTTGAAATCTCCGGGCGCATCTGGGTACGCCAGCTGGATTAGGCGTCGAACATCTGCCTCAAATTCTTGAAGACTCTCACCCGATTTTTGTGTGCGAGTCTTTATTTGGGCCCGGTACAGCTGTTCTCGGTGTTGATCGCCATACCTCAACTCTAGTGCAGAAATCAGGTCCTCATATTGCTTCTGCTGTTCTATGGGTATCGATTGTAATATACCCAACGCTGGCCCTCTCAAAGCTACTATGAGTGCCGTAGCTTTTTCTTCTTCGTCCCATCCATTAGTCTCTGCCGCAGCCTCAAACTGTCTACGATACATAGCCCAAGATGACTGACCGTCAAAAGTCGGTGGTTTTACGGAAATTGTTGATGTGGCAACCCTGTCTCGGCGATCCTGGTTCTTGAGAAGAGCTATCTGCCTTTCAAGTCCTTTCACTTCCTCTCGCACTGTATCCACTTTATCATTGACCACATCGATTTTCTTAACGTTTTCCTTCAGTTCTCCTTCTAGATTTGCTTTTAGTTCTCCCACTCGTACTTCAGTTTTATGTAAAACATGCTCGAATAACTTGTCTTGATGTTCTCGAACGTTCTGGAAGTCTGCTTTCCATTGTTTTTCTATTATAACTAATTCATTCTTTTGCTCTTCTCTCACCTTCTTCTGTTCTTCTAGAATTTTCTGGATTGCTTCCTCTCGTTCTATTTTTTCACGTTCTCGTTCTTTCCTCTGTTCTTCGAAAATTTTCTGGATTACTTCTTCTCGTTCTTTCTTTTCATCTTCTCGCTCTTTTCTCTGTTCTTCGAGAATTTTCTGGAGTACTTCTTCTCGATCTTTCTTTTCATCTTCTCGTTTTTTATTTTCATTTTGGAGAATTTTCTGGAGTCCTTCTTCTCGTTCTTTTTTTTTCATTTTCGAGAATTTTCCTGAGCGCTGCTTCTCGTTCTAGCTTTTCCTCCTGCCGTCGCTTTTCATCTTCCTGTCGTCGCTATTCCTCTAAATCTTTCTCCTCCAGCCGACGCTTTTCATCTTCCTGTCGTCGCTTTTCCTCTAATTCTTTCTCCTCCAGCCGACGCTTTTCATCTTCCTGTCGTCGTCTTTCCCAATCCGCAAATTGGTTTTGCATAAATTTCAACATATCCTCCATCGTATCGTAAGATGTACTTCTCGTATTAACCATAAATTGCTTTTATTTACCAGCAAAAATTCCACTTCCGACACCACTGTTACGATATATCCCTGGGTTCGTCGATTAAAACACCAAACAACACTAAACTACTTTTATTATAACTCTCTATCACAAAACAATACAACACAATCACTTAAATCGCTCCGATAACTTTCCAATGCTCGCTCGCTACTAAAACTCTCTGTACTAACAATTCTGCCGTCGGCGGTGAGCGCTCCTGCTTTTATACGCTCGCTGATACAGTGGAGAACCATCTAGACAAATCTTCACAGTCGAATCTTCTGGATGAGCCGCGATCACGCGAGTATAGTCGTTCCTGGAATCTCGCACTAATTCGCATCGGTGGGCGGAAGGGTCGGCGCTAGCACATTTCGTTACAATATATATATATATATATATATAATTCCTCATAATATATATATATATATATACATATATTATGAGGAATTAATATCAGAATTCATAGAAATTCTTACTATTCGGTGCTGCCTCAGACAATTTGATGAGATTCTTCGAAATATCGGTAGATATTTCGTGAGAGGTAGTGGAATTGGACTACATGGAAAAAATAGAACGTCAATATAGAGGTTATAGAGCATTATAGTGTTCAACCTGAGTAATTTCAATTCGTCAGGAAGGTTGCATTATGGCGCTGTACAAAAAGACCGTATTTGAAAACACTCTCCCGAAAAACTTTCATTCCATGATTTTGAATTTTTGTTATTGCATCATCCTTTTTCTGGGCATGTAACAACCATTGTCACTAATGCTGTAACTGGAAATGAATATGTTGAACTGGGAAATTCTGGAAAGCAATCAGCAAATAACAAATATAACTTCTAACAAAGGAAAAACTGATTAATTTTGTTTTTATCAGCGTCAGAATAATCACGCGTTATATTGACCAGTTGAACTTGAGTACACGTGTAATGAATGTTTTGTACACTAACCATCGGGACTTGATATAGATGATGTAAAAGCTAAATTACCCACTCCGTGTACGATACAAATCACCGAAGTTTTCATCATTCGATGCCATGAACTTCGAAGAACATTTGGTACATTTTCAAAATGATAAGGTAGTGGTGTTTCGATAAGTTGTGAGCTGGGTTTCATGTTTCAATTAGTTTTCAGATTTGAGTAATGAGGAATGACAGTCTATTCATTTCATGGAGTACAAAACCCATTTACCCTTATCCAATTAACTTTACCCCTAGCGGTCTTTACAAGAACTCCAACAAGTACCTAGTTCAGCTTCTACTCTACATTGTGTTCTATGGTAATGCGCACCTTGTGTTCGTTATCAGAACTAACGAAAATGAATGCATGATTACGGTAATTTTCGATTTAAGCTCCACTACGTTATATATTTCAATTACATTCATTCATTTGGAATGAATGGATATTAAATTCTTTTTGAAACGTCATAGAACAATTATATTTCATTGTTCACATTCGGCATTCAGAAGTAAACTCGCCCTAATTTCAATGGTGAACCGGCCTTAAGATCTGGAACCTTCGTGGTTGCCTATCTATCTATCGGGGAGAGAAAAGGGACTTGGGTCAAGCGCGTCCTGACCGTAGACAGTGTAAGTCGCTCCCGTTCGATAGCTTCATCGAAAAATCGATTCTGAAATATGGAGCTGTTCATATTATTAACGAAGCCTAATTCCATCTTAGGCAAGTACTTGAATTAAACTTTCATCAATTTTTCTAATATGAGACTGATTAATTACAGGCTTCATCCCACCGGTAATGAAGATGTGATAGTAGGAAGTTAGGAGTAAAGCTATGGCAGCTTCCTCCATTTTGTATTGTACCTTGGATGTAAATTTTTGAATAAAGGTGTTTAAACACCTACTGGAATTGGAGTTCCACTGGAATATTGTTCTGTTTATTTGAAATTCAAGGATGAGGAATTGAGTATCAATATACTGAAGTATCATAGCATATGAATGGTTGAAGTTCATGGTACCCAGGTATTTTGTCCTGATGAGGACCTGATCTTAGAAATATACAAGTTGCAGTCTTCAAGAATCCAGGTAACCTTTTTGTGAGAAACCTGTCTTCGACTCTCCGTGCTCAGATTTAATTGGAAATCATCAACCTGTAAACCCGTTCTTAAGTATAGGTAGCTCTGTAAGGGCACAATAATAGCGCTGTTATTCACTACCCAGTTAAAATTAGTCAATCCCTCATACATTTAGTAGTCTTCCCTGTTATCTGTTTTTCAGATTACTTCGTATACGTATACTAATCATGATTTGACAAAGTGCATCTTGTACTACATTTCACATAGTTCCAATTACTTTTAGGGCGGAACAGCCATCTACATTAGGAAATTACTGATCCATGTAAATTAATACCTAACCCATCTTATAATTGCAGAGTGTCCTTTGTTGAATTCCAACATTTCACTCAACCCTGAAATTTTCAAATTTAAATTAATAATTGTAAAACTCTTTTTGCTCAACCTGAAATTTCTTGATTATATATTGTAGTATTCAGAAGTGATTTAGTTTTGTCAGATTCCCTTTCCCGACTCAACCAGTCTGGCGCCCAGACTTACTTTTGAATTTTTAACATCTTGAACTTTACTGTTGAACTTGATGAACCCACACCCAGCCTCCGACTCAGAGTTCACGGGTTGCAACTTTCCTCACTTCAAGGGGTTACAATGAAAAGATGATTGATTATTTTTATCACAAATAATACAACAGCGTTTGATATCCATGACGAAACACTTTTTAAAACAACACTCAAGTTACATACTAACCAATCCAAAAACAACTAATATTCGGAAGCAATGGCAGATAAACGACAGATAAGTAAGAAAACTACGGTAGAGCATTGATCTGGAACCGACAAATGGCTGGTTGAAAGAAACAGTAAAATTATTGAAAACTAGCAGAATTCGAATAAACTGGAATGCAAATGTCAAAAGATGACAGAATTCGATTTTTGCACCATCTACTAGAAATCGCAGTAAACTCCGTTGATATGATTGTTCGTGTCTAGAGTTTTTGACAAAACAATAATCAAATCGGAGATCGCACCAGGAATATATGCATCTTGTGGATGACTCCATAACGCGAAGAATAGTCACAGACTTCAATGCCTCTATTGTCTGAATTCCCTCACTACCAAATACACACAACTTTCTGAATTAGCCTCGGTGCTAGACGTATCATTATTCCAGTCCCTAGAGCAACTTCCTAAGTATCCAACCGGTTTATTATGAAAATAATAATTTCATAGCTTGATACGTTTTTGTTTGAAGAGAGATAGACTGCGGGTTAATTAACTTCATCGTGTTCGGTAGTAACGCTGTCGGGGGTTGCCAGTCGGGCTTTCAGAGCCAACTCGTTATATCACGCTTCGGTAATATTTTATACGTATGGAGCGGACGGTATTGTGCTGTATGTAGTTGATAAACATCCTGTTTATACGTCTGATTGTTCGAAATGTGAAACGTCAACCGTTTATTTCGATTGGCGACTAGAATGGGATGAAAACGCAATCCGATGATAAATTATGTTGCATGAGAGTATATTATTACGTACGGCTGAGTTTGAAATAGGTTGGGCACTCATGTTCCATAAATGCTTTCTCAAGCGGATATATCAGTTCTGGGCCCGATATTTTTCGTTTCAATGTGCTCTTCGAGTGGGATAGGTTCGAAATCCGATTCGTCTGTATGAACTTTATTGAAACCTGTAAAAAACTCATCTTATCTGACTATTCCAAAATTCTGAATATAATAAATGTAAATGAATAAATATACATGGGCATAAATTGAACGTATAGCAATATTGAGATTGATACCCGATCAAAAAATTAATCTAAACAGAGTACTAATAAATTTTGATGAAAAAATCATGATTCCTAAATAAAAATTGGGTATTTAGAAAAATAATGTTCAATGAGCAGAATTGAAACAACACATCATCATTTGGATATAAAATATGATTCATATTATCTAAAGGAGATAGTTGAAGTGCATAGTTGATCAATCTTAAATTATAATATACCATATAGTGAAAGAAGGGCAATAATGAGCCTGAGAACTTGTGATTAAAATTGATTCTGTCGAATGCTGAAGCACTCATAACTCATCGACAGAAATTAACCTAGATCCAAGAATAACGTTGAGAAATTGAAACAATCAAAACGAGTCACATAATTGATATATCATATAAATAATAACTTATTGATATAAACACTGACTGGTTATGAGTAATGATGCTGATCATTACCGACATCACTGTTAAGTTCACTATATATTACGATGTATACCTCTTCCAATTCATCACCTTGCTTTTGAGTATGAGAAATGGTTCAAGAATGCCTTCTTAGGTATTTTTTAATGAATTTCGAGTGTCCAGCAATGAAACATGACTTCCACCCTGAATTCAATTAACCAGGAAATACGTATTATATTTCGTGTCCCTTCTTGTGTACTGTCTATTACCAAAGTAACATAGAGTTCATAATGATAAAACGGAATACCGTTTGTAAGTAATCATTCCATGGTGAATGAATATTTCATCCGTAGTTCCTTGAAGTGTTAACATACCACAAACTGAAGAAAAAAGACTTGATTTTGACATTTATTCGAGTGTAGAAGGGCAGATCTGATTCACCCGGAAAAGATGCTCTGTTTATTGAAAACTATTCCATTTTAATGTATCTTGTCCTATTAGTCAGATTTTTCTCTCACCAACCACCCCAATATTTTTATTCTGATGGAAAACCAATTTAAGCTGGTTTGAAAGCACTTATATATCACTTCATGAATGGAAAACTAGAATAGTACCACAATAACGTTTACCCTCCAATAGTTTTCAATATCATTTTTTGATAAATACTTCAATGATGAATACGTTACATAGTAGCTGTTCAGAGTTCGTTTAGTAGTTTACTAATTGACATCACTTGTAAGAAGTAGATTTCTTGGTGATGATCGAAATAAAAACTAAGATGAAATAACATAAAACTAGTATATTGTTTGTCAGGTAGGAAAAGGTAAACATACCTTTTTCTGCAAATCGTTTGAAATTCGACAGATATTAGGTAATTAGTTTCGAAAAAAATCGCGAATAATTCTATTCACAAATAAATGGTGCTTTGAAATTCGTAATAAAATTACTTGGGTCACTATGGAAACTCTTTTCAATTATTTTTGCACAACACTAATAACTGTAGGGAAAAAGGATTAGAGTTTCAATGATTGTAGGATATGGAGATAGCATCAGAACTCAGTAAGATAATGAGAATCATCTCGATAGACCAATAACACAATCAAACGTGGCAGAATCTTCAACAATTTCGAAGAAACTGGATGTGTGAAGGATTTGTCTAGGAGTTGCCGGCCAAAACGTTGGATGAAGATGCAAAACTCAATGTCGTACTGTTTGAATGTCATTATTTTGTGGTGGATAGATCTTTCGATGTCAATGATTGGTAATCTTCATTTTTTTCGAGTAGACAATGTCCCTGGACTATAATGGCAACTAACGAGCTTTATTAGATTATTTATTAGAGTAGAATCCATGCAAGGCATTCATTTTTCATGAATTGCGAAGATCGGATGCCCTTAGAGAAGTCATGATGGATCCATGTATTCCAAACAACTATCTAAATGATATTCTCTTATGAGATCCTGTGGCATGATCACCTAGAACTCCGAATATTGGTGGAAGGGGGTGCATCAAAATAGACCTGACATTTTAGGGCTCGAAAGCACAATTCAACCTTAAGGAGCAGACCATTTCTCCAGAAACGATCAGTGCAACATTCGCAAGAATTTCATTCATGAAACACTGAGCTACTATCAAGTATTATACGAAAATAACTCTGAACGAATGTTATGACGCACATCAATTAATGAGATCAACTGCAAAATGTTACTAATAGCATATTATGTAACAATAACGTTATGATGGTTATTTATACACGAGCATTAACAGGGATACGAAACGAGCCAGAGGTGAGTTCCGTATGGTTTATGCGTGTGTATTTATAACAATTACATGAGAAATGTATACGCTATTTCTTCTACACTCGACTAATAATGAAGACCTATGAATATTATACTTGTATTGACCAAACTAATAGTAATCGAATTATAAAATTCAATTACAAGAATAAGAAATGAAGAAAAGAAAAAATTATAAAATGAAAAGAAAAAACGGATGTGTCTGAAACTAGTTACAAACCCGCGTGTCACCTTGTGGTCGAATTTGAATCAAGCCCTCAGCTGGCTCCGTCACGAGCCACCTTACAGATTTTCATCGAAAATGAAGAGAAACCTATGAATCAGTTTTTTGTATCCTCTCGTAGATTTTTGGAGTGAAATATTCTGTACTGGATTTTCTGCTTTCTTCGATATGTCTGTAGAGGCCGATGATTATTCGCCTATATCGCTGTATCTTAATGGAAAATCTGTATCATAATGAATCTCATTATAAAATGGCTTGAGGGCATACCATCACAGTACGAGTGTATTGCATACGATTTTCATTCTACACCAGATAAATAATGAATAACTATTAATATTATATTTATATTTGGATGTGGGTTCCACTGATCTGTGAGTGAAATGAATATATTTGACACAATACGACATGAATTGCTTTTGGAATTAGAAAGGTATGGTGTCAGAGGTGTGGCTTTGAAACCTTTTTCGTCATTTATGGAGAGACGGAGATATTTTGTAAGTATCTCCAGTCGGGAATCTGCTGAGTACCCCATTATGTTTGGTGTCCCGCAGGGTTCGGTTTAAGGACCCTTGCTGTTTATTATATATTTCAATGACTTATGTATGGATATTGACTCCGATGTTTCTTCAATTTTTTATGCAGATGATTTTACTCTCATTGTTCCTTACAGACTATCAATCAGAACAGATTGCCAAAGTCTGGTTCAGTTGCAACTTCCTTCTCCTGAATGAAAGTAAAACGCATCATCTCAGGTTGAACCATGCAGAAAAATCTGAGGATAAAGTTGAACTCTTGAGACTTCATATGGAGTCACAACTGAATTCTTCAATTCACATTCAAGATCTGACTAAACGTCTGGCTAAAGCTACCTATGCTTTACGCCAGCTAAAATATCAGTTGTCGTTCGATCATTCAAAAATGGCGTATTTTGCGATGTTCCACGGTATAATGACCTTTGGTTTGATTCTTTGGGGCAGTGTGTCTCATGCTGAATAAATATTCATAGCACAAAAAAAGCCCTTAGAATAATTTCTTCCAGTAAGTATGATGCTCATTGTAAGCCTCTCTTTGAACAATTTAACGTCATGCCGCTGCCTTATTGTTATATATTGGAGTGCCTCCTTAATGCTGGGAACAAAATTTTCTCGAATGAGATAACTTTGAACTGTAGTGTACACATTCACAATACCAGGGCTGGTAGTGATCTGCGTCTTCCATTATTCAGACTAACCAAAACCCAGAATTCCTATTTGTACTCAGGTTTTGGAATGTTTAATGCGCTTCCCGAAAAACATTAAAAGTATATGACTTTGAAATCATTTGAAAATCACATACGCAAATTTTCAATCCACCATTGTTTTTACTCTGTGGAAGAATTATTACTTCATGGGGGTGCATGTGCGTGTGAGTATCAATCTCTATTATTTATTTTTCGTATTTGTTTTATGTGTTCAATGACAAAATGTATACATGGATTATTGTATACACGGATAAATTTCTATTTCCATTAACATTTATTTCATTATTGCAAGTCTCAAGAGAGTTCAATATTGTATAAGAAATGCTGATTACATCTTGAAACGAATTTTCAATGTCGCCTTCCGCCACTGAAATGGATTTCCAATTGATTGAAAATCTGTCATCGTAATGAAACCTGTATCATAATGAACTTATTACTATACAGATGTTCAATCTGTTTTATAATGGACCTGATTATGAAAAAGATTATGGGCGTATAAATGTATTTTTATCGTACGGGAATAGAAAAAAAAATGATGATGATACACATCATTTTGGCAGTATTGTAAACTTTCATGCTTAAACTATGTTCAAACGCATTCAAAGAGCCTATCGAAACATTGGGTTTCTATAGAAACCACAAAATTCGTGGTGACTGAAGACAGAGGAAGGAAAAAACAGTAGACCTTTCTTTCCGAAATTATTGTGATTTTTATGCATCACGGTGTATACGGAAACATGATATGGTTTTCAATCGATCAAAAATTCTGGAGCACTTAATTGGAAACATTCCCACTTTCAAATGTGAATCATCGATGGACAGCAATTTTCAAAATGAATAATGAAATAACATATCGTCATGGGGGCAGTCAACAGGGAACAAAAAACATCCAAACGTCACACAACACGTGACATCGACATCTGCCCTGATGCAGAAAGCGGTATCTCCCAATAATACAGTACATTACCCGGACCCAACTCCATCAGATGTGCTCTGGAATCCTCCGGGACAAATATCAATGTGGCCATGTCAATTCGAAACGATACAATTGACATCCCCTGATATATGTCCCATTCGGCATTGCCGTGCCTGCGGACGCAGATAATGCTTCCGGTTCATTTCTGTGTTTATACACCACTCTCGAAACTCTGTGATGAATTGCTGCTGCATATTGGGCTCCAAACTTAATACATTCCTCATCGATGGGACCGGGAATTCATCGGGGAATCTTACAACAAAGTTTAATTTATGTATGTCTGGTGAGTCGACAGAATTCGGTTCGGGTGAAAATAATAGAGCGAAGGTGAAGCGAAAAATATCTCCCCATTGTTGGGGTTGCTTGTTATACAAATGACGGAGTCAGCTCCTTTGAAAGCTTTGAAACAGGTAATGTTACTTTCATATTGTGCGCCCCGGTCTTTGTTGGGGAGTCGATCGTTATTCAGGTTAATAACTTGTACGTACGAGGAGAAGCAGGTGTTCCGGAAGGACTAATCGAAATTTGCCTGAGGATGATTGATCAAAACCAACAAAGTACACATAGCTGATGATGTAGAATGTCGATAGGTTTGCAAAATAGCTTTAAACTTTGTCTGTACGTAATTTTACAAACATCTTGAAATCTATAAAACAATCAATCACCCGTGCTAACGCTTAGCCTCTGTGTTACGTCAAAGGTCAACACTCTCTCCGTCCGCTTACTAGGTAACCTATCCCTCTGTACTTGTGAAAACGTACTTTTTCTAGTGGATTCATAAGTGAATTGTATTTTGTTTTGTTTCCTGTTTGCATTATACTGATTTTACTTTTATTAATACTGGAGCCTAAGCGGGGATTTCTGGATTCACTAAAGCGCCGCAGATTAATATACAGGGGGATACCTTGTACCCGGTTAAGTACTTCCACCATATGAGCCCTATATATATGGCCGCCCTTCAAGGATAAAGGATCAGATTAGTAAAAACAAATTGATCATCTGAAATTCTCGAGCGCGTCACATTAAGGTAGGGTGAGTTTGTTACATCCTGAAACGTGTATATTCCACTAATCTGACAATTCGAGAGTGACCTTGAGAAGGAGGACAAGAAAGTTGTAAAAAAACGTCATCTGACATTCTCGAGCGTGGCTTATTTTATTTTTTTTCTGAAGGAAATAATTCAAGAATTGCAAAAAATATATAATCTGACGATTCATATCATATATATTTTCCTCTCCAAGTTTCTATTTCTCTCTGACTCTTTCTCTATCTATTGCTCTCTCACTCCGTCCCCACTCTGGTTTATGTTGCCATGATGTCATGACAGTTGATCACACTCGTTGGTGGCATGATATTGTTTACAACGAATATCCAACATTTTAAAATTCTGAAAACTCAATCGCTTTTATTTATTTTCTTATAACATCAAGTGTTCTACTAAAAAAATTATACACTTTTTAATTTGCATGCTTTTTCCTGAGCTTTTCAATTAATTAAGTTCAATGATTAAAAAAAAACTCAATTTGGCAGAATAAGCGAATCCCTCCAGATAATCGTTAGATTATGAGACTGCAACGTCTAGGGCGTAAAGATGAAGCATATAATATATCCTTATCTGACGTGTTTCTGTATTTCAAAATGATGAATTTTTTCACATTCTGATAACAGCCGCGAGTCTGCGTCATATCCAAACCGTCAGATTATTATATGAAAGTTTTTTTTTAGGTTCACTTAACATCCCCTCAGAAAATCTGACGCGTACAACCACCCCCATCATGGAAACAATCACATTAACATACGTACATTTGTAAAAATATGTAGAACATAGATGATATCAATATCTGACACGCTCGAGTATGTCCATGCGCAATAGTTTTTTTTTACATTAGCCGCTCCCCCAACCAATGAAAAGGTATAAATTATATAAATTTTTTTTGTTTTTATCATTCAAGCTTCGCAACCCAATAGGTCTCTTTGACGTTCGAGTAAATCCCGATTTAGCATCGTGGGCTCTCCTACTATATATTGTATATTCAATGGCATAAATGAAGGATTGGGAAAAAGACAATCAGATATTCTACCTGAAATAGAACGACCTATGGTGGCACAATATTTTACAAAAAATAGTGATTTTGTTGCCACCGAAATTCGAGGAGTAGAAATGAAGGAGTTGGAGTTGAGCTACCTGTTAGTTACCTATTTCGGAAATCGAATGTAATTGAACTGATTATTTTTCCAACAAAATACTAACTTACGTACCTCAACGTCGCAGCGCAAGCTTACCAAACCTTTCAAGTTCTGTTCAATAGATGAATAGTGATGTTTCTATCACCTTTTCTCTCTCCTTAATAAATATTATTAATTAAATTCACTCATTGCAAATAGAGTGAGTTAAAGGTTTCAGCTCCAAATAGATCCAATCTTTCGATAGCTATTATCCATTCTTGGTATTCGGACTTTCACTGGAACCACAAAAAACAACTTTTTCGAAGCATTGATGGTTATTGTGCTTTTACATTTTGGCAAAACACATGTTGACCTATGACATCACTTGTTGCGAGTGCCCTTATATTTACAATATCATAACTCGGAAACGGATTGACGTATCGAAATAATTTTTGCAGACGATTTTTTTATTCGCTATAGAGGATACGGAAAGCTTTTTTTCCAATGGCTTTGAATAGTTACCCATTCGGCCAGCTAGAACTTAATTCGATCACTATAATTATAAACCTAACGACAACTTATTAGTACGTCAGAGGAGGAGACTTTTCACGCCTAAGGGGCTATCAAGGCGACTTCTTTAGCACAAGAGAGGCCCTCGGTAGGGGATCTGGGGAATTTGCATGTGAATGTATAGGGTCACACAGAGGAACGTGACTATACTGCAGATGAATCAAATCATAGAACTCATGCAAAAATTCCATGTTTGAATGAAGTAAATTGGCTATTGCTGTTTGCTGGCAAGAGTCGCATATCACCGAGTACTGAATATAAATAGTTGATGGCCGTGGCGTTAATTTGACATGAAAACAAGAAATGGTTCAGGTCATCTTGAGATGTCCCGTCGTAGTGGCATACGGAATCTTCTGCCATATTCATCTTGAAAAGGAGAGACTTGCAACAGCCTACTCCAAAGCAGCACCTCAATAAGAATACGTGAGAATGTCGGGATGCGCTGATTTTCCTGAATATAGGGATCGAAGGTATTGAGGGTTGGGAGGCTGTATATTGACAAGAGTTTTTCTCAATAAATTGTTTGTGGTGATTTGCCCAATCCAATCTACATTGTGATTTGATTCGGGGAATAATATCTTGTCTGTGAATTTTTTCAATGGTTGATATGAGTTTATCACTTCTTTAGCCATACTGTCGACCATTTCATTTCCTGTAACATCCGAATGTCCTTTTACCCAGAGAAATGTAACCTGAATATTGCGTTGTTGGAGGTTATACAATTTCATAAATATATTTGTGATTTGGTTTTGTGTGGCGGCATTCTTCGCATTCAGTGCTTGAAGGACTGAAAGGGAATCCGATATAATAATGCAGTTCTGTACCAGGTTCAAGCTAGAAACATAGTCCAGAGCTCGGTCTATTGCTGCTGCTTCTGCGTTATAGATGGTCATGTAATTGTTACATTTATATAACCTTCTGACGTTATGTGATGGAACCCAGAAGGCACAACCTACCATATACAGAAAGCTTAAAATCAGACTGAGTGCACATTCTTCAATATGTAACACCTGAATTTGATTTGTTCTTCACCGGTTGAAATGATAAATCACATATTGAGGCAAAAATTCAATCACTTCTGTCGAGAGACGAATTGCTTTCCGATACCGAAGGTCGAGCTGGACAATTTTAACATAAAGGGATTTAGAATCTCGCCAAGTGTTTGTTTATGATTTCATCCACGATAATTTGAAATGATGCTCTGAAATTGAAAATAACTAGATATATTTGTAAGACGGATTTCAGTACTTGCATGTTTCGACTAGGCATTGCAGATAAGCGAACTTCATGAAGCTCCCTACGAATGTCATTATCTATAAATGTTATCTTCGAAGAGCTTTAAATATGATATACATTTTGTTGTTTGGCATTCCCATATCATCTTACATATTTTAATTTTGTACAACTTATCTGTTCTATGACAGTTCATTTTTTCTATATGAAATAATTTGCTCGACATAATTTTATAATATTATAAACTACAGCTTGTTGCACCAATATATAGAGAGAGACAAGCTCTTTCAAGTGCAACTTCGGAAAATAGAACAAAATGCATATAACTTTCTTGGATTGTAAAATTGTGTCGTGGAATTCAGGTGTGAGGAATTCAAGATGCAATTTTGTTTTCACTTTACAAGAGTGAGAGAGTGGGGATGTAAAAAGTGTGCCCTGTCTCGTTTTCTGAAGAAGACTGGGTATCAAAGAATGACGAAATCACGTGAGAGAGTTGTCATTTTGAGTACTATTGATGGTAACCAAAAGTGACGTCACTCTCAGTCGAGAGAGCGTAATCAACTTTTTGTTCAAAAGGACCTTGTTTGGAGGTCTTTCTATCCACTGTTCAAAAATAATTGATTTTTGAAATTTAGAGAAGTCGTGTTTGATTTATCTTCAATAATCTTTAATCAATGAAAAGACATTATTGTCATCATGGAAATTCAAGTGAAATTTATTCCGGTGACATCTGATTATTATCTTTCATAAAAATTACGATCAGCCCCAGCATAAATTGAAACTAGTTCCATTCTTCTCACAGAAGTTTAGACTCGAATACGTGAAAAACCATTGTTAATATTTTAGGAAAACAAAATTATTGTACAAAGGATAATACGGTTTTTGAAGATCCAGCAATACCGAATCGGCAATAATTGATTTAATTGTCCAAACAACTCGATGAAGACTCGGTTAAAGAAGGTGTCATTCTATCGCTTGATCTCTGGAAAGCTTTTGATAGAGTTGATCACCGAAATTTATTGAATATCTTATATCAAATTGGTATGGGGAGTGTACTCATGAAAGGCTCCGAAATTACCTTCTTCTCAGATAACGTGTGTATTCATGGCAAAAGGTTGCCAAAAACAGTTTCCTGCGCAGTTACACAAGGATCAATAATATAGGACCTGCTCTTTTTCTTGTTCATATCAAATCATCAACAGATATATAAGTAGCTGGGAAACTCAAAATGTTTGCTGATTATATAACCTAAATATATGGTGGAGATAGTCACAAGAAACCAAAACAGACATAAAGACATTGGGAAAATCTTAGGTTGGCTTATAAAACATAAGCTTAAGTTATTTTTTTTTAAATCTCCCATTACGTTCGTAACAAAAATATCTAGTTTCATCAACTTGGTACACCACATTATTATCAGAAAGTGAACATCCAGTATTCTTCAACTTTGAAATTTTGTAGTTGTATTTCGATGAAAACTTTTTGCTGTTCAAGCATATCGAAATAATGAGACAAAAAATCATCTATAATCCGTATTCTTTACAAAATTAGGTATTGTTTGGCGATAAAATATCTTAAATTAATTTCTCATTCTTATGTTTTTTCCAAACCCCAGTATTTGGTTTCAGTTTGGGGATCGGCAAGGAAAAATGTGTTCAAACCGTTGAGAACACTACAGAACAAAATTGTCAAATATATGTTCAGATTAGACTATAAAGAACCTACAACCAGTCAACTTTCATAAACCAAAACGACTTTTAGATATTTCTTCCCTTCATAAACTCAAAATTTGTACTTTCATTCACCAGGTGAAATATAACTACAAACACTCTAATTTGGTTCTCAAATCTTTTATCAACCACCACAAACATTCTACAAGCCAATTGAAAAAATTAAACTAAGGCTTGGGTCAACAATCGACTCATTCTCAAGGCATTACATATTACAACGGATTACCAAATTATTAAAAATCTCTTGTCAAACTGTACTTCAAAAACATTTGAAAAAATATTTATGATCATAAGTTGGGTGTTTGTTTTACAGTTATATTTTCACTATTTGTACACTTGTGAATTTGGATCGCTGAGTATTCACGTGAATTTTGTTCGACCTTGATCGCTAATGAAAAGTTCGAAAAATAAGAGGAGGGGAGAAAGAGCTTTTCACATGCTCACTGTATAAAATTATGCCTGTGACCCTTCACCCTTCATTTCCATTATTGTTTTCACGAGGTTCTGGAAATGCTTCTCACTTTACAAACAAAGCGGCACGAAAATGACCAGCCCAGGTTGATTGTCTCAATTCCAGAGAAAAATTACCAGTTCTTGAGAAAATTAAACATTCATTAGCTGTTTGAACGCGATACCTAAAACACTGTATTTAGTGACTTCATGTGCGTGTCAAGCCGTTGATTATTATAAAGTGAAATGAAGTGCGCAAGCATATCGGAAGAATGAATAGTTTATACTTCTTATGATATATTATATTCCTGTCGAATATAAATACGAAGAATTGGAAATAGTTTCACCTTGAACATGTTTTCGAACAACTAGCGCTCGAAAATGAAAATAATTCTAGTGCAATAATTATTTTCTATTTGGAAGAATTATTGTCTGAAATATTTTCGTTGAATCCATGTTTTCAATTGTGAACAAAAACGATTCATTTGGCAGTATTTTTTTTAGGGAGAAGAAAGTTTCAAGGGATTATTTCGTGGTTTTTTGAGACGTTGTATCGTTGAAGATGATACGAAGGTGCAAACAAATGGAGAAAAGAAAACTATAGTTGAAGTACATTTTGAAACTTTTTCAATGAGAAAAGTATCTCTTCATTCTCTGAAGATGCTTAGCGCGCCAATGATATCATATCATATTCTCCTTCACATATATCATCTTGTCACAGTCCGCGTACAATCAAAAAAGTAAATAGTCACAAAAAGATATGAACTGAACTTTTTCCATCTGAAAGTTGCCCAACTTCTCAAGTTGTTGGGTACATGATTTTTACAATTTCAGTCAAACAAAAATCCAACTTCTGACCTGTAGTAACGGTGGAGTTCCAAACCCCACAAAATAATTGTATAATTGATTCCGTTCACGCCAGTGGGATATCAACAACTTTTTATAGATATTATCATTTTCCACTCATGAATTATAAAAAACAAAATACGGGAGGGGGGCCTTCTTACCCATAGCCTTCAAGGTTGAAACAAATCTTCATAAAGTTTACAATCGGAGTTGCAATTCAGTTGTTCCTGAACTTTGTCTAACTCATTCACACAAGGCAGTCATTCTTGTACGTTATACTGATTTAAATGTGAAGTCGTTATAACTAAATATAACAAACGATAAGCCGAAAGGTAAGGGTTCGGACTTACAATGTCAGTATTGTTAACTCTATTGAAACCTGTTGCTAAGAACGAAAGGATAAAAATACAAACCAAATGAGGAAATCAAATCCTAACAAAACAAAGGTTGAAATGGATTTTTTGGTCGAAAATAAAATTAAAGGTTGGATTGATCAGAGGAGATAATGTTGTGACAGAAAAAATTGAGATATCGAAAATGAAATATAAGTCAAAATAATTTTAATGAAGAAATAATATGCATAAATTTGTTAACCAAGTTTCAAGTTGACTACTCACGACGTTTCGTTTGCTGGTATCCGCAATCCTCTTTCGGGTGATGACTGTCATCATGATGGAAATTTGTGTATGGTCTGAAATATATCCTATTACATGGTTAAAGCCTTGCAACTTTCACTCAATTGAGATCTCTGTTCACGTAAATTCAAGATTCGATGCAAAATATGCTTCCATTTTGTGTCCTCTGACGAGACATTTTCCTTCGACCAACGGGGAGGCGTTTTGTGAGATGAATTTCCCTCCTTAACTCACCTCATCATATTATATTTCATGAGACCGAATAACAACTAAATAGAAAATAACCTTCTGATTATAAAGTGACGATAATAAATATTTGAGAAAAAAATCATTCGGGACAAATTCAAATTTCACGCATATTCTCTACTGAGCAATCTTGTGTATTCTATTATCGTTGGCTGTGTTCTACCTCTGCTCAGTATACAGTGTTGCAAAAATGGAGTTGTCCGTTTTGGTCAATCTGAAGATAATCATCAGCATTTCATGTGATTTTCTAGAGGAACTGATTTGATATATTCGAATTCCGTTGAAACTTGAATGCCAATAAAAAAGAGTAATTATGAAAAGTAGAGAACTCCGAACGCTTTCTTGGTTGTCTTTTCGCGAGTTTCGTCTTCTTCGGCAATTTCTGCAATGAATATAATGTTGTTTTCACGATATCCTTTTTATCATCATTGTCGTGTAGAAACTGAATCAGGAAAAAGTGAAATTGGCTCAATACATTATACCAGAGACAGAGAAGATATAAGTTGAGAAATCGAGAGCAAAATCCGATCTTATTTCATTCTTAGACAAATTAGATACAGTTGTCAGTATTTCAGCAGCAGGAAATTCAAACTGCTTGAAGAAGTTAACCCTCCGTTAGTCGCGCATGGGACTGGCAGTCCCATGATTTACAATTTTCTCAATTATATTAAAACTATTATAGCTACAGCGTCGTTACTTTATGACATCTCACAGTAAACTTCTAGAAGCCAGTTGCCTGAGTTTCATGCGAAGGGGTAGTTTTATTTCTAAGAAAACTTGCAAAGAGTGCGTCAGGTTACTGCTTTGGGACTGATAGTCCCAGCGCGACTGCCTACGACTCATTTTTGTTGCGTACATTGAACAAGCGTCTCGGTACCATATTTGTAGGCTTCGTTGTTTGTAGGTTATTTTTTCTTGTTCATTTGTTACTGTGCCGTGTATTTTTGAAACAAAGTGCATAATTATGGACACAAAGCGTAATAATTTTGATAACCCCGCTGACGTGGAAGAATTGAATCGTTTAGCTTTCAACCTGGGACGAGCAAAGAGCGGTCAAGAGAAAACGTTGCGAACCTTGTTATAACGAATCCAAAGAGGACGCCAGAACAACCTATACATGTCAAAATTGGGATACCTATATATGTTTGAAAAAACATGTACAAGTAATATGTAAAAATTGCTTGGAAAATATAACTGAAGAGAAAACAGCTGGTGAATCTGAATAAATCAAACTACAATAAAATCGGATTGATGCCATTTATTACCTACTTGCTTTTCTGTTCCCTAAATATTTTCACGTGAATTGTGTGAAGTCGTATCCACAAATACTACTATAAGAGGTATAAATATAAAAAATAATTCATAAACAATAAAAACACTAGTTATTAAACACAATGAAATTATAATGCAATTGCAAATGCAATTCAACTCGCTTTAGTGATAAACTAATTTACCAAAAACATTTTAAGCCAAAATGATTCATATGACGACGTTACATATGGTGGCGCGCCTAACAGAAGGCTATTGTATAGCCTTATTTGTTATTGTTGTTGTTATTTGTATAGACATGGGTCGCGGTTCAATAAACCGTAATACTTATGTGAAAATCTTAAGGCAACTGTATATTATTTGTTTAATATGGATTTTCATAAAGTAACGGCCACTTCCATTCTTGTTTCTATCACGTCACTGTGGAAAAATTAGCTCGATATATTAGATTTCGAGAGATGATATGTTCAAAATCCATATCCGCATTGCAAATATTGACCGAAAAAAAAACCTAGATGAAACTGCTCCCGAATATATTTTCCATTTATGGTCCAATTTCTTGGGTGGTATAAAACAAGAGATAAAGATAATAATAATACTCTGTTGCTTCTTTCCGAGCTTCTTTCGAAAATACATTAATTAGCAAGAGGTCAGTCAGCATAATAAAAGATAAAACAATGGGAAGTTTTGACCTAACTAAAGTTCAATGAAAATAAGGATACAACAGTTATTGTCGAAGAGATATATGTCAATGTGTATTCGTTGATAACAAAAGATTGTAGTTTGAAAACACCAATGGAAAAGTGACCGATTTCCTTTATAGTGTAAATATCGGGATTGTTGAGGGCCTCACAACATCTATGCCCAAATGTTCCCAATGAATGATCTTTGATGCTCTCATATAACCTGAATAATACAGGAAATAAGTTATTCATACACTCCGAAGAACTATATTTCGAGTTCCCGAAGAAATTGTTGGAACCATGATTGTTTTAAAAAACAGATCATTAGTCCCTCCATGACATGAAAACAAACCCAACACAGGAGTAGGTAAATGAATGTTTCACATTACCACGGCGTATCACAATGTGCAACATAAATTGTACTAAAACAACTTTTATTCGTGCCAGCAACCATTTAACGAGCAAATAATACACGATACATGTATGCTTTTATCAGATCCATATAAATCCAATACGATTATACGTAACGATATTCCAAATTTTAAAGTTGTTGCTTTTCACGTGACGGGTTGTGGTGTTATGAAAATGGACTTTCAGCTGTAATAGAGTAGTTCCATAGTTTTTATCTGTTCAATCGTTTTCCTGTTATGACTTTTTTCTCAACTTATAATGGAATGAAACCCCATTGGGAATGATTTCAGCGATTATAATTACTAATTTTGCAACTGTGCTGTCTGTAAATACAAAAAAAATCAAACCGATCTCCATTGGATTGGAAATGAATTCTCAAGCCGGTTTTCATTTGGTGGGGAGTCCAACACAGCCTCAATGAATGTATAATGGCTGTAGGATAGCAGGATTTCAATTTCGCAAAAATTGGGTGTGATGACAAAAAAATTCCTGATATACGATGAATATTAAGAATCGCTATTATTGAGTAATTGACTATATTTATTCTGAAAATCATTATTCACTTCAAATTCGTTAGCATGTAGTCGAGTTAATCCACCCTCCAGATTATGTCTTTATTTTTTTTATTATTTTTTAACACGCTTTCATTAGCTTGGGTTGTAACTATGTATGTAACGGAATCTTTGAGCATAATTTTCACCAATTTCCAGAAGTCTGATTATTTTGAAACTTTGCATACTTATCAAGGACCGATGACAATGCAATAATTTGATCATAGTTTTCCATTATCCTTATAAGGACCACCAGGATTAATAAATTATTTTATAGATCCTCTGTAGTGGAGTAAAAAAGATAGAGCTAGCGCGCGTTCTGCGCATGCCTGCAGTTTCAGACTTACTCTTTCGTACGGGCACTCGGCACAGCACAACGGAGGCAGAAACGTTTTCAGGGTAGTTGCGTTCTCACAATGTTCATTCCTTATCTTACATGCGTAGGTGTACATGAGTCTGATACATGCAAATTACTGTATGTGATATTTATGTAACATATAATATAGTTCCCAGCGAAATACAGCCACGGAACTGCTGAAAGACGAATGTTGCCAATAATCCTGAGTTGGGCTTCGACCGTTAACAAGATGCAAGGTTGTACAGTTGATCATGCAGTAATTTATCTAGGCTCGCGATTGTTTGCTGCTGGACAAGCCTATGTAGCACTTAGTCGTGTAAGATCTTTAGACGGTATTCGGATTGAAGAACTTGATTCCTCTAAGGAAGTACCCCATGCAATAGTGAAGCTTTAAATGAAATGATGAGATTGCGGAATGATTCGTAAGAAATATCACATTTCCACTAGAAACTAATTGATAAATTGAACTAAAAAATGAAAAATAAATAATAGTTTAAAAAACTAAAAAAACACGCTTTTATAGCTAACCGAACTAAAAAATAGAAAATAATTTTTAATTACAAAGAGTTTATATTACGGTAGTAGAAGGCTAAAAAATCATTCATAGTCAATCAGCTCAAAATAAAATTATAATAAAATTTGAGTAATTAACAGAATCAAGTAATTCAGAGTAAAAAGCGTGGGGTGCATTTTACTACATTTCATAAGTCTCCTCTCAAAGATAATTACTGATAGAATGATTGTAATATATAATATATCAAGCACCCCACGATTTTACTCTGGATTACTTTATTCTGTTAATTACTTTAATTTTATTATAATTTTATTTTGAGCTGATTGACTATGAATGATTGTTTAGCCTTCTACTACCGTAATATAAACTCTTTGTAATTAAAAATTATTTTCTATTTTTTAGTTCGGTTAGCTATAAAAGCGTGTTTTTTTAGTTTTTTAAACTATTATTTATATGATAGTGGATCTTAGAATCCTATGCTTCAATCCAATTGAAGAAACCTAGCTTCACAGCGTTGTTATGTTATTGTGACGCTGAATCTCTTTTGTTCTCCGAATCGAGTTGAATGAGAAAGCTGCTGTCTTATCTGGATCATAGGTATCTTTTCTTCATTATCATTTTGTAATCTTCGAGAAAGATTCGCTACTGGAACGCAGACTTCCATGTTGGTGTCAAAATTCAAGTTCTGAAATGAGATCTAAGTATGTTAAAGCAAGGTGTAGTGTAACAATGAAAACTGTTGAAGGAGTACATAATCATAGAATTCGTCAAGACTCGGTGAACGCCCAAACGGTTCTATTTCGTTTTGGTCATTTGCTAAAGCTTTCGCTGAAAAATTCACTTCCATTTCATTTGCCCCTTCAACCAAAGATGATGGATCAAAAGCCACCACTGCCCAACAAGAAGAAAATATATCTGCTGATATGTTTGCTGAAAATTCTACTTTCAATTCATCAGGGAAAGATTCCCTGAATATGTCGATATTCAGTTTTCAACAACACAATATAACAAATATGTGAATGGACCTGAATACAAACAAGGCCTAGGATCTGATGAAATTCCAGCAATGGTTCTTAAAGTCTGTGTGCCCGAATTGACAGCGGTACTTTTTAAATTGTTCAACCTCTCGTATAACTTGTTTTTTTGTATTGCTTTCTCTCATTTCCAGAGAGATGAAAAAAGCAATTGATATAAAGCTTATCAAATATATGGATGAATCAGGACTGATTATTGATCGACAATATAGATTTTGACATCATAGATCAACCAGCGATTTTTCTCTCTTCTAAGTTTTATAGAACTGTTTTTGATTTATCGCAGCAACTTATCGGTGTAGATTAAAAATCTGCCCTTCTACACTTGTATAGATTCCAATATTAATTCTCATATTTTTAGATTGTGGTAGATGAAGAACCCAAAAAACTGAAAAAAATAAATCCATCCACCACAAAATAATGTCATTCAAACAATGCAACCAGTGACTTATTGGCGTATGTTCCACATAAATGTCAGCATTCCATCAAAAAATCCGGAGAAACGTTAGCTACTGCACTCGACATTTCAAATTTGGTCTTCCAATTTGGTCATCGGTGTCTCCTTTCTAAAATACCATATTATGGTTTGCCTCCTCAGTTCTGGTGGCCACTTTGTTTCCGTTCCATATCAATGATTTGCTGAAGAAAACATCTTTTTCAATGCATAGTGTCACGGACGACAGAAATCTTCATACTAGTTTCTCTTTCAAAGTCCCCATATCAGCACGAAAAAAAAATTCAAAGAAGCTTTAGCGTCAATAGAATTAACGATGACTTGGCGGATATAATAATATGGAGTAATATAACTTAATAACGATTATTTTTTTCACTTGTCAAAATGTGACGTTCTTTGCATTTCAACCAATAGTAGCGGGTCATTCTATGGTTATTCTAGCCAATCATAGGGTATTATACTGATAAAACTGCCTGGTCCTTTCGATAAAACGTTGTTTACCTTTAACTGTCAAACTATACGGTTAACCGCGTCGATTTTATTGAACTGGCTCATATTTATATAAATTATAATGAATGAAGGGTTACCTTATTATCATTAGTCATTCACTTTTCACTTTTCCAGCATAATAATAACATAACACATTTCAATGAACACTCAAACACGTAAATAGCTCATAACCTCATAACCCCTTAACTCAAATGAAGATGGCGTACAATTATTCTTCATTAAATACAATTCATTTTTTGTTGTATGAGAAGAAACCGATGTATGAAGATTTTGATACAACAACATAACGAATGATTTTATGTTCCTTCTGGCGCGATTTGCATTTCATAAGAAATTTTCAATTATCAACCTTGTACAATGAGAGGTGTGACGCCATCTCTTGGTATCGTCGGCAAGCATTATCATATTCACTGCGTAAGCATCCTATCTCTTCTGGATCATAGAGGGCATACATCGTTGTTTGACATTTCAAATTTGTAAAATTTTCACCTATTCTCCTCTCCTTCTTATGTAAATGTAATACTGATCAATTAAATTGTTCTTCCTTCTATTTGTCCAAAAAATAATCTCTCCAAATACAACTCGTTCTTCAAATTCAATACGATGAATTTTCATTTTCGAAACACTCAAACTTTTTTATTTCGAGGCAAAAGGAGTCCTACGGACTCGTGATTTTATCAATCAGTTTGTTTTTATACTTTTGCCAAATAAAAAAGTTTTTGTGGAAAATGGAAATTTATCGATTAAATATGAAGGATTCGTGGTATTACCTTTGATTATTTTTTTCACTTGTCAAAATGTGACGTTTCTGGCATAACAACCAATAGTAGCGGGTTATTCTATGGTTATTCTAGCCAATCATTGGGTATTATACCGATAAAACTGCCTGGTCCTTTCGATTGTTTCGATAAAACGTTGTTTACCTTTGAACTGTCAAAACTATAAGGTTTACCGCGTCGATTCTATTGAACTGGCTCATATTTGTATAAATTATCATGAATGAAGAAATACTTTATTATTATTAGTCATTCACTTTTCACTTTTTCAGCATAATAATAACATAACATATTTCAATGAACACTCAAACACGTAAATAGCTCATAACCTCAACTTTATGACAGATATAGCGAACGACCGATTCAAATATTTAAGGTTTTCTTAACTCAAATGAAGATGGCGTACAATTAGTTTTCATTAAATACAATTAATTTTTTGTTGCATGAGAAGAAACCGTTGTATGAAGATTTTGATACAACGACATAACGAATGATTTTATGTTCCTTCTGGCGCGATTTTCCTTCCATAAGAAATTTTCAATTATCAACCTTGTACAATGAGAGGTTAGACGCCATCTCTTGGTATCGTCGGCAAGCATTAGAATATTCAATGCGTAAGCATCATATCTCTTCTGGATCATAGAGGGCATACATCGTTGTTTGAAATTTCAAATTTGTAAAATTTCACCTATTCTCCGTTTCTCCTTATGTAAATGAAATACTGATCAATTAAATTGTTCTTCTTTCTATTTGTTCAAAGAATAATCTCTCCAAATACAACTCGTTCTTCAAATTTAATAAGATAAATTTTCATTTCCGAAACACTCAAATTTTTTTATTTTGAGGCAGAAGCATTCAAACAAACCGAATTAGATAAAATCACTCGTCCTACGGACTCGTGATTTCATCAATCGGTTTGTTTTCATACTTCTGCCAAATAAAAAAGTTTTTGTGGAAAATGAAAATTTATCGATTAAATTCGAAGGACTTGTGGTATTACCTTTGATAAAACCCACGCATGTCTCTTTCCGAAAAAATCCGATTTATCTTACTTTAGTATTCAGATATCAGGAGCAACACCTACAAATCTAGAAATTACGATCATCATCAATCTCTCATGGGAAAAATATGTGAGATCTATTGCTGAGGGTGCTTCCCAGAAGCTTGGATTTCTATATCGTGCAAAGAAACATTTCACCTCTCGTCAGATTCTAATGATCTACAAGGCACATATACTTGCCTGTCTTGGAATATAGTTCTCATGTATGGGGCTCGGCACCAGAACAATTATGATGTGTGTGTGTATGTAACCGCATTTTTACATATCCCCTGTAAAATAGCGAAGGAAAAGCCATTGTTAATTTAAACTCTCGAAATTATGTAATGACAATGATTGCGCAAACTACCGACTGACAATGTCAATTTCAACTATAATCTATCTGAACTTTGAGACACCTACACAGTTATCTGAACCGTATACAAAATAAATAGGAAAATCCATCCAAAAACTAAATAATAGCTTTCCAACATTTCAATGAGACTAACGCAGAGGAATGGCAAATCCAGAAAAATAGACGATATCATTGTTACGAGATCACGTAACAGAACTGGCAAAAAGTTATCCCCGCTAGTGTGTGAGTTAAGTTCGGAGCAACCGTTTAAAGATGAGATTGGTTAGTGGTTAGGTTATTTATGAGAGGGAAAACAGATCAGCGAATAGTACAGTGGATCCACATATAGTGGTTAATATTTATGTTACTGTATACCCTCTGTAAAATGGTGAGAAGGGTGCCATTTATCAGGTAAACCTCTTGAAATTATGTCATAACAGTCTCTACGCAAACCACCATTTTCAAGTTCAATCCATCTCAACCAACAAATACATGTTTGTCTGCAGAATCTGAGGGGTGGTAGTAATAGATGTGTGTATGTTGAGGTAACTTCATGAATTATGGTAGAGACAATTGTGACATTCCATACTAGTGTTACAGATATTTCGATTGGCAATTCCACCATATTTAGTGAGTTGTTCGGTATTTTCCCAATGAAATACAAGAATATTCAGGTTGTTTTCAGTATGGATTACACAGACGTAATTAATGAAAGCATTGGAAATGCAAGCAATAATTAGTTAGTTATTATTAGTACAGTGCTACGAAAGATAGTGTGAAAACGATTCATTTTTTGCGGCTTATAGAATAGAATAGAAAAATATTTATTGTGAGAATATAGAAATAAACAATCACAAAAGGAGATAGTTCGTGCTACACGTTCTTCCACTACCCCTTGAAGAAGTCAAATTACAATGACAGGTATACAAATTGTATAATTAGGACTGAAAATAAAACTTTCAGTCACAAATTAAAAAATAAGATAATTAAATACACACCCACCTAGTATCAGGTGCTTAGTTACATTAAGTCAAATTGCAATATGTCAGGTATAAAAATAGTACAAATATTATTGGAGTTGAGATTTCACTCACAAATAAATAAATTAATACACACCCACTTAATATATAGTACTTAGTTACATCACATTCGAAATGACACATATTCATCCGATGAGTTATATTGCATTTTAAAAAGATACTGTTTGTAGACTTCCCCAAAACTTCTAACTGAATGATGTTGTATCATTTTATGAAATTGAGGTTCATTCAGTAGCCTAACTGCAATGTATACAAAGCAACTTTGAAATATGGCAGTTTTGTGAGGGTATATGTCATATGACATTATGTTTCTCAAGTTCAGATTATGAAGCTCTTTTCTTTGAGTCAAATAACTATAGAGATACTCGGGCTTTCCTTTCAGATATATCTTGAAGAGATAAACCGCAAACAGTAGTTCGTATCTGTATTCAACCTTTAGGAGAAAGTTGTTTCTATATAAATGCGAGATATGCTCAAATTTCCTTATATTATAAACGAACCTCATACAAGTGTTTTGTACTAGCTGAAGTTTGTTTTTGAATTCTTGAGTTAGAAAGCTATAATAAACAGTTAAACAATAATCGATATGGGGTAGAAGTAGTGACTCAATTATTCTGAGTTTCATTTTCTCAGACAGAATGAATTTAAACCTATAAATCGACTTCAGTTTCATATATATCAATGATATTTTTTTCACAACATGTTCTTGAAAATTAAGTGAGGAGTCAAGTATCAACCCCAAATTTTTCAAGGAATTTTTTTGAATTACAATCTCATTGTTTATATGTAAAATTGAAAAATTGTAGGTATTGGATTTGTTTTTTGAATACTCACTACCTATGAGTATGAAGCAGCTCTTACTCGGGTTCAATCGCAAGCTCTGACTTACTGACCACTCATATATACTATTCAAATTGCCGTTTACCTGCTCTAATGCCTGACTACTTTCTGTTGGCTTGAAGGTTTTTAGTACCTGTGTGTCGTCTGCATACAAGTGGAGACTGCTATAATTAATAACTTCAGGAAGGCTTGCTGTGTATAAACAGAACAATATGGGACCTAAGATGCTACCTTGTGGTACTCCATATTTTATTACTGATGGGTTAGATCTTATTTTCTCAATTTCGACTATCTGCGTTCTATTTCTAAGATAATTGGAAAACCATTGGCATACCTGAGTTGAAAAACCATAATAATTCATTTAAGCTAAGAGTAATTCGTGGTTTAGTAGATCGAAAGCTTCACTAAAGTCCAAAAGTACTAAGCAAGCTATTTCCGATTTATCTATACCTATCGTTATATCTGATGTTACCTTATGGAGTGCTGTTATAGTGCTGAAGCCTTCTCTGAAGCCTGATTGTATATGTGGCATTATATTGTTATCAGTAGTGTATTCGGTTAACATTTCCCAGACTAGTTTTTCACACATTTTGGCTAATATCGGGAGAATATGTATTGGTCTGAGGTCTTTATATGTTGTTGCATGTGATACTTTTGAAATAGGTTTTATAATAGATGTTTTCCAAATACTTGGCAAGTTACCAGTCTGGAAAGAAATGTTGAAGATATCTCTTATATATTCAGCTATAATTGGCAGACTCCATTCGAGCACATCATATCCTATATTATCTATACCCATACATTTGGACTTGATCAGTTTGAATGAGCGAAAGACATCATCCACAGTAACAGTTCTAAACGTGAACTTCTGTTCATTGTGAAATAAATTGTTTTTGTAGTGGTTAATCGTCGCATCATTTACCGGAATTGTCATTTGACTGAGATCACTAAATGATTTGTTAATTTCATCAACGTTCTTTAAATGGATCGGTATTTCATCAGCTGATCGGGTATGAACGCCCCACTGATCGAATCTCGCCCAAAGTTTTTTCGAGTTTGAATTTATTTTCTTGAGCTCCCAGTTCATGTATGCTACTTTTTCATTTCGAATTGCTACAGAAAGATAGTTTTTCAGATCAATGTAAAACTCTCTATGAATATGATTTTTTGTACGTTTGAATTTTTCAAATGCCTTTTTTTTCAGTTTTATTATCTCCCTAATAGTTTGTGTAATGTAAGGTTTGTATGGATGTTTCAACTCTACCCTGATTAGCGGTGCATGTGTATGAAAAATGGTTTGTAATGTCTCGTTTAGGTATTCCACCCTATCGTCAATGTTTTGTATAGTTGAGAGAATATTCCAATGAATTTGATGCATGTCATAGTTGAAGTTATTAACATTGAAGTTTTTAAAGTTTCTGTAAGTAATGTATTTTACCTCTTTTTTTGGCATTTCTATTTTTATTTCACAATGTGTCAATCTATGATCTGTTATGTTGTACATTTCTGTTGTTCCGTTTTTTGCTATATCAAGTTGTGAATCAACACATATAAGGTCGATCAAACTACTGTTTACTCTACTTACTCTTGTTGGATCTGTTACCACTTGCTTCAAGTCGAACTGCTGTAATATGTCAACAACATATTTCTTTCCGTTATCAGTTTTGAGGAAGTCAACATTCAGGTCTCCCAAAATTATTGTGTGGTCGTATTGAACCGTTAACACTGCTAACAGGCGTTCGATACATTTCAGATTGGCGTATGGAACTGACGGAGGTTTGTATATTATTCCAACTAGTATTTTACAATTTTTCAAATTCAGGTACAACCACAGATGTTCAATACAATTCTGATTTTCATCAATTATAAAACTAGTATCAATCACTTTGCTCTTGAGTGCTGATGAGACATAAACACCAACTCCTCCTCCTCGTGATTCTCTATCCTTTCGGTAGAAAGAATATGATGGCGGTTTCAGAAGTCTCGTTGCGTAATTTGGTTCTAACCATGTTTCGGTAACAGCTAGCAGATTATATTTTTCTTCCATCAGCAATTCCTTAACGTCTCCAAGAGAAGGGACCAATGATCTTATATTCACATGGGCTACAGATAAGTATTCTATTTTCTTCCTGGATATATTATGTTTTTCTCCATTTTTGCTGGCGTCCTCCTCACCTACGAAGTGGGGTTTGTGTTGATTGTTTCCATGTCTAAAAAAGATACAGGTTGTTTTCCTTTTTCAGGGTTGTTTTCTTCTGTCGAACCGTTCAAGAATCGTTTTCCCAGTTTGAAATCAAATCGTTCATAGTAAATGTTCCTAGGCCGAAAGTCTGGTTCATATACTGCATTTTTGAGGCTAGGATCTGTACCAATCATGAAGGATTTGTTGTCCTTCTGTCGGCTTTTGGTAGGTAATAATTTCACAATTGTCTGTGTTGATTTTGTTTTCGTTCGTATGTAATCAACGATATTTTCGTCTGTGACAGCATCTGGCACATTTGAAATGTACAGCCAGATTTTCTTGTCTTTTTTCTCCTTTCCGTGGAATCCTGAAGAACCTTCTCCATTTCCCGTTTTCCTCCTGGATTTTTTTGTTCTGACCTTCAAAAATCCATCGTTGCTTTTATGCGA
The DNA here is from genome assembly GCA_032362365.1 of Zygogramma bicolorata. Lineage (NCBI taxonomy): Eukaryota > Metazoa > Arthropoda > Insecta > Coleoptera > Chrysomelidae > Zygogramma > Zygogramma bicolorata. The sequence continues at coordinate 247,759 of JAVJAQ010002265.1, forward strand.
GGTTATTTCGGTTTTTCTTCTATTTTCTTCTATGCTTCTCGAAGTGTCTACTTCTGTCGCTAAGTTGATAATGTCCTCACATTTGAGTTTCATGTTCACTTCGCGAACTGCTTTTTCAACAGCATCTTTGGATAAAATACGATAATCCGGAATTTCATTGAATGTCGAACACCCGGCAACGCTGTGGTCCACCGACACATTAACTTTCGTAGGTGGTACAGATTCACAGTTTTTTTCCACCTGTGGCGGAGTTTCTTTGTGAACAGTTTTTTCTTTAATATTTGATGGCTGTACTGTTGTTTTTATAAAGTCTAGATGACTGCACAATCATTTCACTTTTTCTTCAAGCTCTTGAATGATTTTGTCTTTTTGCTTCACTACATAGTTGAATAAATGAATATCCACTTTTTTGTCACTGTACACCTTTTCCAGAGCACCGAAGAATGCCAAATCAATGTCACTATCGGAACTTGTAAATTGGTCTAGCTCACAACAAATTAAATGGTCATCATCTAAGTGTTTCACTGAACTAATAGCTTTCGCACATCTATGATGGAATACATTTTCACATTTTATGCATTTCTGAATATTAACTGCTACTTTGTTGCATTTTTTGCATATATTTGTCGGAGCGATCTCTTCCGCGATTTTACCGGTCGGCACCATGTTGCCAAGTCTTATGTTGATGCTAGGAATACTAGACGATGTCCTATGATCTATTCTACGCTGTCACGGACAGTCGAATGATATACGCTGCCAACAGTCCGAATATATCGAACACAATACGAAGGTAATTTTTGAGAAAACTGGCAATTCAGATAACGTAAGACTATCTCCGGCGCTATTCCTTCGAAACAAACGTACCCCTGGTTCTTCATGAATAGATAAAACAGGTTGCCGGTACTTCACCTTAAAACCTGGATACTAACCAAGAAGTTATTCGAAAAAATGGGTATTCTGTGGAAATAAAAATAGACTTTTATGCTATGAGTGCCATAAACTCATATGTTCGCCACAAGCAAAGTTTTTATATGAACCTTATCTGACTAGGACAGGAAAATAAAATACTTCCATAAAGTTATTCAGTAATTCCAGGAGGAAATTGTTCAATTCATTGTATGATACTCATGTTGGAATCTCAATGTCTTTTATTGGCACAATTTTTTTCAAATATCATCTTCAATTGTCAGATTTCTATGAATTTCCATTTTGGAATTATATTCATCCAAGTGATGATCTCCAATATGAAAAATAAAAAATGAAAACCAAGTGCTAACACTGACTGTGAAATGCTTCTACAACTTCAGTTATCTCAACTGAAAGCAAGTTTGACAACCCAGAATCATTCAAGAACCGAATCACAGCTCTCCAACTCCCAACAAGAATACCTTTTCGATTTCAATAAGACCAATGGGGGGATGGCAAATCCAGACAGAATAGAGGAGATCACTGTTACGAGCTTACGTAAAAGAATTGGCAAAACAAGTAGTTCCTGCTAGTGTATAAGTTGAGTTCAAAGCAACCTTTTAATGATGAGGATGGTTTGTGGTTTGGTTATTGATGGGAGTGCGAACAGATCAACGAATAGTAAGTCGCAACCATATATGAAATCAATCAAATATGTCTAATGTGTATGTAACATGTAACTGCATTTCTCTGTATATTTATGGAGGTTGTGCATATACTCTGTGAAATGGTGAGGGAAAGTCCATTTTCCAGGTGAACACCTTGATATAATGTCAAGACTATGTCTACGCAAACCAACGACTAGCAGTTCCATCTTCAACTCGAACCTATATAAACTCTGAAATACTCATACAACTTGAGTTTCAACTGAGCACAAATATGACTATCCAGAATCATCCAAGAACCGAATCACAGCTTTCCAACTGCGAAGACAAGAATACCATTCCGATTTCAATAAGACTAACGGGGAGGAATGGCAAATCCAGACAGAATAGAGAAGGAGATCATTGTTCCGAGATTACGGAACAGAACTGGCAACTAATAATCCCTGCCAATGTCGGATTTGAGTCCAAGGCAACCGTTCAGTGCATTTCTCTGCGCCTTCACAGATAAGCCGCTTACTGTTTTCCAGCAAAGCCGGGAAGAACACAAAATTATTGGGATGTCGGGGAATCGCTGTTCGTTCTCAGTCCGATTGTCGAGAACGAGAATTTGCCTGCTTTTTTAATTATGGAGATTTCGCGTTGTCGGCATTAACATAAATGAAAGAAGAGATTTATCGAATATCGGAATCAGAAGTACAAGATTGAAAATCTAAAAAAATCTGCTCTCTGATTAGACGTAGACTGGATTGGATTCACTACTGGTTTGGATTCAGTAATCGAAAAATAGTGTGTGTTTGGGGGCATTCCAGTCTTTGTGAGTATATATAAGTTTTTCCATGATTTCTTTGGGAAAATTGGCCTACCTAATCATCCCAGTGTGAAGGAACGGCGGATCAAATGGTGCAGCAGGAACTTGGTGATGAGTCACTTGCATAACATAAAAATATAGTTCGTTTGAATTTTTTTCGAACTACTATAGTTGCCATTATCATTCAGCTGATGAATTCAAATAATGTAAAAGAAATATATTTCATTTATTCGTATCGTACTGACTTACACGATGTGTATTTCAACTGATTGTGACGGTTAATAAGTTGGCGTAGTCGTTGAAGATCCGGAGGAACAGATCTTTTATCTGAATGACGGAAATGCGTGGACGAACACAGTAAGTTCGCTTGAACTGTAATCTCAAATTTGTGAAATGTCGGATACTGTGTTTTTGCTTAGAACAGCCCAGTTGATTATAGATACATAAGTGTTCGGAAAACCATTTAAATCAAAAATAAAATCTAGCCACATTTCACTTAATACGATTATGTCTATATCGTTCTCGATGATCATTTCCTTGAAATCGCCGAAACAATCGTCTAATGTTGACATGACCAATTTTTAAGCTGTTGGTGAGTAGTTTTTTGATTTATATACTCGGAATATAAATTATTGTAAAAACAAATAAAATAAAACCAAAGGTGGGGAAAGGGTCGATAACTTATCAACTTACTAATAACATAGCAATGCTGAAAAAACACATCAATGTCGATATTTCTAGAAATATATACTCTTCTCTGCCATGTCAACCACAATAACCCAATGAGGTTTGATAGGTTATTTTTTTTTCAAAAGACAAAATTATCTGTCCGATAGTGTCACTATTCAACGTTCATCATCGTTCAATTCAAATATTCTCGTTCATTTTTCGATTTTACAAGTAGTTAGGTACCACGAAAACTATTTCCAAAATGGTCGATTGAACAAAGTTTAATAGGGGAACTAACTCTATTTGAACATGCTGGAAACTACTGTTTATCTCCAAATCACCGAAATCGTCGAAGTAAATCCTAATGAATTCGATATATATCCTAACAAGATGGAGTATCACCACATCACTCCAAACAAGGAAGAAACTATTCGGACAAAAATTTCCATAGTCATTGGACTGGCCATCGAGGTCCTAATGAATGGCCAGCCCGCTTGGCAGATTTGATACCTTCAGACTTTTTTTAGGGGGCTATTTGGAGCAAAAGGTGTACGAAACTGAACCTGCTTCAATATCGAATATACGGCAGAGAATAATGAATAAATTTTTTTCCAGATGGTTCCTACTCGCCATCTTGAAATTTTCATCTGTCAGTTCCACTCCAGAATATAATATTCAGGCATCAATTCCATTATCCCGTTCGAAAAATGATAGGGAGGTCATTAAAGGAAAGCACTGTATACTATTTTTTTGAAAAAGTGTTGAAATGGATGGGAGTATTTATCATCCTTAATCCATTAATATGATATATACTCTCATACATTTCACCAATTTTTTATGAAAAATTCTTACCATTGATGTATATGTCCATGCGTAGCCTTAAGCTAACATTTGACAAATTTGTTTTTTTTTCCCATTTCACTATTCATCTCCATAATCTTCAGGTGAATTCAGCTGATGATGAATCTATATAGGTTCGAAACATGTACTGAACTACTATCCTAACACCTTATGGTATATTAAATTGTGGAGACGACTTCGAGCTTTTCTTCATCGTAAATCTGCTACACTCTACTTCGAGACATGATGGACCTCTACCACAGGTTATTGAGCAACTATATCTCTATAAACAATGCTATACTCTGTATATATTCGTCAGGATAAGGATTAAATAAGGCCGGCCATCTCTCTTTCTCAGCCAACGACGAAAAAATAATGCCTGATGGAAATTATAACGAAAACCTATCGGGCTAAGTGCATATCCTTGGGAAGCAAGGAATATTTTCACCCAGCTGGTTTTATCAATCTGGAAAGTGAATACAAAGTGAAGTGTGGATGAGACTCCACATATTTCTACCACAAGTAGAAGAACTGGTTTGAATGAGAGGATAGACATCACGACTGGCAGAAATCATCGAGCATAAGTTTCCTATGTTGAGGCGTCGTGAAATTCTCAAGTGAATTACCCACATTATGGCACTCTGCCACTTCGACTAGTAACATCTAACTGAATTATCTCTTTGAAGATTGTTGACATGGAGAGATGAGAGGTTACTTTCTGTAATTAAGTAGGAAAATTCCCAGGAACTAATTCAATTCAAATCTGTATCACTTGGCTCTCATTTTGTTATCGTTCAACAAGTCGAAAGTTTGTAGAGGTTATTAAAAGTTTTTGACGTTGCCATGAATATGAATGTGAAAGCGGAGTGAACTCTTTCTGTTCTGATTAAACTCGAGAGGAGAGTTGCAGGAATGCTGAGTGATGTACAGGTGGTTGGAGTTAATTTACTGTTCGAGAATAAAAATATGATGATATCAGATAGTGTGTTATGAAAAGTGATATGAATGTCGATATCAGTTGTTAATCCGTCTAGAATACATATATAGAGTGATTCTTGACTACGGCTACCCGACTGAAAATCTGTGTCAAAAAGTAATTGATAATGATAGGATCATTTTCAATATTCTGAATTTATTATCGAAGAGTTAATTCAGTAAATACAAAATATACTGGATGTTCCTTCGGAATAGTAAAATTGTTGCTAACTTCAACTCATTTCAGAATATTTCATATGGAAAGACCATTATCGGTTAATTTTGTAATTTAGAATTCCATCGATTGAAGAGTTTGAATCGCTATATTCATTGAGAAACGTCTGTGTGGTTCTGTATTCCAAGCTATTTTCATTTCGGAGTTTTCATATTTGCGATACATTCAAATACCAATCCGACTCTATTTATAGATTTATGGGTTGATATCTTCGTGGTTAATGCTACGAAGAGTCGTCGACTAGCACTCACAGTTTTTGGTACAGAATTCCCCTCTGGAGGAAATCACTTGCACTTGTGAAAGTCTCAACTAATAACTCCGAAGTCATTGGTTTCCATAATTCATAGAGAAGGAGTAGGAATCATCAGCTATAGGCTATAAATCATGCGCTATAGGCAGTTAATGCGCCATCTATCTCTGAATGAGGTAACCAACAAATTTCTCCAACCAATTTTACGTCGTGAAAATCCAAGTGTAAATTCTAAAATTTCCAATCGGCAGGCATACATGGGGGAGGATGGCAACCACAAAATCAACTAATTCGGACCCTACAGTCAGCAGCCAGTCCCAGATGTCTCATTAACATTGCAACTGATGGACTGGTCATCATGACAGTTTTTCGCATTTCACGATGCGAAATACATTACAGAGAGAGAGGGGGAATGCATTTTCTATAAATAACTTCAAGAATTTTCAGATAAAAACAGCATGATTCGTTTGGAACATAAACTAATAAACCATATTAACAACTTTGACCGCTTCGTCCAGGAAGGAGGGAATTCATTTTTCAAACTTCAACTGTTTGTGTTAGTTTGACAATGCTCGAGGGGAACATAAACAAAATATCAATCATTTGATTTTCATTGCTAACAATAAGACCTCGACACGTGGATAGTAACAATTAATTGATTTGGTCTGATGGTCCCACTAAATGGATTCGTGTCCTGTTCTTTTATAATGATAATACTGCATTTATTGCCATTTACAATACGATTTTTGAGGAACAGCAAATACAATATAATTGAAAGTATAGTAACAGGTAAAACATACAAGAGATGACGAGGATTCAACACGAAAATTTAAAAAAATCTCTGATTGATCCCCAAATTGCTTACAGATGTGCCCGAGATCTGCTTCTCAATTCGAAGAGAGTTTTGCTAGTCTTTCGAGAATATAATGGTTTTTCATCTTGGCGAAGCTGTATTGTACATATTGTCGTCCTTACAAATTGATTTCATGTACCCATTTTCTTTTTCTGAAAGTAGTGCTACATCGTAAAATATTTTTTACCGGCAATCATAGTAAATTATGGAAAAGATTGTTGAAGAAAGAGATTGTAATTATCTCAACAGGAGAATTGTATTCACCTGTTTTCCTTGTTTTTTCCTCCAACTTAGCTAATAGCAAAAGGGCTTCTTCTTCATCGGACGACGTCATGTTTAGAACTGAGGTGTTGGGGCACTGTGGTGTGGAAATAGAGGAGAGCGATTGTTTCTGTCGAAGTGTGACATTGTTCTTCTTCTTCTATTTCTTTATTTAACGTCGGCCTATTTCCGCTACCAAGGACAATCACCGACGCCGGTGAGCACACTACCCCCAACCGTAAATTTTGCCGAAACCTCTGGTATTCCAACCAGGGGAAGGGATCTCTAACGAGCCCAACATCCATGGACTCGGGACCGACGGCTTCACGTCCCCTCCGAAGGACGGCATATCCTCAATATATCTTGTTCTCATTGATATATTGTCTGCGAGCTATGATATGCTATTTCGCTGCAGCTGTACGGGCTTTCGACACGGTATTTCCCTGCATGGTCAGTGTGACATTGTTATCACTAATTCATCGATAGTTCTACCGAAAACTGATTTCGACACAAGCTACTTCGATTTGAATCTTCCCATTTGAACGAACTTTTTCAAAAGATACATTCAATAGTGCTATATATCCAAAGAATAAGTAGCAATATTCTCATTTCCGTTAACCAAAATACAAGTAGCCTATTTGAGTTTCCTTTCTGTTCCACTCTGTTTTCTTTTAACTGAATTAATATATTTCCATTCCACCATAGGCGTGCCATTTGTTGGTGATATGGCTCATAAATTTGTCGTCTCCTCAAGTCGTTCTTATAATCAGCTGTTCTTATTCTCAATGATCTTGATGTAGGATAAATAGTATGAACACTACCTCAACCACATAAGATTATATCAACTTATATTCATATTATAGAAACTTCTTTGTCGACATCAGTCATCAGCTCCTCTGTAGAAGAAAGTTGATGGAATAATTTTTTTCAGATATAAGTGGAACCTTACTCAGATTTATTCATCCCTTAACGAATTACTTCAATCCTGGACCAGCGCCTGTTCAAGAGTATTTTGGTTACGTGCCTGCCCGATAATCCACTGAAAACACAATTGTTCTTCCATGGTGTTGAATTTTGGACTAGAAAATGGTTTTATCCCAGAAGATTTCCCATCTATATATCTATACATATTATACAGTACATTCTGGGTATTATTTTGATAACTCCACCATAACTTCACAAACAAGCATCAAACTTTCGTCACCTCAAACTATTCCCAATGCTCCTTCAACTTGGATCAATGCCCTGATAGAAACTGTTGCTATGGAGAAGTTTGAAGTTACTCTCCGATAATTGAATTCATTAGGAGAATTTTCGTTCTGGTAATTGTGATTGGATTCAAATCCGAATCCTATCAATCTAACTATCCGGTTATTGTTTACCCAGTTGAAACTCAGTGCGAAGGTCATTAAAAGTTTATAGTGTGCCATGAAACAACTGTGATTATAAATGTGTTTTGAAGTGAGCCCATTAGGATATGGTTAATTATTCATTACTGAACGGAACTGATGATCGAATATATGTCCCATCAGTAATGTTATCGAAATGATTGTTATAAGCTAAATGAAATATTTTTCCTCAGAGTGAGTGAACAAGTGCCCTTAATCGATTGCCCGTGTAGAATGTAGCTTTTTCCGTACTAGTGAGGTGAAGTACTTCACAACACTATTGTTTCAGTTTGAATGTGCAGATATAAGGTGATGGATTGTAGTCATCCGAAATTATATTGAATGAAATCCGTCAAAAATTCTGGTGTCTCGAAATGTGAAAAAGGTAGAATCATAATAGATCCAATGGGGAAAAACGGGGAATGTGGGAAAAAAGTTGAAAAAAAAGTTCACAACAAAAATCAAAATCGGGAATACGTTAAGGGAGAATTGAAATAAGTTATTAAAATGAATATAAAAATAGAGTATGAAAACATAATGAGTTTGAGAAATGACATGAGAAAATAAAAAAAATTAAATAAAAAGAAGTGGGAATATACATTGTATGTTCAAAGAGTGATAACATTTTGAATAGTCAAATAATTCAAAATGTGAGGAATTCAAAAAATCAAATGAAGAATGAGAAGTGAAAAAATCAGGAGGATTCAAAAAATGATAATAATTCAAATGAATAATGAAAATACTGAATAATAGAATGAAAATGTAATCGATGTTTGAAAAATTTATGAATTTTATACGATAATCAAAGAGCAAATCGAAAAAAGAGGAAAAAGAAAAAAATTTCAAAGAGTGGATTATGAGAAAAAGAAAAGTAGGGAAGAGAAGGAAAATGCCATATCGCCCATCATGCTCTGGACAAGGATAACAAAATAGTATAATCAATCTGCGACTCATTGAGGATGTGCATGACAGAAGGTGGCTAAGGGCATATCCCTCTCAGCCAGATGTTCAGTTCATTTATTGTGGAATCAGCGGGAATAATTAATAATTCACTGACAAAGTCCATATCGAATAAAAAAAGGCTTGGCAGCTAGTTTATACCTTGGTTTGTAATAGAATATATTGATAACTAATACTAGTTTTCAGATATACTATCGCGTTTTGTCCTGAAGATGTCAACCTCGTTGAATATTAGTAATATAACGATTTCAATTTGGAGGAATCAGCTTTATTCTGCTTTTATACTTCAATTTGGCTCCATCGCAACTCAAAACCTCTAACGAGGTACAACAGTTGAAACTGAAAATGTTCTCATTTGTCTGAGAATGCAGACATTCTGTATCAAAATTCAGGGATTTAAATTTCTGTTGACTGAAACTCGACAAAAAATCATGTTGGGTCGTAAGGTGAAAAATATAATGAATATAGACATAACTGATGCAATAAATAAGAAAAATAGAGAATGTAATGAAATATGTGTGAAATAAAAACTGAAGGAATTGAATATGAAGTAACGAAATATTTGAAATGGAAATGAAAAAAAAATAGTCGAAATAGTGAACATTGAAAATGGAATACAAAATAGAATGAAATCAATCGAATGGATAAATGAATAATGAACAAACATGAAAAGAAAGTGAATTAAGTCATGAAACATTGGGAATATTCTAATGAATTCATGGAAAATCAAAAATATTTAAATGCTTAATGATCTCGATGAAACGAATTGAAAAAAACTGTCGAGTTATAAATGCTGATTTCAGAAAATCAAAACAATGGAAGATATTGAAAAAATATATAAAGAAACCAAAACGGGAATAAAAAGAATGATTTATGGGTATAGGTAAAGTAAAGAAAAAAATAAAAATTTTTTTTGGAAGCAAGTGGCTCATGAAAATCGTGAAAGTTGTTGTATCATATTTCCCCAAGAAAATTTCAAATGCACTGTATTCTCACATATATGCGGATATGGTCTTTCCTGCAAATAACGGCTTGAACATATTACCGTGGCTTGCGGAAAGGTACCACTTTCGATACTTGTCAGGTAAATAACTAGTACGGACTGTTTCGAAAATTATTCAACTCAGTACAGTACTTTTTGTCAACACTGAATGAAAAACCATCATTCAATAAGAACTAAAAACGAAACACCCTGTATGAAAAATGTCAATATTAAATCCGACACTAATAAGCGCCTTCGAGCAATAATCCCACCCCTATCCCCATCACCACCCCATAAAAGTTAATATAGTGCCGGCTCCGATACTCAAAATGTATTTGGACTACCAATTAAATGTGAAACTAACCCTCACGGCCGTATCGCACACACATGTCGTTTCCCCGTGTCGCCAGCTGTATCGTATTGAATTCTACCCCGACACCCACGATGCCGCCGTGTTTCGGATGAAAAGTAATTATTTGTCACGAGATACGGGGTGGCCAGGGGCGTCGATTGTAATTAAGGTGGGACACGGTCATTGCCGCCGCCACCACGGATTCAAAAAATAGCAGTTTGTACAACAAGAGTAGATATGGTGGACATATCGCATGAGGACGAAGGTTGAGAAAGATGCCGTAGTCGAGTGCTGAAACGTCCTAGGGCGCGAAGAGGCCAATATCCATAAGATTTATATAGTTAATTTTTTCTTCAACCAGCTTAATATTTCTCTTTCAAGTATAATATTGAGAATCAATTCCAGATATATAGACTATTCTTCCGATTTTTATGAAAAATTCAAAGAAAATAACAGAAACTTTATTGAATTGAAAATTGGACGATACAAAATAAATTATTGATGTCAAGTTAAAAGAAACGCAAAAAAAGTCGGTTTTGGTGAGACTCGAACTATAAAGTGATGAAATGAAACGGGGGCATATCTTTAAAACCGAAACAACAGTAGTTCTATTCATGATTTGAAAAATTAAACCGATTCTACACATCGAAACATAAACTTCTTAGATATAAACAATTTACATTGTAATTTGAGAGTCCACTTTGTCATAACAGATTGGGGAGTTATGTCATCTTTCAGATTTTGAATTGCGGTCTATTCTTATGAGAAATGTTGCGTCATCCGCAAACAGGGTTGTTACTGCATTAATACTACCAGGTTAGTCATTTATATAGATCAAAACCAAAAGAGGTCCTGATACACTTCCTTGAGGAACTCCGTGTTTCACTGAAAGATACTCACTATACTGATTATTACAATACACTGCTTTAAATCTGTTTTGTAGATATAAAGACATGAATTGTAGTGCTGAGTAGGAAAAACCGGAGAATTCCAATTTTTCTAAAAGTATTTCATGAGGAACGCATTCAAAAGCTTCACTGAGATCAGCAATGATGTCTAGTGAGTTTGAGGAGGCCTCGAATCCCTCCGTCACAAATTATAAAAATCTCATCACCACCTCAGATGTAGACCTACAAAATCTCGACCACTTGGACTGTAAAATTTCTGCTAATTATTGGTTTTAGTAGTAGTGCTTCAATTTCACACAAAAAAAAAACATCAATTGTGACAATTCAAACTTGACTCAATATACTACAAAATATACTAGAAATTGTTCTATGTATAAGTACATTTAATTATGCTCGAATGAAAAAACTTGGATTTCGTGTTTGAAGGTAGACAGATCAGAATTGTTACATCTTCACAAGGTTATCACTGGAAACCATGTATTTTGATTTCTTTGATTGGTGGAATTCATATCTTACCTTGTGTGGATATGAAATGATATCCATTCAGTTGACAGAAATCGCCTACTAATCCGTTTAGTGAACTATAAAGAAATCAGAATATTTACGGGTGGAAGTATAAAAACAAGTTTAGAAAGGAAACATCATATAAACTGAGACCTACTGCGCCACATTGTAGCAGATGTTGTTGTCCTCAAGTATAGAACAATATTATATGAAAGAGAGAAAACTATGAAAATTCATATGCAGAATTCTGTATAAGCGATACTCAGATCGACTGATACAAACCAAACAATAGTAAGAATCTATTTCGCTACTTGTACGAAAAACAGTTTACTCTGGAATATAATATGCCTTCCTGTATCCTTAGAGGACTTATATATTACACGACAGAGCTCCAAACTCATAACTCACCTGGAATATTATGCACATACATGGATTTGCCGCAAAATATCCACACAAATAAAACAGCTGAAGAACATGGTCAGAAAATATATAATTTTCCATTTTACTGCATATAATGTGACCATTTTTTTTCGGAATCGGGACATCTGCGGTATCATATAATAAAAAAAAGTTTTGAGTATTTCACAAGTTTTTCAACATGAAAAAACGGGTTCGGAGTTTTACAAGTTTTTTAATTGAATAGAATAGCACAAAATATTCAAGGCACCAAACACAAAATAGTTAAGTAGGTACAACTTACTGAACCCCAGTAGTGGCGTGACTTCTAAGTCGTATTTTTGTTTTGGTCGGCTGAACAAATTTGTTTCAAAATAAAGGTACACTTGCGTTCAGTTATTAATATTATTGTGTTACAAAACACTGCGTCACGTTACGCGATTCTAGTTTCGTCCAGAATACGAGTTCATGTACACATATTGTCTGAATGGTTTTGTAATTGTACCATAGTGATAAATCGAAATTCTCCTAGTAGTCCCTAGTACCTGCTGAGAGTGCTACGACTCTTCTTGATAAGCATGCCATAAAATATTACCAAATCTGCCTTTCCGTGCGTGGCGCCGTGCCATGCCACACAGTTGTGGGGAAAAAATACATTTCAAATTAGCAGTTTGCAGAAGTGGCGGCCACGCTGGGAACAGCGGCACAGATTGCTTGATAGCGGAACCGTCCCGCCCAAAGAGTTGAGCATAGAGAAAGTTTCTTTGCAAACTATCATATACGTCTTGAAGTGTTCAATACAATGCAGAGTGTATTCAATAAATGAATTTCTCTAATGCCCAGTGGGACACAATGAAATTAAACTATTTAAGGGCTGTTCAATATTATGTCCATCTAATTCGAAACATTCAATACACCACAATTGAGGATGTGAATGAGTTGCTGTTCACAGGGGATCAAGCCGCGAACTTTGGAACCTGCTGGTATTTTGACATGTCTGAATGATGATACAATTGGCTTTTCTGAAGCCCACATTTTTTTTTACACAGCCAAGTTACCTATATTTAGGAGAATCTCGAAGACGTTTAATAAATATTTGAAAATATTCATGGTACTAGTGTGCTATGTTGAAAATAAGTCAGGCGAGGCCGTTGGGCCGAGTGGTATAGTAAGTGACTTACGAAAATAACACATTATTGTCTTAGTTGATAGTTCACTTGTCTATAATGACTTCAATAATGACAGGCATGAATGCCATGTGTTGAATAAAATAATTCAAACGATCACTGCAGGATAAATATTGGGGATATACGTAAAAGTGATCATTATTTTCAATGTCGATGAATAAAATATTCCAACACAATGAGTAATCGAGAAAATAATTCAAAAGTGGATGTGTTAAGCCCTGCGCAGATCCAATGTTTCCAGAGGTGCATTGTTTTCAATGCGGATGTGATCGACCTCTTTGAATAGTGGTGGTTCAGTTGGATATGAATGAAATCCATTCTTTTGGCAACTTGATATGAATAATCCAGCTTCATTATATTTTGACAAGCACACTATTGCAATAGCTTCCGGCATCAATAACTGATAAGGACAATTAGTATAAAGATTAACACTCGAGAGGAATGTTGTTTGAGTAGGATGATTTTGTTAGTCAAGTATCGCCTCGTTCATTGGCAATTCGAGATTAGATGCCAGCGCCAAAGTGGCAAAAATTCGAACCACTCTCGAGTACATTGTTATCATTGTTGTCTTTGGGTTTTTACGGTTTATCTTTGAATATTTTCATTTTGTTTTAGTTTCAAGTTTTTTCATGCACTATTTTACATTTCGAGACTCAAGTGAAGTGATTTTTCCAGGTCGTACAACAGCATCATTTATTAAAACTCATTTTGAAGAAATCTTTGTATGCATTAATCACCTTGCAAAAAACATTTATTTTGTGGGCTGGAATGATTCACAATAATCACAATTATTTTCTTTCATTTCCAGGAACACTAAATTTGTCATTCTCTTGGATCACTAGCTAATAACAATAAACTACTACTTTTTCATATTGGATTTGATGTGAGTCAAAAGTGATGAAAGATGCCTTAATTGATAATATATGTTTCAGATTATTTCTTTGTTAGAAGTAATGCCTGGAATACTGGGAATAAAATAGTCTTCCTTGGTAAAATGACGACAACAAACTTTCATGAAGTTAGACACCGGTTTTCCTATTTTCAGGAGATATATCCAGGCCCGCCGTCTGTCTATAGACTCTCTTAATCTTAGACTAGTCTGCACTATAACGTTTCTTTCATTTTCCCCCGGATAAAGATGAAAACTTATTCCAGTGCTACTTTGCCGTTTTGCCCAAGAGACACATTGAGGTACACAACAATAATGGTTTGAACTTGAAGCACTCATTTTACATCTGAAAACTAGTAACAGTCAACAGAAACAGAATATCCTGAATATCTACCATATGCATGTACAAGATTTTTATTACGCATTATATAATAATAATCACCCAAATATACAGAAACAACTACCAGAATGCACAGAATCGTGAGAATTTGAACGTTAACAATGATTTCAATGTACTTATAAATAGTGTCAAAATTTGACACCAGAGGGAGTACTCCTTGTGTTGAATTCCCAATTGTCACGCAAGAATCTGAAATTCCTTTTTGCTTTGGTAAAATCGTGTGAGTTATTGAGTGACTCATTCATCTCGAGTCTGTCTGATAGGTAAGCCATATGTCTCAATCTAGGGATAAACAATTACGAATTATGGTTTCCATTTGGAAAAATTATTGAATACCATTTTTCAATAGTTTTTGTAGACAACCTGTATGGGAAGTTGATGAACTTGGACTGTTACTTTTTCAATATAGACTTTATATCTAAAAAAAGACCTGCAAGTACAATTATATAGATTGAATTTCAAACTATTTAAGATAAGTAAAAAGTGTTTGATATTGAATAGATCTATAATTTGATGTAGATGTAGAATATGAATCTGCGACAAAACACGGTATTCTATTTGAGAAAACAAAGTTCGAACCCACTTCGCATATATTCGATAGTATTTGGAACTTTTTCGAATTCAGATTCACAAGAAAGAAAAACAATGTAGAGTTCAAAGAACAACGCGTGAATCCAGGGAAAGGAGAAACTATTTCAGTTCATTTTTGGCAATACCTATACATCGACGCAATTTCCTCACAGTCAGCCTATAAAGTGAAACAGGTGTAGAGGTGTTGTTCTCTTTATCAAAAAATCATACGGTGAATGCTGAACACCCCTCAAAACTTTTCCATCGACCGCCTATGTCCTCTATTCACCTGAATGGGTTGTGAGGGATCCCTTTCCAAACCCTAGCAATGAACAAGGTAACGTGATAATATTGGGGTCGCAAAACAGGTGAGAGACTGATTGTCACTGACTCGAAGGCTGCTCCGAATCACGTATTTTATGATTGGCATTTGCATTTTTACGACTTCCACGAATAATTTCTAATTAGTCTGTGTTTCTGTTATCGCGGCGACGCCCTCTTCGTTTGTTTTATGTCTCGATTAAAGACGTCTACTGCGTTCACACCCTCTTGATCTGTGGAAATTGAATGGATGAATTAACTCACTGTGTCACCTGACACCTAATGAAGTGCTCGAGAGATTAAGCTTCTATGTCTTGAATGATTTCTCATAGCGGGCAAGGATATCATTTTCCTTTGCTTGCACCATATTCCCTGGATATTATATCGCTATATATGTCTACCATATCAAAGCAAAGATATCAGAAAATCTCATCTTTGAATTAGGCTGTACATTTTCCTTCCAAATTTGATAATGTTATATTTAGACCAATTGATATATAATTAATATGTTTCCAGTTGGTTTATATCTTGATCATACTGTGTCTAAGTAAGTTTATTCGTTGTTAGCGTTTAGGTTCGACGGAAGTACGTCGAATTTTTCAATGAAAACTCGAAAAAGTCATCATTATTCTTTGGGTTCAAAACCAGCCAAATTTTTTATGGAAGATATCCCATAGTGATATTTTGTCTCATCCGGAGAAAATTTGATGCATTTTGTGAACTGTTTTTCTCCATATGACACCTATACATTTTTGTTCCAACTGCATATTCTCAGAATGAAGTCACTTACAGTCAGAAAACTTCATATTCACCGTCGACCAAAATATATATTTTTTTCTGGATACTTTCAGATGGGTATTCAAAAAACCCTTCTGTGTACATAATATGTAATATAGGGATCTATCTGTTAATTTCATAGTTTTCCATTTTCTTTTGGTCCCATCACTACTAAAACTAGTAATTTCTCCAATCAGCAACTATTTACCTAATTTCCAGATTTCAAATC
The DNA here is from genome assembly GCA_032362365.1 of Zygogramma bicolorata. Lineage (NCBI taxonomy): Eukaryota > Metazoa > Arthropoda > Insecta > Coleoptera > Chrysomelidae > Zygogramma > Zygogramma bicolorata. Next base: position 264,084 of record JAVJAQ010002265.1, read on the forward strand.
TGATTTGAGTGTTTTCGAATAATATTCACACTTGCCGGAATACAAATACTTTCCTGACTAATACCACAAAGGGGCATCGAACAATTTGTCAGCTTCGAAAATGAAAACATGTTTGGGTAAACAATAGATTTATTTTGAAGTCATAAGATATTACAATGAATTGTCGAATTATTTGGTATATTATGGCAAACTGAGATTCATTTCTCCACACCAAGACGGCATACTCGCACAGTGTTCTCATGTGTTGGAACTTATGTAAACATTTTCATTGGTATGCTCATTCCATTTTGGAGTAAGACGTTCTTAGTCAATTCTGGGTGTATACTTCTCTACTATTTCAATAATCGATTTTTGAATCGAAAGACATATTTTCCATGCAACAGTACTGAAAAAGTGATCAAATTCGACCATGAATCACTCCGAAAGTGTGAATTTTTATATCATTCGATAATGCAGTTGTTTTCGAAACAATGATTGCAAAGAGACTATAGATATTTGAAAAGCAGATTTTCATGACCCTGATGACCCAGAAACTTCATACAATCATTTTATTACCAAGATTTGTGAATATATCGAGGAATGTTCCCAAATTAAACAAAAAAACTTCAACAACAAAAATGTATATTTAAAACCTTGGATGACGCCGGCGCTGCTGAATTCAATTAGACATCGAGATTCTCTAAAACAAATTAAAAATAACACTGAAGAAAGCAGGAACGAATACAAGAATTATTGAAACTTCCTATGTAAATTACTGCGTGTCACAAAACAGGGGTACTACGATAAACAACTTGCTGAATCCAAAAAAAATATCAACAAAATGTGGAAGAATATCAATGAAATTACAAATGCAAAAAAAAACACAAAATCTGATAACTGGGTCATTGTCGACGAGCATGATAAAAAACTGGAAGACGAGAACGACATTGCTAATCACTTCAATTCCTTTTTTGCTGGTATTGGCTCCAAAATGGCAGAAAAAATCGATAAGTTTGTAAATCCTGTTCAACAAACGAACATTTGTTCCAAACATTCATTATTTTTGTACCCAATAACGAAGAATGAATTGACCTCAATATTTTTAAGTTTGAAAAACAATACAGCTCCTGGCCCAGACAAAATATCTGTTCACTTGATGAAAAAATACAATAACATCCTTATAGATCCTTTGTTTTACATCTTGAACCTAATTCTAACAAAAAATAAAGTTCCATTAGCATTCAAAATGTCTATAACAACTCCTATTTTCAAGACTGGAAACAGAAAACAAGCAACAAATTATAGACCTATAACAGTGATCAATAATTTTGCCAAAGTTTTTGAAAAATGCGTTAAAATTTGAATTAATAATTACTGTACTTACAATAATATTCTCTCTGATTCACAATTTGGATTTAGAGAAAACCTTTCTACCGATAAAGCTGTGTTAAATCTCACAAATAACATAATGAACTGTTTTCAAAATAATAAAAAATGTCTCTCAATATTTCTGGATTTAGCGAAGGCGTTTGACACCGTCAATCATAAAATTTTATTTGAATGCCTTGAATTTATTGGAATTAGAGGTGTCGCTTTAGAGTTACTGAAGGACTATCTGTCTAACAGAAAACAAATTGTTAAAATAAAAACAACTACGAGTAACCCCCTACCAGTAACTATGGGAGTTCCACAAGGGACAGTATTAGGTTCCATTTTATTTATATTATATATTAATCAATTGTTCTCTATAACTAATTTTGAAGGAAAATTGATTTCCTATGCAGACGATACCGCAGTTACATTTGTAGGAGATACCTGGGCAGAAACATACATAAATGCAGAATGTGGAATGAAGATAATATATAATTGGCTCAACAATAGCCTATTGAGTCTCAATATATCAAAAACTAAATTTATGTCCTTTTCCTCGACAGCTAGAGACCTAAACATTCCAAATACATTAACACTTCATTCATCAAATTGTCCAAATACGCCTAACTGTTCGTGCCATTCAATAATGAAGACAAAATCTATTAAATACTTAGGTGTGTTTGTAGATCAACATTTACGCTGGAATGAACACATCACATTCACAGTTAAAAGACTTCGTAAATTAATCTATAAATTCTACCAGCTTAGAAACATTTTGGACAAAAAAAATCTATTAACGGTCTACAATGCATTAGTGGAATCTATATTACGTTATTGTCTTGTCGTATGGGGTGGAATCTTCAAAACATCCTTGCACAATTTGGAAGTTGTGCAAAAAACTTTATTTAAAATAATTCTTAAAAGAAACAGACGGTTCCCCACTTCCCGTTCATTTGAAGAGTCAGGAGTTTTCAATTTACAAAAATTATATATATACCAATCACTTTTATGGACAATGAATTCACCACAAGAGGCAGTGTCTCATGCTCATAACACTCGTAGCAGTGAGAGGCAAGCATTGACTTATCCCATGTTTTCGACTCACACAGAATTAAAAATTCATTCCCTTTAGCGGACCGAAGCTTTATAATCAGCTTCCATGTGATATAAAAAACATTACAAGCATCGATGGCAGAAAAAAATATATAAAAGATTATATAAAATCACACCCAGAATCCTTTTTCAATATCTTCGAAAATTAAGACAATATTAACATATGCTCGAAAGAATTCTTTATTGTTCCCTTTTCTTCGTAAACACATAGGTACTGTTATTATTATCTTTTATTTATTTCTTGACGTATAAAAAAATGTTTATAATCACTTATGCATACATACAGAAGAATGTCTATAACTCAAGCCTAGCTTAGATGGCTTCTTCTGGTCTAACTACTTATCTTTATTTGAATAACAACATGTACCCGTAAATATGTGTCAATATGTATCAAAATGTCTGACTGAATATACTTAGTTACTTACTTACTCCTGTGAGAATTTAGTAATCATCAATCTTTCAACAAACATGATTTCATTGACAGAACCTATCCCTTTCAGCCAATCTATTGTTGAGAAAGTAATCAGAAAAATCAATAATAACAGATAACGGACCAAAAAACTTCGCAGGTAGCGACTGCACTAGTTCATTATCGAGAAATCAATTAGAATAAGTAGCAGTAACAAGCAAAGTCCATATCGGACCGGAAAAATTTACGTATATAAACAACTAACCGTAGTCTTTAGATTTATTATTGATTTTCTTCTCCTGAATATGCTAACCTTAATATCGCGTCTTGGAGAAGATTCAATGAAGAATCATTTTCGAAGTGGACATCAAGTTTAATGTTCAATATTGATCACAAAATTTATACATTTATGGCGTTTGGAGATGAGGGGCTTCATTTTTACTTTTATTGCCTAGGCGTAGAAAGTGCTGGCGGCATTGCTAATAGACCACATTGATGGGGATTCATATTCGATAATAGAAGAACGTTCCCTTCATGTTCGAGGTCGTTCACAGAATTTTTTTATTCTTTACGCTCTGAGAGAAGAAATAATTGTATTTCGACTCCAAGAAACTGCCATTGGAAATTTTGTTGATAGTTCTGTAATGTAATGTAATCGTTCTTTAATGTTCAATATTGATCACAAAATTCATACATTCATGGCATTTGGAGATGAGGGGCTTTATTTTTACTTTTATTGCCTAGGCGTAGAAAGTGCTGGCGGCATTGATAGTAGACCACATTGATGGGGATTCATATTCGATAATAGAAGAACGTGCACTTCATGTTTGAGGTCCTCCACAGAATTCATTTATTTTCTACGCTCTGAGAGAAGAAATAATTGCATTTCAACTCCAAAAAACTGCCATTGGAAATTACGATGATCGTTCTGTAACACGTCGTACGACGACATCACAAATGTTCCATATAATCCACGAAGGGTAGTAACAAATTTCTATCGATCAGCGCCCTTATTTTTATCGTCGATTTATGAACGATAATTATTTCAAAATGGATACCAGACATGATATTGTCGTCTGTCTGCCGACCTACGTGTCATTGCATGTGGACATTAATGTTTTATAATTAATTAATCTCATATCTGCATGAAAATATCTTTCGGATATCAATTAACGATGTCCAGAGGCGTAACAATCGACTTAACGACTGGGGTGCGTGATAGATCGGTATGACCCTAATGGCTCGGGATAATCATCTGATACCAATTCTTGCTTCAATACAAAGTGAGACTATCCCTCACGTTTGTACAATATTGGATATCAGGCAATTTTGATTAGTAACTTGGGAATTTCTGCGAAGAGAATGGAATTTGAAGAATTATTTTCTGGCTTTCTCCTCCGAAACAAGAAATAGAAATTGAAACTTTCATGAATGAAGTGAAATTGATAAATAATGGAACCCTATTCTCTCCACAAAAATTCCCAAGTTCATAATTATCGGGAGTAATAACACAAGTGCTTCAAAATTACCGATAACTTTCCATGAAAGCATGTTGTCTAGAAACTGCATGAGTTTATTTTCATATTTTGTCTGGATGACAAATGTACATTTTAACAATCGTTACTATAGATACACGGATCGAGCGGGTATTTTTCGATACCTTCCGGGTATTTACCAGCCCGAAAATGTCCCGCCGGGAATTTATCGAAGGTAATACCACGAAACCTTCAAATTTAATCGATAAATTTTCATTCTCCACAAAAACTTTTTTTTTTTGGCAAAAGTATGAAAATAAACCGATTGATAAAATCACGAGTCCGTAGGACGAGTGATTTTATCTAATTCGGTTTGTTTGAATGCTTTTGCCTCAAAATAAAAAATTTTGAGTTTTTCGAAAATGAAAATTTATCTTATTTAATTTGAAGAACGAGTTGTATTTGGAGAGATTATTTTTCGAACAAATAGAAGAAAGAACAATTTAATTGATCAGTATTTCATTTACATAAGAAGGAAAGGAGAATAGGTGAAAGTTTTACAAATTTGAAATGTCAAACAACGATGTATGCCCTCTATGATCCAGAAGAGATATGATGCTTACACAGTGCATGTCGTTGTATCAAAATCTTCATACAACGGTTTCTTCTCATACCACAAAAAATGAATTGTATTTAATAAAAACTAATTGTACGCCATCTTCATTTGAGTTCAGGAAACCTTAAATATTTGAAGCGGTCATTCGCTATATCTGTCATAAAGTTGAGGTTATGAGCTATTTACGTGTTTGAGTATTCATTGAAATGTGTTGTTTATGTTATTATTATGCTGAAAAAGTGAAAAGTGAATGACTATTAATAATTAGGTAACTCTTCATGATAATTTATATAAATATGAGCCAGTTCGATAGAATCGACGCGGTGAACCTTACAGTTTCGACAGTTCAAAGGTAAACAACGTTTAATCAAGGACCAGGCAGTTTTATCAGTATAATACCCAATGATTGGCCAGAATAACCGTAGAATAACCCGCTACTATTGGTTGAAATGCCAAAAATGTCACATTTTGACAAGTGAAAAAAATAATCGCTGTAATTGATCGAAAATGTCCCGCTCCATATGGGATTCTTAACATACGATGGAAATATTCATCATAACAGTGATTGGTTTGGTTATCACGGGAGATAATGTTACCGTAATGTCTTTCAAAATTGATGACAGACATGCCGAGTTGGATATTTTGGAATTGTTTGGTGAATCTAGTGAAAGTCTTCGAATTCATCCATTCTTCCACTGAAGAGCTCAAGGGATAATTCTCTCTGAGCGAAACAAGATCTTGTATGGGTTGAAATGAAATATTATTCAGGTGAGTAAGATTTTTTTGGCAGATAGCGCTCTATTTCCGGTTTATTGTGTGGATATTTCCTATGCACGCTATCCATTTTGTTTGATTTCCATATGCTTGGTGTAGGCAAGAGAAAGTGATTTTTATGTAACCCAGGGCTCTTCGTGCCGTATAGGCAGAGAAGTAGCTGTTTGAAATTATACAGTGTGTTCCTACAGAATTGATTTTTGAGTTTGACATGAACTACCACGCAACGTGTATATTTTTGCAGAAGTATGATTCCTTCGAGCTTCAAATAATTTCCATTCCGAAAGCTGACTGTGAAAAATTGGTAAATTTTTTTTTGCCCTTTCTGAGAAAAAGGAGTTTTCTTCGAATAGCTACAGAGGCACTGGGATGGTTTCCATTCAATTCAGAATATTGATCATCTAATATATTAAAAGAATGACCCTCAGGGACTTTGTCAATTCTCTATTCGAAAATGAGTGGATGATTAAAAGATGAACAGGTAGTTCGAGAGGAATTGAATATAACATACATGAGTTGGTCATCAGGAGGTCTTGAAGAGAAGAAAGTTGGGTCAATAAAATCTTAGAAATTTGAACAGAAAGGTGAAACAATTGAAACTAATCCAAATCTCCATGTGTTCTGAAACTGATGCAGATGAGGTAAACCTCCAAGAGGCAACGCCATCTGCTGGTTGCCTCTTGGAGATTTACACCATCTGCACCAGTTCCATAGGTTTACTTCGTAAGGAGTAGATGGTTCGAAATGTTTGTGTTCTCAGTTCAACCAAGTGCCACTGATGAGAACTGGTAGGTCGAAACAGCTGTCTGGCATTGGATTTGTGAATGCAATCTTTTCGAACCTGGGAATTCTGATTTCCATGTGTTCTCTTGAAATCGGAGAGAACAAACGACAAATCCCAGAATTTGACCACAAAAAATATTTGTGACCACTTGTTACTATTCGACTGCCTCAAAACGGTTAGTAGTCAAGAATGACAAAACCAACAATTTCTCAACTAGCAGTGTGAAAGTAAAAGGATAATTTGTTCTGAACTTCAACAAAAAATTGCCATCCACCAAATGATCATTTCCAGACACATTGAATGCCAACAATGATCATATCATAGAGCCGAGCTGTAACAATTGACTCATTGCAAATGAAAATCATCTCCGATTCACATATAGAAAAGGCTGCAGCCCCCTACAGAAATCAGCTCTTCTGGCAACCTCCTACAGAAATCAGCCCTTTGTGTGTCTGGAGTCCAAGTATCTGGCCATCCATAAGGGATAGACGGTTCAAAACTCCTGCGGAGTACCAATGGTTAGATCTTTGGTGTTTCCTAACATTTATTTGGCATTGGAATTGTTAGTTCGTCTGAACTTCAATATTTTGTAATCAAATAGGTGTTTTGACCCGCCGCCGTAGGTATCATCAGTGACATTTGGCAGGATTTGCAAAAATTAGATTTCAAAATGGGTTCTGATAGTAACTACGCAACGGATTTCGAGGCGGTTTTTCCTACTAGATATAGTGATTCAAGAGGAAGCTTTCTTTGTGAAATACATGCATGATATAGTTAATAGAATATTGATAATGAGAGAGTATTCTGATGTGATGTCGTGGATAAACACATTTTTTACGGCTACATTACCAACGCTGGCTGAAATTTAAGAGATAGATCGAATAATGTACTACAATTTTGTACACCTTCAAAAGGTCTTCAAATAATTCTGCGATAGTATATGTCTATTCCTTAGGGGTAACCCACAATAACCATTTTTTATCGTTGCGAAACCAAGCGGGTCGTTAGTCATTTATAAATTTACCACAGAAACATATATTTCCAAGGATTTTTCCAAGTGAACGTTTGATTCTAGAAAAATGCGTATCAATTCCTTTTCGTTTTTGGCCGTTTCTGACGATTTTTTTTATAATAATATAGATGTTTTTGCTTATCGTACAAAGGTGAACTTTTCAACGAGGAAATGAGAAAATTTTATTTTAAAAAAGGAAACTTTTTCCAGAACATATATTTTCAGGTTCGAAATCATGAAATGTGAAATTAATTCTAGGAATAGTCGTAAATATTTTGATTCGGATAGTTTAGAGGTTTGAACAACTATCACTCGAAAAACTGAGTATTTCAAGTAAGACTGAAACGAATGATGTCTATACCACAAGAGTAAATAAGTGAACAAATACCAGTGTTTTTCCTGACTAGAGGTCTTGCTTCGTGAAGAGTTATTTGTATAAGGACGCAAAATGCTTTTCCGCGTTCCAGAAGAGAGATTATTGCTGAGGCCACTCCAGCCTAGGCAACATAGTATACCCAACCTGTAAATTATATAATTCCAATAAACATTATGTTGTTTAACAGCATGTTACAGCGTTCCAACGTGAATACAGAAAAGTGAACTGATGAAATCAATATCACAGTGTTTTTTTGTAAATTAAATATTCCATAATACAAACCTTCTGTTTGCTGGCAGTTACTCTCGGCCGCAAAACTTTTTGCTATTTGGAGTACAAAATCACACTTGGTATCACGAAAGTCGAAGTGATATCAACATAAAAATATTGACATGAATCATAATTGAATAATACCAGCACTTCAGCATGATTCCTCCGAATCCAATACATAATAAAGTTGTAAACATCTCCTGTGAGTCATTCCCTGCCACGTGGCTGCTTGATTCGGCCCATTCATCAACGAAACCAATTAAGTTTTTCATGAACTCCCGCTGTATTTCAAATTCCTGCGGCAGACGTTTCCAGAGCTTGATTGCGGCCTCATACGTGAGGGGGGGCGTCCCATCATTCGGCTCCGCTGCCGGGATGCAGGCTAATAACTCTAATCAAACTAGTTATCCTCCAATTGTGCCTAATTGGTGTATTGTGTCAGACAATGTCTTGAAACGAATGCCGACGACTCGGCGCAGTCTGTCTGACGAGCTCCGTCTGTGCTCGCTGTTGCGCGAAAATGTCCTTTTCCGGTGTTGTATTCATAATTAATTTCGTCTGTATTTGCATGCGAACATTACATCTAGGAATCAACAATGAACGGAAAAGTATTTATTCGTAGCCTAACCTGAAATACGTATGATGTTGTTTGAAACGAATATTGATAGCTCACTACGATTGACCCATATACATCTTCTTGTAGGCTTCATAACAAATTCCGGATGTCTTCAACGTTTCCGGGTCTTTCATTTCATTTACTGAGTTATTTCAATATTATTTATTTTCTTCTGCCAAAAACTTATTACAGCCTTGAAAATAATGAAATCAATGATGACAGTTTGGAAAAGCATCCCTGAAACGAATTCATAAAAGGTTGTTATATGTCTTCAACTTTTTATTATTCCCTAGAAAGTGAGTTGTGAAGGAAAAATCCACAATGAAAATAATAGTCCAATAACCAGGGGTTTGGATGTGACACTAAATCTAATACAAATGTTTTTTTGGAAAACGGACAGTCTTTGAATAGTACTTAGAGAAAAAAATCATGCACGGAAGCACTTATGCAAAATTGTGAACAATCCTGGAAACACTCGAAAAATCGAAATTGCATCAATGACTTGGAAGAGGTTGAAAATATGAATATATTGTATAGAAACAAACTCATAGAACGTAAGAATTGATTCCTTCAAGAGACAATGAGCTCTAATAAAAATTATCAGGTTTCTGAGCGAACAACACGAGATAACATAAGATTTACCGCGACCCTCGACTAAAATCCCTGAATCTTCCTTGTTTTTGATCACAAATCCAAAAAGTAAACGTTATTTGAATTTCTCTAACAATTATCATATATATTTGGCGGAAATCAGCAAAAGTGGTTGTATTTGATATTTGGAGGTGAAATAATCCTATCCCAAGCTGAGTTTGCTCGAAAATTAGGTAGGTCAAATTTGAAGAAATATATATATTGTTACGCACTTTGTCTGCCCGTTTGTATGCTCGTGGTGCGCAACCCTCCCTGCCCAAGCCAGCTCAGTTCGGTTGGAGTGGGATTGCATACAGAAATATATACAATTTTCAGTTGTTAGTGAAGTGGGCGCCACTAGCAAATTTCTGTATGAGCCAGTCCTGGCTAGTGGACTGCCAAGATGATCTGGTTCAGCCGACAAACAAAATAACGCGCAAATATTTAAACTCTATATCAATTCCAACCAAATAGTGGGGACAGTGATACTCAATAACATAAACATAAATAGATCACAAACGAGAACATACATATGTGAGCACACTAGAAAATGACGCGCCGCTGTGACGTCACGGGGCCGTTTACAAGTAATAATTATCTAACAATAATTAAACGATTTGGTGTTGCAACTCTGTGTACACCGGGGTCTGAAGGACCTGAATTAGTTCGGTTGCCAGCGCAGATCTTAAATTACAACGCACTAGTTAAACGCCCACGCAGTAACCAAACGACAATGCAATAATGTATTGAAATGGGTGTAGCGTCTCTTGGACACCGAATAATTCAGTTGGCAGCGTAGGTCTTAAATAACAACGCAGTAACTAAACGCCCACGCAGTAGCTAAACGACAATGCAAAAATGTATGACGGTGACGAGACCTAAAGGGTCCTAATAACCACGCTATCGGGGCAAGAGTTTGATGAGCCGTACTTCAATAACAACGCAGTGAACAATTGACAACACAAATGAAATGAAGCCTGTAGAGACTAGAAGGGTCCAGATAAACACGCGATGATTGTTACTCTTTAATAGGTACTCTAACAGCGCCTGACTACATAGAAGCTGTTCTCCACATGCTACACTCATGTCACATTGGACAGGGAGAGGCGGTGGTCCGGTGGGGAGGCTAACCTAATCGCAGTACTCAGGACTACGCTCTGGTCTGGAAGTACTGGCCAGTGCGGCAATGTTGGCCCCCTCGACTGGCACACTATAATTTATATATGTCAACAAAACTCACCAGTGGCTTCCTAGACATTCTTTTACCTCTGTTGAGGGTGCTGAATCAAATATCACGTCCTCTTGGCTCTTCCAGGCCCATGGACTAACGGCAGTGACCAACGAACAGCCAGGTATCTAATAACTCATGGAGACTCCTCTGCGACCTTTGGCCCTTCCACACCAAATCCTGTGCTGTACTAGGAAGACTTCACTGCCTCTAACTGAAACAACTGACGAGTTCTTGCATTCGTGCCTTCTCAACGATCCACTAACCCTACAAAAATCGCCTCAATAAGTTTCCATCTAGCTCGGAACCACCCGACAACAATTACTTACTGTATTGGCTGCCAGAACTCTCCTTCGTCTTATTCTACCAAGGTTCCACACATTTCTCGAAAAAGAACCGAAATGCCATCTACTATTTTTGACAAACTCGTAATCTGTAATCTCCTCTCCTTTCGCTCTGTTCGTTCATCCACCGAATCACAGTCCAACAGATGAACCACCCTCGAATGTCACGCTATCTCTCTCACTCTGGCGGGCTTACACGGGAACGCACCACCTTCACTCCGAACGGAGTAATGCGATGCACTCCGAACAGTCAACGGTATTCTCTACTCTGTCAGATGATCGACTAACCTCACTTTTACCCCTAACAACAAAGCGAAGATTCACATATTGTCGCCTGGAAAACATGCCTCTGAGATGTGGAAGTCAACCTTCCCGATCTCAACAGGTAAGTTATGAGACTTTGACGATGGACTTCACACACTTATCGATTTTAACCTTTTCCAGCGGACACAATAGTTATTAGAGGTTCTGACATCCAACTCTCGAGATTTTCCCCTTCAATCTGATGAAACAATACCCGAAGTATTTGCCAATTTAGTGATAAATATGTTATAGACTGTGTAAGACCGTTGGGATGTTGTCCTATCTACGAGGGTGAAAGTTTGGACTGGTGAAAGGTGAGTGTAATTTTTCTCCCGTAAGCTTCACATAATCCCAACAGAGTGTTTCCAAGTACGGGTTGGGCAAAGAAGGCAACTCGTATCAATCCTTCGAGTTATATCAATCCTAACCTAACTTAAAACTAATCGAATCTATCCCAAATCGGACTAACTGATCTCTGTTTCCAGGCGAGTCACAGGAATCTGACAAGCTATCAACATGGCATGGTATGAAAGAGAGATCTGAGGGTTATGATGGTATTTCTCTATCTCCAGTGAGACGTCCAGCATCCATTACTAGAAGGCAGTCGAGACACAGGTGGGCACGAAGTGTATACCAGGTGATTTTATGAAAGTGCTTCTCTGGATGTGTTTGATTTCAATGTTACGGGATGAAACGAAATCAACCTGTTACAATATCATATATAATATGAATTCTTCATTTATCTTGGGCCTGATTAAATAACATTATTTTCTATCTGTTGTTTTTCAGTTGGCTCATTTTTTTCAATCGACGTGAACACATCAAAGTGAAGATTTTTGAAAAAAAAACTCACTTTTTCATTGCTAATGTAATCCAATTTCAGAATATGAATCTGAAAACCTCTGATCCAAGAGTTTTCATTCATCAGTTGCTATATTTTCCAGAAAATTTCTAAAATGCATCAAAATTTTTTTGACAAGTCTCGCGATATTATTTTATAGACTATGGCTCTATGAATGTGAAAATGTATAGTAGAGAATTTGCCTTTTCTTGCAGTGACATTCATTCTTTTGTTGGGAATCTCAGTTCGGTTATAATCTGAAACTCCAAGCGGCAATTTCTCACCCTTCACAATACATCCTGCAAATCAGGCTTTCTGATCGACTGGACCGTGGCACGTACATTTGGACCGACTCAGTTTCAGAGATGAGAATTCTTGTAGGAATTTTCTTTAAAATACCGTTTAGTTTATGAATTTTCAACCAAAATGAGCGAGATTCAGATATTTCTTTCGAGCGCCGGGTGAATCTTATTTGATCTCGACTTGTTATCGCGGAAAACTGAAAATATCAATAAGAGATCATTATCTCCTATATGAAGTATTCTAGAAGAAGCATGCGAGCACCTTCTTCGTGAGAATTTTCTCGTTCTATAAGTTTGATTCCATACATTATATCGAAATTTTCAACTCGTTCCATGTTATTGATGCAATACAGATTTTCTGAGTTGTTCGGAAATTTTCCCCACTCTCCAAAGGTGCTCGCGTACAGATTTTTTTCAATGTACTTTCCAAAAACTACCTGTGTGCCAAATATTATTTACATTGGATTCAGTGTCAGGTTTAAAAGCATTTTGACTTCAGCGCCTGAATTTTAATCATTATTACTCCAATCAATCCATTGAAACCCTGTACCTGCTCGACTCAATACAAATACCTTCAAATTATGTTGCGATTTACCATCTGCAGTAGTCATAAGGCACTCAATAAGAGGAAAAACTTTCGTAGTGTAGGTTTTGTTCCTTCAGAGCCAACGCGTTCCTAAGTGTGAGGATGAATTATAATTCTGATCTTCCCAATCAGATATGCGCATGACAGTGGGTGAAAGAGAGCGACCTCTTCACACTTGTACTTTTCAGTACCATGTCTCTTACTACTAGCGACTGTTTCAATTTTTTGATGATATTCAAAAAAATGATTATTCCATGGAGAAAATGAACTTTTGAGGATCGGTTTTCATTCATTTATCCATATCACTTGGGCAATACACATTTTCCATAACATCTTATTTGTGAAATTTCTAAAATATTATACCTGGAAGATAGCAACAGCCTGTCGCTTCACTTCTGCTGCTTTCAATATGACTTTTGAAATGATATTCGATTGGTTCATCCAAAGACTTTCCACATTAGAGTAATTTAATGGGTTCATAGTTTCCAGGTGATCAAGTGGTCGGCTTGAAATCTATCCACAGAAGATGCGAGTGTTTGTATTTTCAGCTGAATCCAAAAATCTGCAAGTAATTTCAATCCAAACATAGAAGTTGATACGTCACTTTTTCGTACTGGAAACATCAATATCATAACTCTTTGGACCAAGCACCCTTCATCGCTTTCTACTGAGAGCTGAAATTGGTAACTTGATTGACTGATTCATGGAAAACTATTTCAGCTTGAGACAAACCCGCCTGTCACTCGAACAGTGTCTTGTGCGATGCTGAGTAAAGTATTGCATCTAACGTCTCCGCCACTTCCCAAGTGAACATCCTCCAATTCAAAATCAATTCCAGAGTAGATTACACCACACTGTGCCTGGAAACTCAAAGTTTTAATAGACTTGTGAAAGTAGAATGAATCGAAACTGCCTTGCTGGAAAGTCGGTTTTCCCAACTAAAAGAAGACGCATGTCCCAGTTTCGCCATAAATTTTCCCTCAGGAGTCAATACATCAACATATCAGCGTCAGTTTCAGTAGTATCACACACAACAAAACATCTGCTACCGCTGGAAGGCACGGCCGACTCGAATTCTGCACTGAAAAACAACTGCGAACCGACACGTTTCCTGACTCAATCTTCATGCAAATAAAACTGGGAGCGCAATGAAAGTTTCTATAATCCGGGAGTTTTGTTGTTGAAAAAGCTGCGATGGACTAGTGTGTTTTTACAGGCCGGTGCCATTTTTCGCAATTTGTGTCGGATTCTCGATTATACTATGGAAATGCACCTATCCAACGAAACGTGGGCGTATTGGTCAATTTTATTAATATGCAAACTAGGAGGGATACAAAAACGAACTTGTTGTGCGGTGGGTATTTCGTTCGAATATTCATTGCTTATTAGATCCGATGTGGAATCAGAGTTGGACTCAAATTCAACAAATGAAAGCATCAAATGCAGGTATCAACTCAGAATTTCTATCAGTAGATAGTGGAGAATGGGGTAGAACGTATTAGGAAAAGTGCTGTTTCACATATACAGGGCGTTGTTGAAGTAGGCATTCCATTATGACTCCCAAGGACGATGGAAGTTCTGAATGAAAGTCAAATCGATTTTTGGCTAGAGAAAGCTGATGGTAGTCCAGTTTGTTCGATCTCTACAAGCAGTGACATTTCACCAAGGTGATATGTCGGGAAGGATAAAAGGTCCTTCATGAGATAGTAGATCAGATAATCACCATGAAAAGTAGGAAAAATCAGAACGAACAAATTGTTCCATGAAACTGACAACCATTCAATGAAACCCAAACTAACCTTATGACTGAGCTACACTGAATCTACATACCCTAGAGCATAATGGCTCTACTGACATATTTTTGTAAAAGTAATTATAATTACTCAAATAACCAGTTTCAAGAATTCAATTCTTCATCACATGATCAACATCAAAATGATGATGTTTTCGAAAGGCCAAAATGAATGGATCATATCAAATGCCTTCGGATAATCTAAAGTTATGAGTGCCTTTATCATGTCATCAATAACATCGGCTAGGGCAGTAGTCTAGCTGTAACCTTTCTCAAAGCCTGATTGTTTCCTTGATGAAATAGCAGCAACACCTAGAAACGTTCTGATTTTTAAATACATCACCTGCTCAAAAATTCTGGAAAGGATAGAGGAAAATACTGATTAATCTGGGATCACTATGTTCATTCAGTCAGAAAACATTTGACAGCAGTAAAACCTTCTCAGAACTCTATAATATTAAGAAGTATATCTTCAATGGACACTATTATATGGACAATGACTGGAGTAACTGGGCAGCAAAATTTCACGTAGAAATTGTCAAGTCATCATTCCCAGAATTTGAGTTTTTATACTACTTACAATTTCTACCATAGTTACTTCGTCTGCTAGCTGAAAACTGGAATATCTGATATGGCGTTTTACTGTTTTTACAGAAATTCAGGAAGGAGAAGCTTTCTGAAAAGTTGTTGATATTTTCTATCATTTCGAGATGACTAGATTTCCTATTCGAGTTTTCTGGAGATGTGAATGTTTTTTCAATTCCATGCATTTCTTCTTCGCTTTAGGTTTGCTGAATTTTCGATTCATTATTACGCTATTCCCAGCTCTGATTGATGTTGTAGTGGGAATTTTCAATTACTCATGTTATGGTTTCTTGGTCAGTAATCCACCAAAATATGATAAAATTAGAAATTGATATCAGAACCTATACAAGTGTATATACTGATGGGCCTTAGATTCTTGAATTCGACAGGATTCTTAGTTCTGGAAATAGGTAACATCAGCGCTTTTTCCTATCAAACTGGAAATATGCTCTATTCTATAGAGTAATATATTATGTGTGATTTACTGTATTATAGTAGGACAACAATACAGTATCTTGGTGAGTGCTAATCTGTCCATAACTTGAGCCTTTGATTTAATCTCCAAGAGAACACTATAAACCAAATTATCATCTACCTTCGTAAAAAAGAATTC
>JAVJAQ010002272.1:0-115700 GCA_032362365.1 Zygogramma bicolorata
ATCTTCGTACCACAATAACAGATATTCTTTAATGAGACTTTCAATACAGAATATATCTCTTAATACAAAACAAACTCTAATATTGAATAATCAACAAATAATTGTTTTTTCCGTTTCCAGTCAACCTCTCATATACTTGGCGATTTATCGATAGGTCACCACATTACTCCCTCTCTCAATGAAATATACAGTTGATCTCCTTGGCGAATTTTACTCTTCTTCCAGAACGCGTTGTATAAAATTCTTCATGTTCGGATGAAATATTCGATGGACTATTTCGCTCATGAGGATCATTTTTCTTCGTGACTTGCATATCTTCATTTTCAATGAAAGCTGGTTTGAGCCTTTCTATTGATATATTCTTTTTTTTGTTATTCATCAATAAAGTGAAATATTTTTCACTCCGTTCGAGGACCTTATATGGACCAGTATAGGGCTGTTGTAGAGGTTTCTTTATGGAATCTACTCTCACAAACACGTGATTAGCAGTTGATAGTTCTTTGTGTATGAAGACTTTTCTCTTACTATGATCGGAACCTGCTGTTGTTTTAATTTCTCCCATCCTGTTTTTCAATTTCATAAGGAATTCTCCATGATTGGTATTTACTTTATCATTTGTAAAAACCATTTCCCCAGGGATTCTCAGCGTTGTACCATATACCATTTCAGCACTACTAATCCCACCTAAAACTTCTTTCGGCACAATTGTTATACCAAACAATATAGTTGGTAAATCTACTGACCAGCTCTCAGAAGAGTAACATTTCAGTGCAGCCTTCATGGTTCTATGAAATCGTTCTATCATTCCATTTGAACTGGGATGATAGGGTGTATTCCGATAATGTTGGAATCCCATAATTTTCGAAAATTCTGCGAACAGAGAACTTTCAAACTGCCTTCCTTGATCAGAAGTAATTCTAGAAGGTACTCCAAATCTTGTGATCCAACCATCATAGAACGTTCTAGCCACTGTTTCAGCACACATATCTATCATCGGGGAAGCCTCTATCCATCTAGAATATCTGTCTATACATGTGAGACAGCAATGAAATCCATTCGAGGGGGGTAGAGGTCCTACTATGTCAATGTTTATATGTTCGAATCTGGATTCTGGAATCATATAATTTCCAACAGGAGCGACAACATGTTTATTTATCTTAGATTTTTGACAAGGAATGCAATTTTGAACCCATGTCCTAATATCTCTCTCGATTCTTGGCCAAATATACTCAGTCTTGATAAGTTTAATTGTTGCTTTAATACCAGGATGGGATAAACCGTGGAATCTATTGAATATCTCCTTTCTTGACGTCTCGGGCACATATGGTCTAATACAATTGCTTGAAACATCACAAAATATCTTCGTATTGGTACCAGGTGATTCAATTTTTTTCAGAACTAGGGATGTTTTTTCAGATAATAGATTCTTGAGTTCCTTATCTTGTAGCTGTTCTTCCTTCCATTTAATGTGGTTTATCGTGTTTGGAAACGATATATCGGAGACTCTAGATAATGCATCTGCAACAACGTTTAGTGAACCAGAAATATGTCTGATATCAGTCGAAAATTGACTTATAAAGTCTAAGTATCGACTTTGACGGGGAGACAGTGTTTCTGGTTTTTTATTGAATGCATACATCAAGGGCTTGTGATCGGAATATATCATAAAGTCACGTCCTGCTAGCATAAAACGGAAATGATTTATAGCTTTATATGTACTATATTTCATCTGAGCTTTGGATAGCAATGAAGAAAAAAATCCTAATGGTTTCCAAGTTCCTTCTTGGAATTGCTGTACTGCCGTACCAATATTTGTGTTTGAAGCATCGACCATCAGTGATAATGGAGACGATAAAGAAGGATGTACCAATAAAGTAACATAAGCAATTATTTTCTTCAACTCCTCAAAAGCAGATTCCGTCGAGTATTCCATGAAAGTTTTTTTGTTACATCTTGGGTTTCCTTTCTGAAATTCGTTCAAAGGTGCTTGTATTTCGGCAGCCTTCGGAATGGATGTTCGATAAAAATTTACCATTTCCAAAAACCTTCTCAATGATTTCAAATCTTTCGGCTTCTCATAATTTATTATGGCCTCAATTTTTTTATTTGTGGGTTCGATTCCGTTTTTGTTAACACAATAACCCAGAAATTCAATGGAATTTTTCCAAATTCACATTTTTCTGGATTGATTATGATTCCATAGTCATTGAGTCTTTTAAACAATTGCCTTTAATGATTTTAATGCTCTTCCTCATTTCTGGAAGCGATCAAAAAATCATCAATATACAGAAAGCAAAAATAAAAATCTCTGGTTATTTGTTGGATATAACGTTGACATGTTTGCGCTGCGTTTCTTAATCCGAACGGCATCTTCAAGTATTCATATAATCCAAAAGGTGTTATGATTGCTGTTTTTGCAATGTCTTCTTCCGCCATTGGAATTTGATGAAATGTCTTCAGTAAATCGATTTTTGAAAATACATTTTTGTTTTCTAGTTGAAAAGTGAAATCTCTAATATTAGGTAAAGGATATCTATCTGGTACTGTTTTTGAATTTAGAAGCCTATAATCTCCACAAGCTCTCTTGGAAGGGCGCATGATTCCTTGTTTCATTAAATAGTCGAATTCTTTTTTAACAGCTTTTAATTTTTCCGCATTCAATCTGCGAACTCTTCAGTGAATTGGTTGGCCTGTTGTGATTATTTGGTGACAAATATTACTGTTCTTGGATGTTCCATTCATAGTATTTCGAGTGAGGTCAAGGAATTCGGATAAAAGACTAGGATAGGGCATATTTTCATTTATTGTTTTAACGAATAATAGTTTTTTCGATTCATACAATTCACATTTTTTTGACAAATTATATTACTATCTATCAGTCTGCGATTTTGTATATCAACCAACAGTCCAAACTTCTTGAGAAAATCTGCTCCGATGATTGCTTCGTCAATTCTGGCTATTACAAAAGGCCAGCTGAAATTTCTTCTCAATCACAATGAAACATTTAATAATTGGTCGCCAAAAGTATCTATTTTTGTACCGTTGGCTGCATAAAGTTGTTTGTCAGATGGTTGAACACATGATGAATGTTCCCACGTTTTTGGAACAATTGAAACGTCAGATCCACTGTCAATGAGGAAGTGCATCTTGGTTGCAGGATCATGGATGAAAAGACGACTATTTCTTGGGCCAATTTCATCTGACTGGCCTGTTCGTTTTCCGATTTATGATTGTCTTGGAAACTGCATGGTGAAACACATCTATTTGCCTTTTCATTATATTTACGGTGATAAAAGCAAATTCTTTTCTTTTGACTGGAGTTGGGATTATTTCTAGAATGATGTCTTGATTTTGACCAGTTCCTTACTCTGAATCGAGATCTTTGAAAAGAGTTTTGATCAAATTTTGCTAGTAGTTGATCAATTTTCTCTTCTAATGATGTCGATTTCGATGTAGATTTCATTACACACGTTTCTGTATTCATGGAAGTTTTCATCATTCCATCTGCCATGGTAATCAACTCCCAATCTGAAAGTTTCTCATGGAAAGCTCTCAATAACTGTTCTACGGAGGAAGGAAATTTTTTGAGCCATGCTAAAACGATGAAGTTCTTTGTCATTTGTCCGGAAGCTAATCCAGTCATTTCTCGATTTAATCTGCACGGTTTCTTATCTCCTAACTGACATTCTCCGAACAATTTTGTAATTTTTTCTTCGTCGGAAATCTTATAATTTTGTATTAGTTGGTTCTTCAGGATTTCATAAGAATTAGGAACATTTTCCATACTGAACAAATTCGAATTTTCTTTCGCCACGGTGCAATTTAATAAAGAAAGTACTTTTTCAAATTTGATGGCATTTGATCATAAAAAGAGATTCAACAGCGTTGAACCACAATTCCGGTTCATTCTTCCAAAATGGAGGAAGAATTACTGATTTAGATCGGTGAAATTCACTGACGTTATCATTCAAAGCTTCTGGTGTATTTATTCCTTTATTCCCATCCATTCCAGCGACACTTGTAGTAATAACTCTGTTGGGATCTTCGGAGGATTGCTTCTGCTGGATGAACTTATCTAATTTCATGTTGTTTTCCTCTAACTGTTGCATTGAGGTAATACATAGAATTTCGATATTATTATTTCTATTTGTAAAATGATCTTTGACTGCTGGTTCTGGACATGAATTTTGAGTATCTTGTATTTGTTGCAATAGCTCGGTGAAGTCGAAATCGCTTGGTGTAACTAGTTCTGGATACCTGCTGCAAATTCCTGCTTCTAATTGGATGTTCATGTCTGATACGGTGCCTTTTCCATCAATGTCAAAATGATGTAAAATTTTGATTACTTGTTCCTTATTTAGTTGTTGGATGAGTTTCACCATTTCAAGTATTATTTCACTTCTTCGGGGTCACCAATTTGTAGTTATCTTCGTACCACAATAACAGATATTCTTTAATAAGACTTTCAATACAGAATATATCTCTTAATACAAAAAAACCTCTAATATTGAATAATCAACAAATGATTGTTTTTTCCGTTTCCAGTCAACCTCTCATATACACGACGATTTATCGATAGGTCACCATATAAATAAAAAGGAAAAACAAATTAAAGTAATAAAATCGGAATACTTCCGAACATCACTAATGTAGATTGACAAGTGTGTAAATAGTAAAAATGTTACTGGTAAACAAAAAACTTCAACTTACGATGATAATAAATATTTTTTCAAATCGTTCTTGAATTTTAGTTTGCCAAGATATTTAAACAATTTGGTAATTCATTATAATATCTTATGCTTTGAAAATTAATCGATTGTTGATCCAAACTTGTTTTCATTCTCATTATTATTAGGTCTGGTGATCTGAGGTCAAATACTGGAGAATTGTCAGATGATTTCTGAGTAGTACACCGCATCAGCTCTTACGTTCCGCCATTGCAATTTTTTGAATCGATAATTGGGATTACCAGATATCGCTTGATTTCCTGGAAAACACTATATAGCCAACAGTTTCTGAAATTTCCCGATATGTATTCAAGACATTCCTGAAAGGGAGAGAATCATTTTTCATTTTGATTCGATAATGGTGAGGAAATTCGTTTTTTCAAATCCATCAATTATTTTCTGTATGAAAACGAACAATTCCAACATACACAAACCCTTGACGTTCTTTTTCCCAATAGCAGGGAATTTTCTTCCGAAAATTCATCTCTGTCTTATTTTGAAAATGACTCAACCGAGCTGCACCTTAGGAATTAGTAAAAACGCCCACTTGCTAAATTATTTTTGTGCTCATAAGATAATCGAAAATGTCCTATGAAAACTTGTATAGGTTCTACATTTTCATAAATCTTTACTGAATAATCTTTGTCGTATTTTGAAAATCCCTGCAAAGTTTCAAGGTTGACAAATCCGCAAATATTTATGGTTTTCTTGAGAAACGGCCTAGGTAGTTAATAACAACGCTTACTTGCTCAATGATATCAGTGGATGTGGAATAATCAAAAATCTCCTATGAATTCTCATACTGTGTCTACAATTCCACATTATGTAATACACGAACACACACTTAATAAATCTTTACTGAATATTACACAAAGTGAGTCAAAATAATATTTCCATGAAGAGGGGATATGAATTATTATTTTTGAATTTGCGTTGTAATTATTTTGGAAATACCCCATAATTAGATGATCAATTAGTCAATCGGTGGGACTGTGGTTTTATTGGAAGTACGACAATCTAAAACCTGGTATAAATATAGGCTTTTTATTATATCACTCTTAATATTTTTTCATATTCCGAATTGTGAATATTACGCAAGAAATCATAATAGAAAAGTACAACTAGTAGAATATTCATTGAGCTTTCTTAGGAAGAGAGTTAGCGACGTAAGATATGTCATTCAGATATAATTTTCGAAATTTTCGTTGCTATATATTTAATAGTATAATCTATTACACACGAGCAAAAATTTGTGTTGAGTTGCGCACTGTACTTTCCCAATCCCACCATGCTTGTATGCTGTAGCATAAATTTCCATTTTCGATGATCGGGGAGACAGCAAGTCATGACATCGATTCATCACTTATAGTTATTCTTTTACTAGTTTGTAAGTTGATTTTTGTTTATGAAGTTGATGAATACAGCCGATTTATTATTATTATTATTATTATTAACTAGATTCAGTACCAATCCACATACTGTCGAACAATAAATTTCCTAAAATCATAATTTATAATTCAATTTTACAGATAATTTGAAGCAAAAATGCCTCAATTTCACTATTGGACAATTGAATATAGTCATGAGATCAAATCCATCAAGTTAAATGTTACCATCATTTTAAACAAAACTTCCGGAAGCGGTCGCCATTAATTTAGAATACACGTGTATTCTAACAGCTGTCAAACACAACAGTTGAACATAGTGTGAGTTGAAAAAATTGTTCAATCAGGAAATCACCGTTTAGAAATCTCTTGTGAATATATTATTATATATTGTAGTTCCAAATGTAAGTGAGAAAAGTGCAGTTAGTGAGGTAGTGATATTTCACTTCTGAATCGAGCGTTATTTTCATTATATTATTTCTGGATTATCAATTTGTGAGAATTGTAGGATTGAACACCTTGTGTTGGAGATGAGAATATATATGCTTTATTACTTATATATGGTTTATCCAATTCATCTTATTTTTCAGATCTCCCAACAGGCTCGATGAAACTGTATATACAGAATGTTATTTTCAATTTTGGGATAGCCTTCATGTTCCGATGGTCAAAAACTTGTACCGGGGTATCTTGTGGTATTTTCCACAACTACAATTTATCGATCGAACTTTTTCGTTGGTTTCAGCGAGTGTCAATAAGCAGGTTTCAATTGAAGAGAATTGAGTATCAGCCATCTTTTGTTAATAGAAATTGGCTAGTGGTCGTATGAGATAGTGAAATCTTTTTTTTAGTAACCTACCACATTAAAAGGTAATATTGAAATATGTGCAAGTGTAAATGGGTATATTTCTAATATACCCAGAATAGGTACTGCGTTGATGTTTCCGTTTTCAAAACTTATCGCAAACACTTCTCTTTTATGAAGGTTTTTGGGAAAGATGTGAAATTTAACATATAACACTGTCATTCAAAATATTAACTTTCAAACACTATTAAGTTTTTAAATCATGAAGATTTTCAATACACAAACTTATTCCTGATCGATTACTTTAGTTTTAGAGGAAGAAGAAACACTGGAAGATGAGACTTCACTGGTACTGCATTGCAACAGCTGTGAATGTTCAATGAAGGGACCAATCTGCAAGTCTGTCAGTGGCACAACCTCTGCGCTACTCGTCAATCAATACCAATAAGCTGTCAGGTACGTGGCCATCCACAATTACCTATTAGGAACTTGTCCTTGGAATGTATTTCCACCAAGCTGCTACGTCGTTGCTGGCATGCAAGTGATGATTGCCTATACCAAGGATTTAGTTCCGAGATGGAAGAACATACGATAGAATGCCTGTTCAGCACCAGATCATGACCCATGAGAGAACACTTGCATTGTCTTTGGAAGGGCAGTGCTAAGAGAATCACACAGCACTCTACGGATATGCACAAATGAGCACTGTGTACGTATTCAAACTATGTGTATGACTTGTCGAGATTTCGAAACGAAAGAGCTGAAAGGAGGGGAACTTATGTCGGTTTGGTTTACGGAAAATTTTCCGTTTTTCGTATCAGTCTGATGTTGCAGGAATGTTCCGAGAGGGGTGCTATTATTACGGGGATCCTTTGGAGAGAAACTGTTTCTTTTACATAGTGTCCTTCTTGAATATTAGCGGTCGGGCAGTAGCTCCCAAATTTGAAGGTGTATGTTATCATACGGTTGATGACTATGATCTGTTCACGAAATCGTACGTAGAATCGTGCCACCCCAGGTGGACTCGGCGTACTCGGTGTACTGATAACTTCAAATTTGCTGTTAATATTATTCAAAAATAGATGTGCTGTAATATGATTTATATCCGCATGTGTTTTGAACGTGTGATTCCATACATTATTTTCATCATTTTATTTGATTTCAATTGTGAAATTCCTGTTGGAATATACTGTTCCATGAAGGAAAGTTGACTATTCGATTCGATCCCCAAAAGTAAAATGAGTTCCACTGCCATAAAAGCTTCCCTATCGAAACCAGTTAAGAAACTGAATATATATGAAAGAAGTATGAATTGAATATCTGATTCAATCAGGAAAAATCACTTCTTTTTGTTCAACAACTTCTCTTGTCACAACAGATGAATAGCAATTAAAGTATAAATATACAGGGTTGAATCAAATGAAACGGTTAATAAATATCATCATTCTCCCCCTCAGTGTTACTTCAAAATCGAGTTATCTTCTACGGTTTTCTCACTTAAAACATCGAGTACGCAAAGTGTTGAAACCGCTTGTCCAAATTTTGTTCCAAAAGTTGTTGCCATTTTTTGTTAACGATTCTTCCTATCTGCCAAATATCACGTGAACAATTGCAATCATTGAATAAAACGATGTGTCCCATTCTTGCATTCTTCTACTGCTGATGTCATTTACATCTCTTTGCTGAAGATGAGAGATATTCCTTTGCCGAAAGAAGTGCGTGTGTTTTTGTGCAGCTTTTCATTTGTTCAAATAAAATTGTTTCAGCACATGATACTGAATAAGCAGTACCGATAAAAAATGGTATGGAGTAAGAGCCTCCATATCATCTGGATCAATAGGTACAGTGGGCGCAGGTTCGGAACGTTTTCTATCTCAGCAAACAATGTTCTCAAAACATATTCCTGGGGAAATCTAGTTTCAAGAATTCCCAATAATTTTTTTTGGCATATTTCATTGAGCTCTCCCAAGTTACACACATGAACGGCGCTAATGGTGGACTGAAAAACCACTTCACATTTCTCAGTGAAGGGAATTCTTTTATTTCATCTTGGTCGAACCTTTCTGGATTTCTATCTCAGCTCCTTTGAATATTTTCCATAGTCACTGTATATCTCTTCCAGTACCAAATTACAAAAACATGTATAAAATCCATCCAGATGAAAATGAGTATCGGTCGGGATGTTCAGAAATGGGTATTTGCTATTTCTTTCTACCTCATGTTCGTCTTCGATCTTGTCCTCCTCCTGGTTCATAATTGGAACCGTGTGTTGACAGTTGTCTCCATTGCATGCTGAATTTCAGAATAAACCTACCCTTCGGCAACCACACATTGAACCGCACCCTTTTTTGCAACTACAAAAAAATTTCTTAGTAACTCTTCAGGTGCAGGTTGATCCGGAGTTTTAACGGGTATCAGTTCTCCCTCTAAATTGAGCCACCCCCAATCAACCGGGTTTATACTTTTATTTCCCAGCCAAAATTGTGTTTGTAAATAAACTTCAAAATACAAGCACCGACTGGCTAATAAATAAATATATATATATATATATATATATATATATATATATATATATATATATATATATATATATATAGTTCCACTAGGCCTAAAATATAGTTACTATGTGTATTCTTCAATATACTAATGTACATACTCTAATTTCTACAAAAATTGTTTTTGGTTTTTTCCCCATCACTCGCTTAGTCTTTGAGCAATCAAATCAAAAAAGTATTTTGTAGCTTTTTTCAAGAGCTATAAGCTCATCCACATAATTTTTTGTTTCAGATTATATTTTTGAAAAGGTTTATGCTGAAATGGCTCAAAAAAGGCGAACCCTCACTATATTTAACTGGCCATATCTTACTCTATTTTCATCCTGCAGATAAGAATGAAAAACCAAAATTTTCAGAGAAGAATAACCTTCAATTTTGTACCCTAGAAAATTTTGCATGTGATCAATACTTTTCGAGTTATTTCGAAGAAATGGTGATTTTCCGCTGAATTACGTATATGATTTTTTCTTTTCAATCTCAATTTTTTTCCAAAACTACGTACTTTCAATTGATGAAAAACTCAGAACTCATTATGAAAACATGAATGGAATGAATTATGGAGTAACAACGATTTTTTTCAAAGGGGGGGGAGAGATAAATAGGATTCAACATTATTTCATTCATACCTCGGTCAGTTTTGATGCTAGAAACTTTTATGAGTAACAAAAATAAATGATTTTTGAAGGACTTCAAAAAAGGTCCTATGAGTTTTTCCCGAAAAATGCATTGGTTTTTGGTTATTGTACGTAGAAACTTTCCATTTCGGCGTTTGAAAATAACAATCAACTTTCAACAAGCAATTATTCAGTTTGTAGTGGATTTGCATACATCACATATAAACGATCGCCTTTGTTTTCTCCAAAGCCATAATTTTGCTCTCCGCAAGTTTTTCGATTAGATGCATATTTTTCCAGTTATTCGCGAAAAAGGATCTGAGAACGTGTTTTTTTGCCTGGAAACCGACAATTTCACTCGCGAATAAGTCGAAAAGTATTGCTTTTCAGAAAAAACTTTATTGAACAAAAAGTGCTTAGAATTAGTCAATCTATTGATTTCCGCACTTATTTCCAATAACAAATGTTTCACCCCCAAGAAGGGGTGGCTTCCACTTCCAGGGAGAAAGCAACCCTCAGCACTGGGTAGATTTTGAAAAAGAGGGGATGTAGATCCTGAATCCAAATTTTCATGCGAATCGGTGCTGTATGGGATAAATACACGGGAAAATGGTCATAGACTGGACAAATGGTACCCCAGGCTGTTCTAAGGTATGTCAATCTTTTTCTCCATTGTCCTATGCTGAAATATGTCCTACTTCTCAGTTCGAAAACAGATGTCCAAATGACCATGACTATGAGGTTGGTACTAGTGGTTGATGAATCAGTCAGCTGTCAACGTCGAAAATGTTTTTCCCTCAAGTTAGTAAGTATTTTGAACTGCTATTTTCACAATATGTTGAAACCTGCTAGATTTTTGTAGATGTCTTGTGAAAGAGAATCAACATGCTCGAAAACTCGACCAATTCCTCACCGTTTGACCGATGGTACTGTGAGGAATTTTATCAGCTCTCGGACCTAATTGTGAGTAGAGTATTTTATATACCAGTAAATTCCTGGTCAATTCCTAAGGAGGTTGATTGGTTAGATTATGGTATTCATACAGTATCCGTGAAAAACATTCATCCATAATGATCAACACAATTAATATCAAAACTACATAACAATAATAACTGTAAAACTTTCTTTCAGCCACATGTTCAGTCATTCTGCCACTCTTGATAACATTTCATTGATAGTTTGGATGGAATTCATTCTCGTACATTGGTCAAGATGTTCTCGATGTTTTTTTATCTTGGGCTAATTACGAGATATACAGCCTGCGGACCTTGATCTTGCAAATTGTTGCCCTCTATTGAAAATATCTTCAATTTTCCCGTTGATACATTATCTGGTAGCACTGCTTCGCGAAAAAATTCTTGAATTTATCACTGCCATCACAAATTTTACTCTTCCGCCAAGCCAGTCTTCGTGGGGGGAGTAAGGACTTATGAATAAGTACAGACCTTAAGGCTCAGTTTTTTTCACATTCAGGTAATGAACTTAACTCATCTCAATATTCATTGAAAGTAAAAGCGCTTCTTTAAAAACAAGCTTCTATTTAAATACACTGGAAAGAATTAAATGAATTTCAACACTTCAACTATTAATATCATCACAATATCGCTACAAAATTTATAAGATATTTAACCTTGGCCCAAGATTCACCTGATTGAGAAAATAATCAGAATCAGAATAATCAATAATAACAGATGACGGACCCTGCAGGTAGTGACTGTCCTAATTCATTATCCAGAAATTAATTAGAATTATTAACAGTAACAGTCCATATCGGGCTAAAAAACTTTAGGTATATAAACAACTAACAACTAACGCTAGCTTTAGATTTAGTATCAATTTTCTTCTCCTGAAGATGCTCACCGTTTCAGCGAAACGCGCATCGAGTGCAAAAATATCAGTTTGGTGTTAGGGTAATTGATCTCTTGGAAAAGTTTCAACTTCACACCAAACGTTCCAATCTCATCGTTTATTATTTATGATTCTAGGTTCGATAAAAAGTGAGATGTCATCAGAACCACATCGAATCAAAGCTTCGCAGCAGGGAAGAATACTTCGACCATTGCCGCATCGCCTTTGAAAACCTGCGGACCACGGCTGAAAAGCCCGGAAACTTCTAATGATTTATCGCTTGATCATTTGAGATTTGAACGGTATAAAGTGCTTACTTTTGATTTGAAAAATTTACCACTTACTGTTGAAGCAGCTATGCAACAACCATATAGAGCATATTTTCAGCCTCAAAAGTGGCTTGGAAATGAAGTAACTGCGAAAAAGAGGGCCTGGAAAGAAGTGATCATGAATAATACTTCAATACTCTTGTTTCGGCTCACTGAAGATTCAGTCAAAACTGATGATTTTTTTTTATAATTTCCTGTGCCTTCGAAAATAGTGAGGGTAATCATTGGGGGTGCCGAAAACGTGGACTAAGATTTATTATGTACGAAATGTTATTATGGTGCATACAAATGTTCTTGCAATTTCTGTCTTGGGGGCGAAATCGAAAAGCCAGTTCTCAAACCTACAAACCCACTCATCGAACGAATTCAGTGATAATGGGGAGACGTTTGAAAAAAAAGAAATTTTACAATCAGATGGAGATTCCGAAAAAATAATTAAACACCCATCAGAAAGCTTCATATTCGCTTGAAGCATTTTTATAATGCCCATTTTGTGCATAATTTTTGTTGAAATATGACTGTGGATATTTTCAAAATCAAAATTATTTTCCAAAAAAATTCAATCATAAATTATTTCATTGAAAAAAGAAGAAATCATGATTTTTTTCAATAAATGATCGACATTTTTGAACAAATTCACAGTTGCGAATACTATTTTTATGTTTTTTTTCATTTTTGAGCGTATTTCTGACTGGAGGCCATCATTTTTTATTCAATCATTGAAAAATATAGATCAAAAGGAAGAGAATGAGCCCAGGTAAAACGATTTACGATAACTCTCTGAAGGAGGAAATGAGTTTGAAAAAAAAGTTTTTTCGACGATAAATTTTATTATATTTGGAACTATTCGGTTCCTTATTATGCAAAAGTTGTGGTCATTAAAGACATGACAAAGTATATTTCTACGGAACTTTATCGGAATATAATTACTTTTGTGGAAATGAAAATCGAAAAATCCAGTTTTTTGCATTTATCTCGGTTATTTTGAAGTTATTTGCAAAAGTCATTCATACAAGTGTTCTAGATCTTTTCAAGATCTATAACTTTCTCACTGAAAACTTTTCTCTAGGATTTCACTTTTCGTTAGAAATTGCGACAATTTCGTTTTCATCCCTTCACATCATGAAAGTGCTGTTAACAATATTTGCTTTGTGAAAGTACAATTTGCCTGGTCTAATATGCATTATTTTTGATACATAATGTTTTAGCAAAAAAGGTACACATGACGCTGAACGTGCTGATGACAAGTCAGGGGCATGATTCTGAAATGCCCACCGCCTTCTGTTGCATGCAACTTTTTCTTTCTGTCTCTTTTCAACGTAAGAACATTTAGGTGGTACCCTGATTTTGTCGCATGCGAAATAGGAGAACGGCATTTAAGATTCAGCGCCGGTTCTGAAACAAGATCACAATATCGATTTATTCAACTTTCTGATACCATGTGAGATCCGACTCTGAAATTAATTGGCACTTGGCATATTTCAAACTATCAGTTTGTTAGTAAACATCTATTAGTTTCGCAGCACCTTGTCGATGCACTTGTTTATCGTCATTCGGCCAACTCAGCAGAACGTGAATCATATACGCCAATGAAAAAATGCTTCCGATGTGGCATCATCAAAAATATGACAATCGTTTCTGTTTTCGATAGTTACTCATCATTTATCTGTTTTTCCGTCAGAATTAGTAGTATCGATTTCCCAGAAAAACTATGACTTGTTGATGTGGTGTATCATCAAAAATCACAACGAAACCAATGCAAATAACAAGACAATTTTTCAGATGTTTGCTTTTTCCAATGGTCATTAATTATAGATAGATATGTGATTCAATATAATTTTCACCTTCAATAGTTTGAAGAATTGTAGATTCAATGAATGCAAATGGGAGTTTCTACCCAATATTTTTTACTATTTGCCTGACTTTTTTAATTGCCTGTGCCACTGCGCTATTCAGAGGCTTATCGATGAAGTACTCCAAGAATTCCCAGAACACATATGTAATAGAACAAAGAATAGTTCCAGAAATAAAGGAAACCCCACTAAACTCAGATACTTACATTCCTCCCGCAGCTTTTTTCTGATGATTGTGATATTATCAGTCTGAAGGTGAAACCAGATACATGAGAACAAATGCATGGTCTTTGAATTTGTGAAACAAAAAACAGCCCCAGAAGTGACTTAGGACTTGAAAAGACTTCCGGGAAAATTGATGAGGATTTCACGTTTCTTTAAAGCAAGTCGATTTTTCATTGATGTTATTGGTGAAGATATTCTCAATATACCAAAATGCAACATATGAATATTTTGGGCTACCTCACGTCGATTTGACTCGAAACGACAAGGTATTTTAATATAAGACTAAAGAGCGGGTTGAATGGAATAGGCCTTCTGTCTCTATTCGTCTATTTCTAGACTTTTATCGAAATTCTTATTTGATGAGTATTAAATCGCTTTCATCAAACCTGTGATCGTGATACAGATCTTTCCGTTTATCAGAAGCTCGTTTTCATTGTACTGAAGTTCATATGGAATTATAAAAATCTGTAAGTTACAGTGAAGGCTTTAACGGATGGTTGAGTATGCGAAGTTTTTATTCTGGGAGTTTATCCGTTGGTTTGTTGGTATTGAGTTTCGACATTTCGCCCTTAACATTTTTGAGAATGTTACTGCTCCTTCTGTGTGCTAGCATAAAATCCATCTACATGTGCCTACTAGAGCTCTCACGAATACTGATCTCTTTCACATTCCTTTCCATACTATCAACTAAAGCATTCACCCACACAACACAAGGACATCCAGTGGATATCCGTTGGATATCCATTAAGGATATTTTGTACATCCAATGGACATCCAGTTTTCATCCAAGCAATATCTTATGGACGTCCAATGGACATTCTTAGGCCACCAACCTGTACGTCCATAAGATATCTTTCATGGACATCCATAAAATATCTTTCATGGACATCTATAGTACATCTTTCATGGACATTCATAAAATATCCTTCATTGACATCCATAAGACATCTGTCATGAGCATCTATCATAAATATGCACTATTCTTCGTTTCTCTATGCACACAACGCTTCAAGCCATAACATAATTATATTAAACTTTCAAAGCGACTCCAAGACTGGACATGACGCAAAGAGTAAGGAGACGCCAAGCCAAGACCCAAACGACTCTCAAAATTACGACATTCGACGGACGCCATAGATTGTTGCACGACAGAAAACCGAGTTGAGGTGTGTATTCACAATGCAGCGATTTTGCTTTTCGCGTCACGTCTTCTGTTGACGCTGGGCCAAATATTATTTGGAAGGATATGGTTGAAATATTTCAACTTTCTTGCGTTGCTGCTAGCAAGAATGTCCATGTGAATGGCAGTTGGTAGGGTGCATTATTTATACAAAAAATGTACGAAATGGATGTCCATAAGATATCCTTCATGGATATCCGAAAGAATATCCCTTTTGTATATCCAGTGGATATTTCTCTCTGGGAATACTTTGGATATTCTATGGATATCCAAAATTGGGCCAAGGATATTCAGACATGAACTGGACATGATTTGGACGTCCATAGGATATCGTGTGCTGTATGGGCATTCTCCTATCGATCGCACGCTCAAAAGGCTTGATGATAGAAAATTAGAGGTTACTGGTATTACGTTGTCTACATTAAAGAGAGGTCTGTGGCCAGAATTATAACATTGTTTACTTGTGCATACTAATTTATTGTTCTGGTACTTAACCATCTCTAGTTTATACCTATGTCGATCAACTGTATTTGTATTATTAGCTCACTCTGGGGATAATGGGGATAGCCAGTATAAATAAATGAATAAAAGAAAATACTGAACTAAAACTGATCGGAAATGTATGTTGGCATTTGAATATTGATTTATTTGTACAAGGTGAGGAGTAGATATTTTTCGATTATTTTCAATGATCCAGTTCATCATGAAATGAGATTGAAATTTCACTGTGGAGTACATGCTTTTCAATGCATGAATACCCTACATCACACTCGTCTCATCCCAATTATCTTTCTTCAAGGTAAATGACACAAGTCATGAGGAAATGAGGAATAGAAATGTTGCAAAATAATCGGGAAAGTTAAAGACCAGCTTCTTCTTCTACAGGTCCGATAGGTAAGCCTCAATCTTTTTACCAGAAAGAATTTTAAGATATATATCTAACTTTGGGACGTAGATAAAATATAAATTGTCTGAAAACCCAACTTTGTTAGCGAAATGCGTGTCGTGTGATATCAGTTTGATGTTGGGGTATCTGTAAGTGAGGAGAGGGAGAGTTTTTCTCACCAACGCAGACAGTCTATATGGATGGCTGCCGACGATCATAATGTAGCGCTGTCTGGACAAGTGGCTGTTGACGGATCTCTTGACATCCGAGGCTGTTTTTCGAAAATCATTTGACTTATCTAGGGGATTCTGTAATTGATGTAAGTGGTTGATATTCAATAACCTTCTTAGGACTGGTTTTTCAATGCAAGATATCTATCAGATAAAAATAACAGTTTTCATCCTTGTCACTGCCAAACATTACTCACGCACACCCTCTCATTTCTTCCGTCTGACAGATAACTCATTCATTTGTGTATTGAAAAACTGGCCCTTAGTTATAGCACCGTGGGTTTTTGAAGGTTTCCCTACAGTTAGAGGAGCAAATGCGCTACAGTAAAAATCAGTAAACCGTTCCAGAGCGCTTCGGTACCGATAATAATAGTCTTCTCTTGTCTGCACAAGGCACTGCCTTCTGGGGGTAATCGTAAGAGTGTTTGACTAGGAGAAAAATAGACCAGACACGATGCACAATGGGGTAGAGGTAATTGATCTCTATAAAAGATTTTTCATACTTAAAAATTCATCCGTTGGAAAACATTCAACCACTACCAATGCTATCAGAAAAATTTATCGAACGTATCCCCACGCCAACAATACATTCTCTTCCTCTCTTCATGACTTATAAAATCATAGATCCATATCATACGGAAGATTGCATCAACCCGGCGAATTTGCATACTTTTTGAATTCCTTCGCATTTCACATATATGCCCCTCAGTTCAAATGTTACCCACCGTATAATTTAATAGTTTTCTGGTTCACTTAATGTACTGGAAGTTATACTTTTCATAAATGCTAAACACGGTATTATTGTATGCCATTACAGTGGTCGGGTATTACTATAATTATGTAAATTCATTCTTTTCTTGAGAGGTAATCATACGGTGGACATTTTTTTGAATTCATGTGCAATGAATGGTTCACAGAGAAAATAGATTTTTCAATGCTGTTTCGATAGAAACCTTCAATGCACGATTGACCAAGATTGGTGCTAGAGATTATTGATGTATAACGAAAGTTTTTTTTTTCATATATTGAACTATTGATCAGATGACCTAATCAGTAGTTCAATATATGAAAAAAAAACTTTCGGTATACATCAATAATCTCTAATATATATATATATATATATATGGCCCAGGGTCCCAAAAAATTTTGATTACTACGAACATAGAGTCTTCTATATAATCGAAAAAACAATAATATGAAAAATGTCAATCTTTAAACCTCAGAGTGGGAAGATAGGAAGAGAAAAAAATATGGTGAATATTTTTAAGACCTAGGTAACATCATCCCCAGGTTGAATCGAAATTTCGTGATTAAGGCGATTTCCACTATTTTAATGCCACGTTGTTGCTTCCAGCCCCAATCTGTTGATGTCAGTTCTCCAAGTTTGAAGCTGATAATATGCCCTGTAATAATGTTGACCTGCTGGACCTTCTGTGTAGAAGATTCGCCAGTAGGAAGATGATTTAATTTTTGCCAATTGATATTTTCGAAATCTTAATTAATTCAGTGTTCATTTTCACATTTATGAATAGATTTCATTCATTGTAATCCATTTTTTTCGATATTTACAAGTTTTTATCGTCAGATAAATAACCTACGATACTTACCTTTCCTTTCCTGGTATATAAGATATCTTATAATAGCCCAGAATAAGCATCTACCTATATAATTTGAAAAAGATTCTAGAATTTTCTCGAAATATTGTAAATGCCTTATTGAATATTAATTTTATTAACTTATTCGGATGTCAGTCGTAGTGGTATATTCCGATTTTCAATTTTTTTGTTTACAATACAACATGAAATCTTACGTTTGTCGAGTAATTAAACTGCAAATTTCGATAACTTGTCAAAAACGTACATATGTGTGAAAAAAAATTCGGATTCGAATTTTTTTGCATTTTCTTGAAGAATTTACCAAAGTAATGTCTTTTTTCACATCCTCAAAAGGTACAGGTATCAACGAGCAAAAAGCCCACCGACTTTTTTAAAAAAGGAGATATTTTGACAGGAGAATTTTCGATTGAAAATCAGGGTTGATTTTTCGACATTGGGTCAAAATAAGATAAAAAAATAAATATTTCGAATCAAAAAAATTACAGTGTGTTTGGGACATTGAAAGGCAAGTTTACATCAAATTTCGTTGAAATTTTTTTCCAAAAGAGATAAAAACAAAAAACTAGGTTGATTGAATCTCCTACAAAAATTTTGAGTTTATGTGAAAAGTGTGAATACAAAAGTTGTAGATTTTTTTATAACCTAAAACTTCGCCATAGGACTTGTAGTTTTGTTGGAAATCGACATAAACCGTTTTTTTTACAGCAAAAAATTGACATAAATTCATATATGGGGCGGTATTGTGGATGATTACGTTGTCGGACCATATTTTTGCGAAAGAAAATTGTATGGACGAGAGATTCTGCGATTTCTCAGAAGAGACTTTACTACGTTGATAGAACTACTTAATCACATCAAAAATGAAATAAAGTTTCAGTTCTATGGGGCATCAGCGAATTTTTCGGAGGAAGTACGTGGAGAGCTGGTTGTAATGTTTCCAGATAAATGGATTGGACGACTATTGGAGATTTTTATTTATGGAGAGCAGAAAAATCGAAGATTCACCTTACTGGCGCTACTACACAGGAGGATATGAAATTGAGAAATCGGGAGGCATCCAATGAATTATGCCTTCCCATCTGAACAGCGTGAGAAATAACTTTCTGAAGATATTCAGGAAATGTACAGAATGAGATAGAAGACATTTTTATTCAAAATGTATTATGAGTGTGATTATTGTCGGTTCTTTTATTTAATATTTGGAATATTGAACATGTAGTTACTGATTAATATTTTGATGGAAAATATGAAAAACGTAAATAATGAACATGAAAAATATAAATAATGAAAGAACGCCTAGGATTGAAGTATAACGTGTTGGTATCCCTAGATAGGTAATCTCATGTAGAATGCGAAGATAAACTGATATACAGGGCGTTATATTTGAGAAAGATCACATGAACTTCAACTTAAGTTGACAAAAATGATATCAACATTTGAATCTGAACAAATCTCTCTCGAGAGAGATTTGTTTATATTCCGAATTAACCTATCAAACGGATTTTTTTCATTTTTAAAGAACTTCGAAAGTAAATTTTGAATAGAATCAATGAAACGAATGTTTTTCATATATAAAACTTTCTCACAAGTACTAAACTGAATATTTTTTCAAAAAAAGTTATTCCTGACTTGCGTTATCGAATTGATCGGTTTGCTGGATTTGTTGAGGAACGAAAGATATTATCAATATTTTTTATCACAATAAGAGCCACTTGTGTTGATCGTAATTTTATCCTAACTTCAAATTTGACCCATAGACCTGAAATTATGTATATAAATTCAGCTATATTACACTAATTACCTTAAACATTTTGCAATGGGGATTCATCAATAATTGTCACGATCGTTATGGACCTCCACAGAACTCGCCCTAGTATAATATACTGATACGTATGAGAAAATATTGTATTATTTATGAAAGAAATCTGAGTCAACATAAAATTTTCCATTTAAATCTTCGAAATGATATGGAGTTATAATAAAATGATGAGTAAATTTCAATTATAATTTATAGTGGTTTCGCCTATAAATTCAGTTAAAGTGATATTTTTTAATCGTAAAGTTTTCACAATATTTGATGCAGACTCATTCATCAGTACTACAACGATAATCAATACTCTCGAATATTTGATGATTTTATGACAACTTGGCTACGGTGTATCACAAAATTTTGCAACGCCACGTGACAAAAAACAGTGTTTAAATTGTATGAGCTTCTAACTGATATTTCTTGTATAGTACAGGTAATAGGGAGCCAGCTACTCGTGTCCATTATGCATAATTAGGCAGGAGTTATTTTATTCCATAGATAGTTGCAGTCTGACGTACTTGACCTAAAAACACAAAATACTTACAAAAATGGCGAACGGAAGTGCCGCCATTTTGTGAAAAACCGTTTGGGCCTGTATCTCTGTAACCGTGCACTTTAGGCCCACAATTATGGGGGACCTTTTTTATAGATAATTGAATTTCCTATCTTTTTTATTCAATAATTTTTTTCGTAGCACTTACCGTTCACGACTTATATTATTATTACTTTTTGTTTATTCACTTTTTTACCGATATCTCTTTAAATAATTGTTTAAACAATAAATTGTTTATGATAAAACTTTCAAATCGATAAATTTTCTACAACTTTTATCCGAAACTGTTTTCTCTAAAGTTAATATTTTCGAAGTTACAAAGCGTTAATTTCAATCGTCTTGTATCTGGGAGATCAACTAGAGTGCATTTCATGCAAATGCAGAACTGGCTGTGGCAGAGCCTGTGGGTGCCGAAAAGCAGGATTGTACGGTAATCTTTGAGAACTGCACAGAGGAAACGTGCACTAATCAGCTGTAATCGTCAACAACACAGAATTGTGCGACATCGATGAAAATATTGGTGATGATTCTAACGACAAATTAATAGAGGCGTTACAATCTTTATATGCCACTGACGAAGATAACGAAGAGGAAGAGGAGAATGTCACCAACATCGAAAATTCACCACCCTCGAAACGCCAAAGAGTCAGAGAAGACATATGATTCATTTTGGTGTACATTTGTAAAAATAAATTTCACATATATTCTTCAATAAATATTCCATTTTTTCATTTGCGTGTTCAATTATGGCAGTAGTTTTTAAATTAATTATAGTAATATTCAAATGTGTAAAAGAAAATACAAAAAAAAATGTTAATGGGTATTCGCTATTTCTTGCAGGTAAGAACTTGAATTATTAATTATTTATTAAATCAAAAAAATTTCAAAAATTCATATCTTTTTTATTATGTATCGGATTCGCTACATCATTACGCTCTATGCATACTTCGTTCTTAATAACCTTGTACTCGGTAGTACAACATTGAACGCGTTGTAACTTCAAAAATATTAACTTTAGACAAAAAAAGTTTCGAATAAAAGTTGTAGAAAATTAATCGATTCAAAAGTTTTATCATAAACAATTCATTGTTTAAACAATTATTTAAAGAGATATCGGTAAAAAAGTGAATAAACAAAAAGTAATAATAATATAAGTCGTGAACGGTAAGTGCTATAAAAAAAATTATTGACTAAAAAAGATAGGAAATTCAATTATCTATAAAAAAGGTCCTGATAATTGTGGGCCTAAAGTGCACGGTTACGGAGATACAGGCCCAAACGGCACTTCCGTTCGCCATTTTTGTAAGTTTTTTGTGTTTTTAGGTTAAGTACGTCAGACTGCAACTATCCATGCAATAAAATAACTCTTGCCTAATTTTGCAAAACAAAATCCTCTATTACCTGTATTAGTAGGCCTGGTGAAAAATAGTGATAATAATTATTTATTGTTATGAAACTTATTCATAATCATTACAGGGCAATCAAGACGAAAGGGCCAAGTGTAACATTTGCAATTACAATGATTTGAACTATATGCTTTTCCAAAGAAGGATTTCCATTTTATATTTATTGAGCAATTCTGAAGAAGTTCCAACAGAGTTAGAATAATGTTCGGAGACTCTTATCCCTGGGAAACAAATTCTTCCCCATTGATTTTGTGTGTGTTCCATATTCAAGTAACCTGCTCTCGTTTCTTCCAAGTATATAACAATACCAAATGTCGACCAACCGATGAAAAAGAAGCTGGCATTACCTCAACAAAAGAGGCTTAAGCATGTTTTATTCTAAGACTCGTAAAATTATATGTTATCTCTATTTATGACCGATGGAGATATGGAACCCGATACGTATCTTTCAGGTAGCTCAAATGTTTTTACTAAATCGCTTTGTTTTCAAACATGTCAACTTACACCTTGCTTACTAGTAGAGTCTTCAACGTCAGGGCAATTTACGAGATCCTATCTGCATTGGAGATCTTTAAGAATAGTTTACGACTTATTCAAGTGAAAAATAGATAATGAGCTTTGACAGTGGAATGAATATGTTCTGCAGTAGAATTTGGTGATGATTTATGCATAAGGTATATTGTGTAATGAAATCTATATGTTTTGTACAATTCTAAATCCATTTTGAAGAATAAGGTAAGGACCATTGGTATAGGTACATGAATGTCAAATGATCATAACAGTGGTGGTCAGTGAATTCGTTGTATTTTTTCGGTAGACATCCTAGTGGGACTGAACTATAAAAATGGTGATTGACCATATCGTTTAGATATCTCAATTTCACGATCTGAAATATGTTTTTGAATATTTCATTTCATCACCGGGCAGTCCATTATTTTCCCCAATGCGGACCAACGATATGAAATTTGAAGTTTGATAGATGAATAATTGAACTAGAGTAGTTTCAGCTTGTTTCGACTGTACACCCTCCAAAATATAATAGGGATAGGAGGTTGCTGATTTTTTCAACAAATCATTAGAGGTGTTAATTATTTATTTATTTATATTTTCTCTTTCGCTGAACGCTCTTACGAGTACGCCCAGAAGCCAGAGAGAGCCTTGTACGGGCAAGGGTCGGCTCTGGGGCGTCTTAATGATTTTCACGGTAATGCATTTGCTATTTTAACTGTAGGGAAACCCCGAAAAACCCACAGTGCTACCGGGTTGGTTGGTGTATTCAATCTAGATATCCCACCTTCGAGGATTGGTATCTAACAAATGTCTATCGCACCAAGGCGATCAGAAATATTCAGCCCCGATCGCGGTTCAAACCAGCAGTGAAATAGCCGAATTGAATATACTTACTCCGCCTTGAACCGGCTCGACCACACCGACCGACATAGCGAAAAATGAAAATTGGTTAAGAGACCTTAGAGTCATTGGATATACAAGTTCAATAACTGCATGTTCTTCATGAAACAAAATTTTTATTGAAACTGTTTTTCGATATGAACATCTGACGTCACACATATTCATCCTCTTTTTTATTTCGAATTCTGAACGTTTATTACCTTGATTATTTTCAAACTTCTCGCAAAACTGATTTTTGTCGTAGTTCTCTGGTGAATCAGTTTCAATTAGTATCATAAAAAAATCAGTCAACACTCATTTCAAAATTACGAATTCGCAATGAAAGACTGAAGAGTTTAGTTTTTAGAGTACCTATTACTTACTAAAACTAGTTTACCACGGGCTGATAAACTGTCCACCTCTTTTATGGAATATTTATTTGCGGAACATCACTCGCAAGTGAAGAATGTCAGCAAGCAATCCTAAGGAATATATGCTTGATGTGGACCCTAGACATAATGCGAACACTGCTTGTCTTTAAAAATCACAACTCCTCCCTCTATTTTCATAAATACCCGTATTCAACAGTAAATAAAACACCCAACCAGCAGGAGTTACTGAAAAAAATATAATGAATTAAATCAGAATAAGAGCACTTTTTCGAATCTGTTGTTGATGGTATAAAAAAATAGATGCCCTGTAATATCATTTATATCCCAATTCATTGTTAATGGAATTTGCAAATCCATACCCACGTATGCATATTTTCATCATTTCATTTGAAACCAGTTGAAAAACTAATTATATATGAAAGATACCTGTGATAAATCAAATTGAGTTTGAATTTGAAAAAAAACAATATATAAAAGAAACACATTCCTTTATTAATCCCAGTTAAACTCCAGTATCAAAAAATAATTAGATTAATATTTATGATTAATATTAATTATTATGAAGATAACAAAGGCAAATACAATACTTTCGAAAAAATTCTCCTATCAGTTCTCAGACTAAAATTATTATTCGCATTTCTTGTATTCTGAGATTCAAACTATCCCGAACTTCAGTGGAACTCTTTTACCAAATTTATATTTTCTCATAGTCTATTCTGAGTTTATCTGCTCATTTTATATCAATCGAAACTAGATACATTGGTTTTCTTCGATGGCTTCTTTATCAATCTACGCCTCTGGCATGTTCATTTACCTGTATGCGGTACTTGACCAAAGGAATGTACCACTTTCTTTTACAAGCCGGTATAGGGTTGAAATCTCGACATTTCTATGCACCTGTATTTGTTTCGCAAAATGTATTTACTTAAATGTACTGAAAGGCAGGTGCACCCACACTTCAACTCCTTTTATGCTGAGAGTGGTCGAAAAGAATTGTCGTTTTGGGATGAATCACTGATCTCAATAAATTTCTCTGAGAGCTCATGTTCATTCATACACTTGAAGTGGATTTTCACCATTGAATAACAATTTTGTACTTAATCATTGCCAGAAGAAGAACAGAATATTCTTCGGCAATTAGACTCTCAGGTAGAGAATGACTCAGGTGATTATGGATTATGGACCATAGGAACATATAACTTGATGCATTTCTACAATTTTTCCGATATGTTTCAATGATAGTAAATATATTCGCAGTAGTATGTAGTCATTATTTGTTACTGCCATTCTAACGAACCATTAAGGAGGTTAAATTCAGAAAAAGTGTTCAATTTCACATTCACCGAAATTTATCATTCTCGGGAGAATCATTCAGATATAATATTCAATGTCTGATTTCATTCCGAATAAAAATAAAAAATTCCAAATCCATAATGCGATTTGATATGGAATGTGTCATTCGGTAAGAGCATGATGAACTTCTTGCTGTTGCTGTATTAAAATTTTCGCAATTTTCGCAATAAGCATCACACCTTTGTCCATTGTACACTCAACTTGAGACTTGGTTTCAACATTTTTTCATATTGATTCATATTTCTTCATTTGAATTTGTTCGGCTACACCATTCATATTTAACATTTCAATTTTTTATCACAATAAACTTCAATTGAACATTTTCAATTTTCATTCATTGACCAAAATCCATTTCAATCTTTCTGTTTGGATTTGACTGCCTTTTTTGAGTCAATTTTTTTCAGACAATTTATTTGGTGGGATTATTTCACTTTTGTTTTTTGCTTCCCGATTAACTTCTGCTCATTCATTTTTCGAGATCGAGGGTTAGATATTCAATTGCTTCACCGTGGAAGAAAGAAACGGGGACGGAAAAGTGCCAAGAGGTCGGCAAAGTGTTTTACCGATTTCGTCTTCTTCTAGGTGAAAAATTGGTCACTTTCCAACCTGAAAGAAGATAAGAAATGAAAACATTGTCCAATGAATGTAAAATGAAACTGTTCGCCATCGTTGGACGATCTTTTGATTTTGGTTGACAAATTTCCGTGTTAAGTGGTCGTGGTAAATTATTGAAATCCTTTGAAACTTCTAAAGAATCAAACATTTGGAAATGAAATGATTAGGCTGATAAAATTGGTAGAATTGAAATAGTGAATATAAGGATATGTAATGAAATATGTGAAAAATTAAATGAATAGTGAACTGAACACTGAACTGTTAAGTGAAAAGGGGAAGAATTGACAGTAAGAATCAAATGAGAATTCAGAATAAAAATCAAATGAATGAATTAAACCTTCTGAAAAAATCTGAACGGAATGAAAAATGAAATGACAGAACTCTGCCAGAACGATTATGAATTTGTAATTGTGAAAATTTTTGAAGGAGATATATGATGAAAATGAAGAAATATTGAAAATTGAACTGATGAAAAAATGTTAATTGATCCAGAAGAATTTTCGTTTCCGTTAACTAGCTGACGAACGCCAGCAACGTACGATTACCCAGCACGGTGGCCTGGCGCGGAATCGAACCCCGGTGCTCCGCTTGAAAGGCTAACGTGCTAACCTCTACTTCACCGAGAGCACGTGAGGAACTGAATCACGATCAAATTGAAAATTTTAATAACCAAAAAAAATATTGATACGATTTTCAAGCTTATGTTAT
The DNA here is from genome assembly GCA_032362365.1 of Zygogramma bicolorata. Classification (NCBI taxonomy): domain Eukaryota; kingdom Metazoa; phylum Arthropoda; class Insecta; order Coleoptera; family Chrysomelidae; genus Zygogramma; species Zygogramma bicolorata. The sequence goes on from JAVJAQ010002272.1 coordinate 26,480, forward strand.
CACATTTCAGAGACTTTGAATTCAGAATCATACACGATTTTTTCAGCTTCATTCAAATTGAGATTTTCGCAGCGATTTCTGCTCCGATCGAGACGAAAATAACAAAGTAATTTTAAGTGAGTAATTCGCAATGGAAATTCTAAAAAATGAAACATATATATTTTATTTCTCTTAATGCAATTTTCAGCCAATGGGAGCAATGCCCGATATTGCTCGCGCTAAGCGACCCACAACTCAGTGAGTTTTTCCAGTTCTGTGGGTCCAACAAACTCAATACCATTATCATAATAAGCTGAGCATTACACTCAGTTACCTCATATTTTGTTAGATTTTGAGGATAAGTAATGGAAAAATATGGTGGCTCATCATTAGAGCAATAAAAACGATGTGACAATCTTTGATCAAACTAACGGTTTGACCTTTAGTTTCATTTTTTGACCAGAAATCAATTTCAAACATTTTTTTCAATTCGATTGCATGTCGATTTGTATTTCCTGCAACAGGTTGCAATAGAGATAATATAGAAAATGGCAGTCCGAACCGATACCACTCTCCTAAAAAGTATAACTGAGAAAAAAATATATTGTTGTAACTCAAAAAGAAATTATCAAGAAATCTTCATATTCATAAGCATCAAGTACAATAAATAGAAATCGGAAATTTTCGAAAGAGTGCGAATAAAATAATTTCGCTTCCGGGACAACCCGTGTACCATCGACAAAAGCCAGCGCGGCTGCACCGGTTATAGTCCAAGAGACGGAATAGAGGTCGACCTTCACCTATCTGTTTACCGAATGAAACATACTTTTTATAGGGTTTCATAAATAGACGAATACGCCTATAATGGCTTGCCTATCAAAATATGGTCCAGACTATATACAGTGAGATTCAAAAATTTCCACCATATGGAAAACTTTTTCATTATCGATTTGTCAGAAATTTTTATTCCTCATAAAAATTTGTGTAGTGCAGAATACTCGCATATAAGTTGTGAGAATTTTAAATTTCCGAACAGTGTACAGGGGAGAACGAAAAATCACAGTAAACTACGCTGGATGCGATTCCAAATTCGAATATTGATCTCAGTTCTAAACAATTCTTTTGAATAAACATTTTGGTTATGTCATGAATGAGATGTAGTTTAAACCTAATCAAAATTCCTATTTTTCGTTCTCCCCTACACACTGTTCGGAATTTTGAAATTTTGACAACTTATATTTGTATTTTTTTCATCAGGAATTACATTTTCTGACAAGTCGATAATAATTTTTTTTTCCATATGGTGGAAATTTTTGAATCTCCCTGCATATAGTCTGGACCACATTTTGATAGGCAAGCCGTTATAGACGTATTCGACTTTTTATAAAACCCTATAAAATTATGTTTCATCCGGTAAACAGATGGGTGTAGGTAGACCTGTATTCCGTTTCTTGGACTATTAATTAATATCGCATCGGCATCGCGTAGTTAACCGGTCGTCGCGGTGTGTCCCAGGGTTCGAAACCATCGGAACGTGACGGGCGTGCGTGGGCCCATCGTCGCCATTTTTATAATTGCACCTGTTCCCTATGATATAATGGAATACTTATGTAGGCAATGCGCTGCCGCCGCTACAGCTCGCTCCTTCGACTCTTACACATTAAGTGAAAATAATAAATATAACTGATAATGCGGAATACTATTCTCGTCGGCGGCTCGATTCGGGCAGGACCGGATTCAAAGATTCTTCAGGTGGAATAGCTTGGAAAGGACCATAATGAGACAACTCGTTATTTTTTTCTGTATTCTTTCTTCCCTGAGTTCCTTCCTGCTTCTTTATACTAGTTTCGTCATTCAAGGAATCGTACTCCAAAATGTGAGACCCCGTTCAACTTAAACAACACTAGTTTTGACTTCTGAAAGATGGAGTTCTTAGGACGAAAAATGGTTGACGAAAAACCTCATTTTGAAAAAATGCCCCCTTTAGCATGTAGCAAATATTCCACGTTTAAAGCGTTAGACAGAAAACATACGAACATAGCTTCAGCAATGTATGAAATGACGGTTAGATGAAAGTATAGCTTAATTATGAGCCCAAGTTCGAAGTAGAAACGTTTGTAGTTATTCATGAATGGTGTACACAAACATAAAATTGGTGAGAACGGAAGAAACAATTATAATTTCTATACAATACATTATTGAAAACTCCCAAAGATGACCAGAAAAATTCGATAGATGTAACCAAAAAATACAGCATCAAATAGACAATTACATGGGGTGGTTTCTGTTGATAAAGTTGCAATAAAAACTAGATAGTGAGAGACTACTACACTTAAAAAAAACCAAACAGAACATGATCTATTAGTCCCAGTATCCACTAATATTATTGCTCTATAAAGAATTTCTCTCTTTCCTAAAACTCCACGAGTGCGCCCAGAAACCAGATCCTTATTATGCGGAAGGGACTGATTGCCGTAGCGCTCTGGCACCTCTCACTGTATTTTCGGTATCGCTTTTGCCATTTCACAAGAGCATTAATCTTCTGCAGTGCTCAAATTGCAGAACATTTATCGAGTCCGGCACTGCATTTATTACACAATAATATTATCATTTACTCCACGGAAGGAGTATTAAACTAAACTAAAACCTAAATTATCGATACTGCGTACCGTTAACGAAAATATCTAACAGAACCCACCGACCATGAATGGATTTATCACTAATGACTGCCTTCTATCATGCCGAATGCATACACAGGTATTTCTCCCCGGCGAAATATTTATTGCCGGACGGTTCGCTTGCGATCAGAGCACGAAACGTATTTATTCAGAGAGAGAATTCAACGCGATGTCCAGTTTCTACGTATCACATATAGGGAGCAGGGAGTCTATTCTCGGTTATAATTGCACAAGTGCATAAAAATAACCGATAATTTTGCAATAAAGCGTGATATCTTAAAATTGCAAGAGTTTATTTTCATATTTTGGCGAAAGTGCCCGAGTCCGAAGGACGAGGGCTCTTTTACAAAATATGAAAATAACCGAATGCAATTTGTATAAGATATCACGCTTGAATGCAAAATTATCTGGTCATTTTTATGCACGAATGTAATTCATTGGAATATTTCACGAATAAAGAAATTCTCAAGGAAATGTTATTTTTTGTTCATTTATACTTTCCTCTATAGATTGTATGGAGCACTCACCAAAACGCGAAATGTTTTTCTATTTTTGAAGTCTATCTGACATTTATTTGTGTTGTTTACTGACGTCTAGCGATACGGTTTCAAATGTGTTGTTATGGTGACTTGATACAATGCAATTACCGCTGTAAGTTTTCGATAATTACATTGCTCTCATGGGACATTTTTTATGAGACAAATATTCGATAAGTGAGCTTTTAGAATATGTCATCGAATAACTCTTTATATTGGTTCCTATGTCTAGAATTCAGAGTGGGTTATGTGACTGGCTGATGCGAATGGTTACATTTTTGTCTGAGAGATAATATTTTGATATATTTTAGTGCTGTATTGAGTGTATACATGGGTCAGTAGTGCCCACTCGCGAGAAGACAGGTGATGGAACACCTAGCTGGCAGCTCAAATTCCGCATTTCGAGCGACTGACGAATACTTCTGTTCAATAAAAAATGACAGATCGCATCTGGCTCCCCTTCTTGCAATACAAAATGTTATGACAAAACTCAGATTCAAAAAAATGAAGCTAGAAAAATACTTGTGAAGTTATGAAAACGGAAGCAAATTTGGTTTCCGAAACGTTAACAACGATAAGTACTTTTAAAATATCAGTGCTTGTATTTGTTTGATAGTCAGATTTGAGTTATACTAGAAGTTGCTGACTGATAGGACCTGCTTCATTCAAAGGAAACCGTTGACAGCGGCTTGTCGAAGTAGGTTATAAATCTGCCCTTCTACACTTTTATAGATTTCAATTAAGTCTTATTGTAAAAAAACTAACGAGAAAAAATCAATCTACCACATAATAATGATTTTCGAATGATAAACAGGTATTGAAAAAATCTCCAGCAATTAGAAAATTCTTGTACTAACCCCGATATCACGACAATTTAGGCGATGTTCGGACTTGCATAATACTGCCTGGGTAATTGTTCAGTGCTAGTATTCAGATATAAAAAAACAATTACGGTTTTTGAGATATGTATAACAATGTAAGATCATAATGTGCTGTCGCTACCATCTAATCTCGCAAGTGGAGGTATTCTATAATTTATTTTGCAAATGGGTGCAGAATTATGTACATCCTCACTACTATATCCTATAAGACAGAAAACTCTTTTCAATTTTGGTGGCAACTCTTGCTCCATTACGGGTATCCCAACGGAGTTGGCTCGTTGGCATTTTCCCTTCCATCAAAATGAGGGGTCAAGAAAACTGCTATTCCAAACCACTTAACCAATATGGAGTATGGATGGAACACATTCGAATCGGGCATTTGAATTTCGAAACAATGGTTCTTCGATTTGTAGTTTTACTGGTCTTGAGTGAAAGTTATATATGTGAAAATATTTTTGAATAATATAATGAACCATGACGATGATATTGGAAAAAATGACTTCATATATGCAAATCTGTATGAATCATCGTTACTTAGAATATTTCCCTCATATATAAAATGTCCCATAAGAGCAATGCAATTATCGAAAACTTACAGCGGTAATTGCATTGTATCAAGTCACCATAACAACACATTCGAAACCGTATCGCTAGACGTCAGTAAACAACACAAATAAATGTCAGATAGACTTCAAAAATAGAAAAAATTTCGCGTTTAGGTGAGTACTCCATATAATCTATAGAGGAAAGTATAAATGAACAAAAAATAACATTTCCTTGAGAATTTCTTTATTCGTGAAATATTCCACTGAGTTACATTCGTGCATAAAAATGACCAGATAATTTTGCATTCAAGCGTGATATCTCAAACAAATTGCATTCGGTTATTCTAATATTTTGTAAAAGAGCCCTCGTCCTTCGGACTCGGCCAAAATATGAAAATAAACTTACAATTTTTAGATATCACGCTTTCTTGCAAAATTATCGGTAATTTTTATGCACTCGTGCAATTATAACCGATAATGGGTGGAGTGAATAAAAGTGAGCATGAGTTCAAACTATACATCTCATACGTCATCAATCCGTATAGGTTTGTCCCAAAAATATTGAGAAAATTCTCGCACTCCAACTTCATTCACTCTACCCATTATATCTACCGTTAAATCATGGGAGAAGAGCACATATTTTCCAGTTATCAAATTCCATTTAGCGCAATTTTATTTTCTGAAAAAAATCAATTTCCCAATTATTTTTTTATCAAGTTGGGACATCCCTATACGAAATGAACTGAGCATCCAGTTTAATTATACTGGATGCTTTTTTCGAAATTACAAAGTTGAGGTCATTTCCTGTAAAATTGGAAATACTACAAGAATATATTTCGTTACCCGTTAAGCCTTCGGTTCCCTACTTTCTATTTTATTTATCGATGACAGATACCTGTCACCGAAATATCCGTTGAAGGAACAATTGGGAAGAATTTTTACCGATGAGGGCGCTGATGTCTGTTCAAAAATGTCGGCAACAAACCGTATCGCTGTCGTTTCTGTCAAAACAAATTTTCTTTTTGTCTTTTGTTTGTTCGTCCTTGTGTTTTCGAATTTGGCAAAGTTCTGTGTAAAAAAAAATGACCGGTGTGAGTGGAGAACCCCCCCCCAATCATGAAACGTTTTTTTTCTCTACTCACCTGTACCATGATTCATTTGTAAAAGTATGATTCACCTGTTCCTCTATTGAGATTTGGAATTGCTCCCCAAATTCAAATAACGGTTTCATTCTACCCTGAATTAGTCACCCGACTTTCAGTCAGTGAATTAAATCAATTACTTGTGTCGCAATTTCAATATTTTCCGGAGCAGCTGCTCTCGCAAGTGATATATTTATTCACCTTTCGAACACAGGTTTCATTATTATCGACTATCAACTATCAAGTGCGCTGAATAATAACAATATGAGCTCAAACACGAATTTTCACTTGTGTAATTCAGTTCTATACAAGCAGGTCGTTGAATAACAAAGGCGGCGATTCTCAATTTCGAAAGGGGGTGACGTGAGCCAAGCCCATATACATAAATAATAATTATAAATTAAATATAATTCCATTTTGTCGTTGAGTATAATGAATCCGTTCATCTCAAAAACATATAAAATATCGAAACTTCCAACTATGTTTGCACCACATTGTCACACTAAACTCATTCAAGATCACATTGCTCGAGAATTGAAAACGGTATTTGGTCGCAACTTTGGCTGAGGATTCAAATTGCACCACTTTGACATTGAAATTTCCGATCAGAGGGAATAAAGCTTCTCTTGAAATCCCTATACAATACATACGTGAACAATGTACACGAGAATATCATTCAACGTGGTGAAAATTATGCGTTAAAAGGTTAGCTGTTGAAATATATTGCCTCTAATAGCTTTACGCAAAGACGGTCGTCTACTTATGAAGCCTGATATAATTCTTCATAGGGACTCGATTTTTCATTTCTTGTGCCACAATCATAACCTTGTGCGGGCAAGGGTCGACTAATTATCTTGGTTATCGAAGCGATATGTGGTGTCTTGCTGATTTTTCGGTAACGCATGTACTATTTCGACTATGGTAACACTATATAATTTTCAATTCACAGAGCCCACAACTGACAAAACAATCCGTCAATTTCAACTCTTCATAATATTGCAGCTACGCATCTGTACAAATATTCCGGATCGCGCTAACACACATAATATAAAAATTTGATCATATTTTCTTTTCAAAAGAGAAAAAACAAAAAAATAATCCCCATAATTATTTATGAATCTTCCCGAATAAAATATCAGACATTATTCATGCGAATCCTTATTCATATAAAATCTCTTTCTTAAATCGGTGTACAGCACTATATTAAAGATTGAAGTAGGTGACTATAACCAATTTCGAAATTAAGTTATCCTCTCGAATTTTATAATGGGTGATTCTCCAAATTGATGGTGGTGTATTTTAATTTTTTCGCCACGTTGTGAAAAACATAGTATCAGATGAAATGCAGTTACCCTAGGTTCACGAATTCCGGGAACAGAGGAATGAAACTGGAGGTGGCCAGTTGAATACCGAACAATGCAGTGTATTCAAGTATCCGCATAAAACGGAATAGTCAATGTCACTGTCCAATTATATTCTGATTTTGCTGACACTCATTTGGAGTACGCCAAGATTTATTAATCTGTCCTAATAGATGTTTGTTATCAAAGTTATGTGATATGAATAATTAAGTGTGTCACAAGGATCAACTTTTAGATGTTTCCTTCTTTCAGTAGCTCTAAGAAGTGTGTATTCGGAACCCCTCTTCTCACCTATCATCGGTGCCACTGTTGCACAACAAGATCTACTTTGTTACTTACCGAACAACACACCTTGCGATATTTTTTTCAAATTTCCGCTCAGATAGTGGCTCGGACCCTTTCTCTGTTTGGTTTTCAATTGAAAGGGTTCCTTCATCGCCCGATGAATGCGCGCACTGTCCATGGAAAAACGGGTCGCGTCAATTCTTTTATTTGTTCGCGATACGCGCAATAACATTGTGCATATAATGTGAAGTAACTCGATAAATAGGAGAGAAACGGCGATAAGAAGTGGTCTGGATACGGTTCACGGGCAGGAACTGGAAACAAGGAACTGAAGACTAGATCTTTTTTCTTATTATCAAGTTTAATTTGTCGATAGGCCATAACCGACTTTTGAATTTATCGGGTAAAGATAATGGGCACTCTAAACTATCTATTACACTATGGCCCTCCTGTGCCTTCGTACAATTCTGATAGATCGAAGGAATCATTCGAATGTTGATCAGTCCATACCTACTCCGTAGACAGGTATCCACCAGAAACTTCTCTCCTGGCAAGCATCACGAAGGACGTTGGCTATGACGTACAATAATAGTGCAAAGATTTCATAGAAGTAGTTTATGAACGTGGGGAAATGTTCTCTGTTTTTATTCAATGGCCAATCATCTGTAAGGCGGTATCAGGCATATTGTCCAAAATCAGTTTTGTAAAAGTCTGAAAAATCGCAAATTTCCGCTGGAATAGAATAGTGATGAATGCATAAATAAAACATTCTGTGAATACACCAGCACGGGTTCTGCCATACGATCCAACTTCTTTTGTGGTATTCGCCATTGACGTTGTGTTATCAGAATGTCTACTTACCAGCTATATCATATAGAGAACAGCCATAAACATAAAAAGTTTTCTCCTGCCTTAAGCTTTCGAACACATGGGATGGCTATTACCAGTATAAGAATAAACGTTTTTAGTGGGAATAGCTCAGAAATGATGAAAATATTGACATTGACTGTAGAATCGATAAAATATGTGCTATCTGCAGGAAATATTAGAAACTAGAATATATTGTATTGTCCACACCAATGTATAATAGGGGAAAATATATTCAATACATGCTATCCCTAGTGTTGAGCTGTAAAACAGCCTTGGCTGAACTCAGCCCTTTCATTTATTTTTATTGTTCTGTTTCTTCTTTTTTTTATGAACAAGTTTTCGTAAAGAAATGGAAATTTATCGATGAAGTTTTGAGGTCTTGGTAATACTTCCAAAAATATTCAAATAAGAGGTATATGTAGTTGGGTTTTCATGATTGATGACTGTATCCGTGAAAATAGAATTACTCTCAATAGAAATAAAAAGTTGATATACTTATATCCTCTGAAAGAAGTTCCTTTCCTAAGGGTCCACCAATTGTGTAACATATCAATATTGCCATGGAAACCATAAAAAACCAATATTTCTATTCGGAAGTTTGGGGTTGCACCCTAACATTAACGCAAGAAAATGAAAAATCAGAACTTCATCAAGTTTTAGATTTGTTGACGTTACTTTCAACCATCGATATTTGAAAAAATGAATTTGAAATCGTTTTCGTTCTTCAATCTGGCCATATTACGAACGATTCAATGTTATATACTTACTATGTAACTACTTATTTCATACAGCTCATAAGAGCAAACGACCAAATATATAAAAGTTCCCTTCGGGGAACTCTCTTCAATATTTCTATAAAAGACATGGTCTCAAACTGTCAATAGAAAAATATTCAGTACAACACTTCTATCTGAAAATGAATAATGGTGGAGTAATATTCAAGTTGCCTCTGATATGAATTCTACAAAATTGTTCGAAAAAATGTTGATGTTGAATCCGAAATATGAATATGATAGGATATGAATCACCCCTCATGTTATTATTGAAAAATATTCCCTGTTTCTAACCGTTATTTTATCATGATTTAACGAGCCAACTCCTTTCTGCAGTGAAAGTGCTGAGCCCTCTATTAACCGCCTCAATCAAAGATCAAATTCAAAGGAACAAGACCATGAGAACTCAATTACAAAAGCCAATCCGACGACACACAGTGAGAACCTAATAAATATGCCAGTGAAACGAGCTGCCCCACAATAGAAAAAAAACCGTTTACTATCGAGTATCACTTCCACCGTGATTAACAATCTTGACGAGTGCACCCATTATACGTTACTCCATCCACAACGCGGCAAAATAATAATAATTTTCACCGAATCGCTTTGACTTACCTCCGAGCAACGAGCTTTTAAACACATATCATTACCCACCATATGATTTAAAACTCAAAATGGAGCTATCGAATAACGAGCAGGGTGTATGTCGCAACCGTGGCAAACACCTTTTTGGAACAGATGCATTTTTTTTCGGACGGGCATTCCTAGTTGCATCTGGCGAGCAAATTGCTAGTTACACTCCTAGATAAGTACCTGATGAAATCGCTTCGCCATGGGAAATTCGATTCGGAACGTGATCAGACAACGAAAATTTGCCGTGACTGCAGTATGGTCAACATTTGGTGGATTTTCAAGGATTGGATCGGTGCCAGACGAATCCAGCATGTGGATTTTATTGATGTTTACTACAGCAAAGTCTCGGAATCCGTGATAAGACTGGTGTTTTGCCCAGATGATGCTGGTGGTATTACTAACGCAGGAAATATAATTAACAGCCTCGTAGTTGTTTGAAAACATTTAGAGACTACAAAATTCTATACATGCCACCTGTCGGAATATGAAATAATAGTTAGGTCTACTACTTTGGGTCGAATGTATTTTTCGTAGGAGACAATCAATTTTGGAATGAAATAAAACATATATTTTGGCTGTTCAATTGATCAAATCTTCGACTTTATATGAATCCAGACACAGTTATATTACATTTTTCTGTCGGAACTGGTGCAGAGTCAGTGCATTTGTATCTTTTTCCATCATTCCTTTCATTAATGGAAAAAAACCTTTTCTGTCGAAAATTGTTCGAGTTCTTTCGAAAGAATTCGCTATGAGTCATTTCAAAACAAAATTTCGACAAATTGTAAAGAACCAGTGGAAATGCAAATGGACCTCTCTTGAGCAAATGATGATTATTCATCAATACCACTGTTTTGTTCCACGGATAAGATTTAATGGGTCAAAATGAATGTTTCAGTATTTCCAAAAACCCATAATAATATCAAGTATATTATAAAAACTGAAGAACTGTCTGAGAAAGGGACAGAATCATGTTTATTGTAACTGAAATTTATCATATCTTCTGAAATGATGATTTTCTGAAAAAGTGTATTCCTTATTTTTGTTTTAAAATTGTCTTCATTAACGGAAAATGAAGAAACCCCGATATTTTCAAATATATTTCGAACCATCGCATGTACATTAAATATGTGTTAAATTATATCGAATTCGAAATACGAAAGGAATGCCTAACCGTGAGCAATAGTTTCTGTTCTGGACAATATTTTATTCGCACAAGAATGTTTCTCCACTGTGTCAGAAATCATCATTTTCAAACATTCCCTTCAACAAGAAGTAACAGATTTTCAATCCAGGTGAATAAAAAAAATATATATCCAGGTAAATAATGCAAAACTGTCAATAGAACAGTCGCTTCGATTTGGATGGCAACAAATAGCTAATATATCGAATGCCGTCTTCCTAACTTCAAGCGTCCATATTATATCTAAATCAGTATTACTTTAATTGTCAGAATTTTTTTTTGTTTCTATTTACAGCTCCATCTCGAAAAAACAGTATCTATTCTCTGACAGCCAAGTCGAATTTCGTTTTAGGTTTTTGACAAATGGACTCCAAGGCTACTAGTATCATAAAGAAAAAATATATATATATATATATATATATATATATATATATATATATATATATATATATATATATATATATATATATATATATATATATATATATAATATATATATATATATATATATATATATATATATATATATATACATATATTTCGGATGAAATAATGAAGTAATGAAGTAAAAATATGTTTAAGTCGAAGAGTGTCATTGAAAATAAAGATTATTATGATGAAAAAAATGTAACAAATACTCAAAAATAAATTATTGAGTGAAAAAAATATTCGTTGAACGGTTAAAAAAATATATAGATAGTAATGATGTATATAATGTACTAGTAGCCGATTGCACCGACTTTTTCTTATGAGACCATTAACGAAGGGACTCTTCAAAATAGGTGATGGTTCATTAATGGGTGTTCAATAATCTCTTATATGGTGTAATCGCTGCAGTGCGTTAAAAAGACCTTCAATGGCCCAAGTCGGTGCAATTGGCTGTAAGTATAGGGAATTTATCAGAGAAAAAATTAAATCTTTGGGCGTAGCGTAACCTGAGTAAATATGTAAATATCATTTATACATGTAGCGGTTGACTCGATAGAAAGTTCACGCGCTCAACGATTTAATTTTCTGCCTGATCAATGCGATAGACTGATGAGGAGAGTGGTGTGATAACTGATAGCTAAGACCTACAGAATTATTTTTTCGCTTACACTATACATATTATTTATTTATTGAAAAATAAACATCCTACCAACTTCGTGGTTTGTATAAAACAAGGAATACTGATACAATTTGAATAGAAATTCAGTAAAGGTAAAACATAAAAGATGTAAAAAAGTTAAATATAAACTCAAAAACTATATGTTATATCCGAAGTTAACTTGTTTTAAATTAAACTAGAAATCTTTGTGTAGCTTTTATTGATGTCTGGTACAACTTTGATGCTACCATTGCTAGCACATTTTTAGTAATGAGGAAATCGCTTCCTCTATCTTTTATCTCAACTTCATAGCGGAAGTAGATGGGGTGTCAAACAGACACAAGGCGGGAAATATAATTTAAATACATAACACTATATAAATATTAATTATTATTATTATATGATGAACAAATTTTGGTTATTTCGGATAGTAAATATGGCACCTTAAGATTTTTATAGAGTCTTTCAAGGATTCCAGTGCAATAAATTTTTTGTAGATTCATTGAAATTTTGATTTTTTTTTGCAAATTCAACCAATAATTTCGAAATTGTTCCTCAAGATAATGTGATAATGTGAATAGATACACTTTTGAAGAATTGGTTGCAGTATTTGCATTCCTCTTCGAAATCCAATTTTTCTTGAGAATTGCTGTTATTATAATTATTCTGATTTACTTTATGTATTTTGGAAACGTGTATTCTGAAACCTCTTCGAGTAGTGAAATTTTGATCGCAATAAGAACAAAAAATGTTTCCATTATCGCTTGAATTAGTTTGGAGATCATTTGAACTAACTATTCTGTTGTGTGTCGCTCGAATATTTTAAGGACCTGCGTCTCGTGAATCTTGAGAACGTATGATAATTCTTCAAATTCTGTTCTTGAACGTTATATCTTTTGGATATTTTGGGGCCTAATAATCGTCATCGTCTGACAGATCAATGATGACAGATCTGTCTTTTCTTTCAATTCAAAAAATCGTTGAAATTCTTCCAAATTCTCTTCTAGGTGCCAAACTACAGTTTTTTTCGATGTCTAGTTACTGGATGTATACGTCTATAAATATTTTTTCCAATATAAAATCACATAAATTGTTTAAAATATCATCAGTCTGTCATACGATTTTGACGTTCAATGTGTATTGACTATTCAATAAGTACTTTTTAATTTTTTATATCTACATCATTATTCATACTTAGTTTTTTTTCAAACTCAATTTATTTCCTATAGTCATCAATATCTCCACATCGTTTTCAGTTCCCTTATGCTTCAGTTGTTATAGTAGTAGCTGTCTCATATGAATTGATATATTTGTGTCATTTCCCATAATAAATATCTCTCGTCTTTAAGACTATCACGTATCGTAACCAAATTTCCCAATGCAAATCATCGCACCCGCATCTGTTGGGGCGACAAACAATTACAACCCCAATCAAATATTTAAGCAGAACGTGATCGCACAAACATAATCACTAAATACGTACCTGTCATCTTTGGGAAAATATGGGAACGTCTCATCAAACAACTTATCCCGATCAGGAAATCCCGATGGAGATTATCCGGTCGACCTGCGACACTCATTAACTTTTTAATCGACCCGTATCTGGCGATGGGCAGGTATCTCTTTTAGGAAATGTTACACAATGGTTAAAGCGGAATTACAACTTTATCTGATGGACTCGAACGGGAGCTACGCCGATAATATTTGAATTTATAATATCATTGTGGTGATTCCAAAGACACAAGTCAATTCAATCTCGGTAATTTCGTTTTTCATCTCATGAAGAATCTGGGTTGCGTGGAGCTTCGAAGGTTGGAACGGAAATGGTGATATCTTTTTCTTTTTTGATCAAATGCTCTTTCTAAACCCTTGAGAACTGTTACAGTAAGGAGGCCTTGAAACATTGAAGTGTGATATATCTCCAGCCCACAAAAATTGAGTTTATAGAATATGTGTATCCGTTGTAAAACAAATTCAGAACTGCAAGAAGAAGTAACATGAAATTTCAGCAAACACTCTCTATTGATATGTGTTTATCATTCAAAGACGGTTAATTTACTTGAAAAAAAAAAGGGAGAGTCTATCTAAAAGAGCTACTCCCCTGCCTATATAGCGCAACGGGCCCTGAATTATATATGATTTTTTTGTCTTGCTCAAGTTGTGTATCAAGCACTCGAAACTTGAGTGAAGCAGATACCATTTATAGGAGTTTTCTACAAGAATAGAGAGCGGATTACACAAAAAATCTATTCATAGGAATAACATGCCATTTTTTTCCTGGGTTAAGAGTGATTACTAAACAAATTGAGCAAGACAAAATGATGTCAATATAATACATCGCCCGTCGCGACGTACAGGCATGGGAGTAGCTGTTTTGGATACACTCTTTTTTTCCCTTTTGTAAGTGAATCAATCGTCTATTAATGATATACATATATCAATTGAGATTCAATTATGTTATATAGTTCCATTTTATTTACCGATTTCAATTCAGTCTGACGATAAGAGTATCATGAAGTTCCATGAGAAGATGCAGTTATGAACACATGATTGTGATTTTCTCGACTGTCGATATCAAGAAATCATGCCCTCTTAGAAATTCTGTCAGTCAGTATCCGTCAGCATTCAGTAAGGAATGTATTCTATTTTATATATTATGTCGAGTTTATCTACTTTAGTTATTTGACCATTAATTGTACATTTCAGCCTTGATGAAGATAATAAAAATTATCGAAAGAGAGTAGAGTTTTTCTCCATTTGAACGACTTTATATATATATATATATATATATATATATATATATATATATATATATATAGAATAACGATTTCGTGACTGGTTCGAGTATAGGTCTCGATATAGTGAGGTTGCAGTAAAAAAAAGGGGCTAAATTTACAAAGAAAACTCTTTGTTATCTGTCGAGCTTTCGGTAATGTTTATTACCTTCTTCGGGACAACTATAAAATGGTTGATTACAATATATTTCAGTTTTTTATAAATGAAGTACTTACTAACGTGAGATTGAAATGAAATTGTACCTCACTATACCAAGACCTATATATATATATATATATATATATATATATATATATATATATATATATATATATATATATATATATATATATATATATATATATAGGATCAGAAGGATCATTCTGATTTAATTTCAAGATCCTTCAATTTCAAATATCAATAATATTGATGACTATAAATTCAATTCCTAAGAGATGGTAGCAGTGTTTTCTCACTCTGGCGTTGTTCCATGCTGGCAGATGTCTCTTTACACACCTGTTTCTAGATGTTCCATACTTCATGTCAACTCTGTCATTTCAAACTTCATTGTCAATGTCATTCATAATTCATATTCAACCGTTATTGTCGACTTTTATGTGTATTCACCTGTTGAATATGCAACTATATTTTTTTAATCCCTTTAATATTTTAGTAACGTTTCAAACAATTTACTTGGTTTAAAATTTTAATATTGGACTGTGAACATATTTTATCGTCTGTGACATGTTATACCACTCTACCAACTTTTTGAATACGACTAACCTCGAATACAGTAAGATGTAATTACTGATTATTTGAAGTGATAACTTAAAATAACAATTTTGTAGCTTTGCCCTGAAGATGGTAATTACCATTATCGAAATATTGGAAAAACTGGTGTTATAAGAGTACACTTCCGTTCTGCTGTTCAGCCAAAAAAAACTACACAGTTTTATTTTTATATATATACATATAACGAAGCAGAATCACAATCAACATATTGCATTCTTTTGACGGAACCCTCAACACACTGATATTTCAAATGAATAAGTATATCCAGTAAATTACTGAAAATAAATGAAAAATGAAAATAAAGCGATTTCTCCAGTCATCCACTTATCATTGACTCACACGATGAGAAAGAGGAGCTTGTCATTTCCGTTTCCAGAAAACAGGTGATAATGGTTATTTTATCTAGTTATCTACAAGTGTCGAGGATTTTCCAAAAGGTGATACCTCTCTTGGAATTCGTGCCTCACTCTAGACAGTACGGTGCGTTGGAAATTCCAGATTATCTTAATATCTTGATAAGATCAGAATAGATAATCCACTCATGTTATTCAACAAAGTATATTTCATGTGATTTGATCGGATTTTTTTCAGTTTCATATGATCTTCACCGGCATTATTTCCCTTTATAGTGACTATAAAAAGCTAATCGTTCCAATAGAGAATATACGACATAGATTGAGTGCTGCACTCCTAAGAGCGGTAAAGTACTCTATACCAGAGGATTTGTAAAAAGTAAATATCGTAACAGTTTCAAGTTAAGCCTTCCATTCCATAAATTTTTCTTCCTTGACCAAAAAAATATCTCAAATGAGTGAGATGGTGTGAGTTGATGACAAAATGAAAAAAATTCAGTCGACTCATGATTACTTTTTTTTTCAAATTTTTGTTTCAAACTTGCAACACTATGAACATCTTGTATATATTTTTTTTGCCTTTGCCCATCATTTGTCTGGTAAATTATAGTAATAATTTATTTGACCAACAGTAAATCCATTGATAGGACAAAAATGGATTGATGTCAAAATAAGAATTATAAAAATAAACATAAATAAATAAATAAAAATTGAAATGAATACACATAGTGATTTGGTGTATAAATGTTGGTATAATTTGAAAATCTAAATAGTAATATATAAATTTACAATCGGAAATGAAAATCTGAAAGACAAAAAGGAGCCTATGATAAAGTTTCATCGTTTAAATGAGCTAATGCTGAATCTATGAGTTGTCTTGATGACAATTGATATCACATACACTAGAAATTTTATTAAAATTGATACAGCTGACATAAAGCGGTGCTTTGAGGTAAAGATTAGTATGAGGTCTCTTACAGGAAAAGAGTACGTTCTTCCTCACATTGGCTTGTGGAACACGAAAGTTCATCTGTGCCAACAGTTCAGTACAATCGATATAGCTGCGTAACAGTTTGAAGAGGAAAATAGTCGATGCACACTTCCTTCTAATATTCAATGTATGAATGTAATATTGAACCTGGTAACCAAAATATTATACGAGATACCTCTGTCTGAATAGACATTATCTATTTTGAATGATAAGAATTTCAAATATTTTCTTTGAACACGCTCAATGGAATTTCTGTGACGATCATAGAGCGGACTGCAAATAATAGAGCCATACTCTGTGACCTGACATATGCATAATAAACAGCTTTCAATGCTCGGATATTCGTGAAAGATCGACAATTTCTCATTATGAACCCGTACATTATAGGCTCTAGAAATTTTTGAATTCATGTGAATGATGATATAGAAAGTCCATGAAAAATGCGCTGAAACAATTCTAATTTTTTGTCAGACCCATTGAATGAACATCAAATTTTTCACATCTAAAATCTTCGGCGATTTGCAACATATTTCATCCAATGCGAACTTTCATCAAGCCTTTTTTTGGGAGAAATATGGACAGCTGGACCCTTATGGCGCTTGGCACAAAACGCGGTTTCTGAACTAGCACTAAGCCTGCCTCTCCTTCTAGATGTATTTTTTGTACCAACCAGACAAAAAGATTCTGCAACCTCAAACTGAAATTCCCAAGCAGCAGAAGAACCTTCATAAGATACACGAAATAATTTTTGTTTACTATATTTTACATTTTCATCTTTAAATGAGTTATTATTCAGTTATGAATTTATTCAAAGTAATTGTTTCGAATATTTTTCATATTTGAAAAAAATCATTTTGCATTCAGTGTAACCAGTTTCGGCCTCTAAATGAATGAATGATTAATATGAATTATAAAAAAAAAATCTTCATTTTTCATTCAGAGTAATTACCTTCAGAGTTATTGATGAGTTATGAATTAATTCAAAGGAAATATTTCGAATGTGTTTTTCATTTTCAAAAAATTCAAATTTTTCAATATCAGTAATTACAGTCATTAAATAATTTACGAAAATTGAGAACGAATCTTCCGACCCAACTGATGATTAGGTTCTGAAGGAATTGAAAAAAATATTCTACAAAGATGATTTACAACAGGTTATAATTATCGTAAACTATAAAAATTTCCATGACTAGATTTTATGTCCTCGAATTCATTGAAAGGCATCAGTTCTCTTATATTACACAACTTGTGAAAAACATTGATAGCAGTATAATCTGATTTATTGTTGAGGTTCTATCAATCCGAAGTGTGAGAAAAAAAGTCATATCAATGATATAAATAATAGAATTTGATAATATTGTAGGTATTTTCATTCTCTGTTACGAACATCAACTCGTAAGGAAGGCTGAAGGTATTGTGAAGATTTTGAAGTTTTCGATAGAGGTCTTGCGTGCCTTATAATTCAAATAATTTCTTTGTCGAGATCACGAGTAAAAATAGAATAACTATTATAAAAGGATTCCTCCCCTCATCACTCTTGACCTGTAAACCATCACCCACCCTGTACACCTTGCCCAATCCATCCGCATCCGATCGAAACACATTACTTCATGCTTACTAAATTCTAATAACGATATAAACGATGGCTCTGAAACAGTCCCGTGGAGCATAACAAGTAGCACACAATAAGCAAGTATTACACGTGTTAAGAAGCGTAATAATTCTCCCGATCCGATATCCGCCATCTTAGGGTGCAGTAAGGAGAGGCTGATGCGTCATTACCGGATGTCTGTTCCGGTTTCTGAGCACTTCAATGGTCCATTACAGCTACGTGAATGAGATCATTTTTTGACCGTTCGACGATGAATTGGGCGTACGAGCGTTTTTTTTCCTGTTCGGGTTTTTGGGTCAGAGGATGCCGTGAACTTACCGACGAGCAATAAAAAATTAGATCAACCCTTCCATTCCGAAGATACAGACCTATATGCACCGTTGAAAATCGATTGTATCTGTTTCATGCCTTTGCGTCTGCTTTCTGAGATACACGGGAAACATGCTCTTCATCTCTAGGTATTATTGTGGTGTGAAATAATGAAATTCCTGACGAATTCTTGCTATGATGTTTATGGATGCGTCATTCTAAATCTTTGAT
Source organism: Zygogramma bicolorata (assembly GCA_032362365.1). Lineage (NCBI taxonomy): Eukaryota > Metazoa > Arthropoda > Insecta > Coleoptera > Chrysomelidae > Zygogramma > Zygogramma bicolorata. The sequence goes on from JAVJAQ010002272.1 coordinate 45,496, forward strand.
ATTATTGCTAATCGGTTTGCCAATCTCAAAAAACTCATTTTTCTTGACCGGCATTTTCTCGGATATATTTAGATTGACCAAAGTATACCCATTTATAAAAGCGGTGACCAACCAATTTATCATAAACCTTTCTCAGTTACCTCTATCATACGCAGACTTATTGGAAAAAAATTGTAAGAGGTAGACTTTTTTCTCAATTGGGAAAATATAAACTATCTTCAGACAAATATGAAGTATTGTTCAGACAGTTGACGAAATTGTGGAATATATTGAGAGGTTTGAAGTTGGAAGAGTGATTTCAATGACAATTTGCGATCTCTTCAAGACTTGATTGTGTCTCTAACGAAAATCTCTTAGGTAAGCTTCGGGTGGGTGTTTTTATTATATTCACTGCGCGAGTAGGTATGAAATGGAGAGAGAGTAGTTGTTTATATTCAACTTCACAATATTGAAAAATTTGTAAATATGTGTGGATCAAATATTGCACAATCATCATAAAATGATACGAAATGACTGCCGAACAGGCTTTTAAAAAAAATGTTCCCAGTGATCTCTGATATCATACAAGTGGACAATCGATTTCATTTGAGAGTTCATATTATTGAGCTCTATAAAAAACAGGTTTTCAGTTGATGCTGAACAAGAATATTGAATCAGAAAATGAATTATTATGACATTGTTTTCGATGGAGTCTTCTAACTTTATTGTGTATAAACTGATGGAATTTCCTCCTGCCGAAGTTCTTCGAGAAGAACTACCCAAAAACGTTCTTCAAAGTTGTATTCTCTACAAAATCAATTAAATTGTAATCTATATTGTGCAATCCACTGATATCTGTTCCCCTACTCATGGTTTCTCTAGTCTTAGAAATCTGCTACTTGTAGGAAGATTTTTTGGGTTATGAATGAAATAAAAGCAACCAATATAGAAAAATTGTCAGTTTACAACACTTCAACTCATTTAAAAGTGAACAATTGCTGTTTTTCAACAAGGAGGAAGGTGGAAAATTGCATATTTCCCCATTAAGAAAGAATACACAGAACCAAAATATTCAAGAACATAAAAATCGAAATCCACCTCTGTGATTTGTATCAAGAAACAGCAAACCGTTGGATGATCAGAGGAGGTGGATGGGATTGGATTTAATCTTGCACTTTATATCCTTCGAAGATTGTGACTCAATTCATCTTTCAATATCTTTCGGTCTGGTAAATATCAATTCTTGAATCACTATTTGAACACTTGCTTTCGTGTTCAGCATATAGAAATTCCACATTGTCATTTCGTTAAAACCCTTCAATGCGTGGTGTTGCTTATATGATACACCTCTCCATTTAGCGTTGAAATTTTGAATAAAAAAATGAATTATTATGACATTGTTTTCGATGGAGTCTTCTCTCCTTATTGTGTATAATTTGATGAAATTCCCTCCTTCCTCCCGAAGTTCTTCGAGAAGAACTACCAAGAAACGTTCTTCAAAGTTGTATTCTCTACAAAATATATGATCTTATGTCTAACCTTCTCTAAGGTTGGAAAGAGTGTCGTGTTCTTCATTTATTTGAATCGCCATTCCGCTCATCGGAATCAGGGAAGTGTTAATGTGAACACACATCAGGATAGTTACACGTACAAGATGACCCAAAAACGAAAATACACACCATTGCAGAAAATATATAGGAACTTACTGTCTCCTCATTCAAAACATCCAGTCTCTCACAGCAGTTTCGAGAAATAATGATCATTCATATATATAATTTTATGATACACAACATCTACATATCCCTATTCGACGTCGGTCTGTCCCGCTCAGGGCGAGTTCCTTTTCATTGTCGAAAATGAATAACTCCAATATCCTTATCATCATTATCAATCTTCGAGAAATATAACGTAGATTCATGAGAATTCCTAGAGATTCTTCAAATCCAAGCTGAATGTTAAAATTTTTCAATCTCTATGTAGGTAAATATCATTTGCAAAAAATGACAATAATGAACAAAATGGTTAAGGCTTTCGCGGCCGAGGTTATTAGTATAACTACTTTTCTTCGGGCTTGAAGGCCGTCGTTCTTCGGAATTTCTTCCTAACGTTTCGCTAGCGCGAGTGGCCAGCTTCTTCAGAGGCTTACTTATTTCCGATGACTAGAAACTAGCGAAACGTTAGGAAGACATTCCAAAGAACGACGGCCTTCAAGCCCGAAGAAAAGTAGTTATACTGACAATAATGAAATTTGTGAAAGCTTGATATAGGTTTTCTATTTACAATGCCAAACTTGGAACACACAATTTATTGATTGATTGAAACGAAGATATAATTTATTGTAATTGACCTTGCAAATATTAACAACATTCTTTATATTTTCGAATGATTCTGGCTAAAATAGCACGCAAACTTTGGTAAAACTTAACATTCATCCCCAGTCGATATCGTATATCAAGGAAGGTGTTACAAGTTTTTATTTCGAAAATCTTTTATGAAGCTAAATTCTGAGATGAATGAATACTCAATTGATTTATGATTACAACAACAATTGATTTATAATTATGAAATAATTCTAGTTTCAAAAACGATTCGGAAATAACTCTTGAGAACATCGTCATATATTTGTGTGTATGTGTATATTATTATTCAACCGGCCTCTAAAATTCTACTCGGCCACAAATCATTCGGCGCGACGCAGAAACGAATGCCATTAGAAATGTTCTACATTGATTAGACATCGATAATAAAATACCGTTACCCACTTCAGAAATCAAATCTATATCATCGACAACGAAAAACAACACCTACAATTTTGCAACTATGAAATCTCTTATTCGTAATTAACGTATATGGAAGCATTAGTACGAAAGAATTAGACAATGTATCAGTTTCATGGCCTCAATTAAACATTTCGTCGATTTTATTTGTAGGATTGACTGAATCTTTCCATAAATCATATCATAATGGTTGAACCCCAATTTCATGTTAAACTGACATGGAATTAACATTGAAATTTCGTATCTCTTTTTTCATTATATTTTTTTAATATAGAGAGGAAAGTGTTGAAAAATAGTTCCACAACAATATTTCGATAAGAAAATTAGTTCAATATTAAGTGGAAATTATCAGGCTTTGTGTACTCATCAATGTACTAAAAGGGGAAAAATATTTTTGTATTTCGTGTAGAAATATATTCAGGCCCAATATTGATAGAATATTGGTTTGATAGAGCAGAATAGTGAATGGTGACGGTTTTCCAAAATATTTTATTGGGAGATATATCGCACCATTCTCTTCAACCTACATGATTTCGATTTAATTCAGGTGTATAAGAAATTAATGAAATCAAAGAAGACATTCACTTGTCTGGTACTTTGTGATAGCCATACTAGGGTTCCCTAGTCACATTTTGCTCGTGTTCCACGCACAAAGTTGAAAAGTCAGAAGAAGGATTGATATCGAGCTCGGAATATATATGGTAAGTGCTGTTGAATACAAGCCTTTTGTAGGTGTAAGAATTGTCTCACTAGGACCTTTCTAACTAGGAATCACCTCAATTCAGGTTATATGAACTACTCCTACTAACATAAATTGAATGGTGAACTGGATGGAATCGACTCTCTGTCAGTATTCATGTTATTACTATACCGCGGTAGTTCTAGACTTTGTATGTATCGAAAAAAATCGTTTTGTCATGAATATTTTCTATTGGATTGAACTTCTTCTCAGAAGTGACTGCATATATTTCCAATCTTGTGTATCGAATGGGCTCATATTGCTCTTTGGAACGATTTTGAATAGCACGTTGACTTCGAGCAAAGATAACTTTTGGCTATAGCTATTTCAACTAATTTATATCTTCCATGATGGAAAAGTAATTTTGGTGCTGGAACAGTCACATCAGAGCTGACAAATTCGACCGCAGTACGTATTGTGTAACACCTTTTATCAAGTGTTAAGTTCGTTTGTTCGTTACCCAACCTGAGAGCACGGACAAAATGACGTGCCAGATGATATATCGCTTTGTAATCGGTCGAAATGGACGTGTTATAGACCGATCGAATTAGAAATTATTACGAATGGTATACCAGCGTGTTACCAGTATGGGCATGTTGGCCTGTTCTGTTGATATTCAATAATATACAATTCTCGAACGAGTTTATTCAGGCCTTGCTAAGACTGATCAGATTTGAACCACTCAACTGTTACATATCAAAACAAAGGCGAAGGAAAAAGATTTTTGTTGGAATGAAAAGGGAGTGATTCTCGATTACTTTTGTCCAAAGATAAGATATTTTCGCTAATTAATCTTCGAAGGTTTGTAAGAGATGTAGGATGGTACTCTCCATGTCATCGCTTCAATGAGAAATAAATTCCCAATCTTGATTATAACGAATCGTGGGAATTTTGGAAACTGATTTCTCTCAATGAGGAAAATATAGGAGAGATAGGCGATTACAATAATAATGAAAAATATTGAATGGCTTTCAGAACAATAATAATATTATCACAAAGTGAAACAACAAAGTGTAATTGAATAAATGAATAAAGTTCACTTCGATACGAAGTAAACGTCACCTTGTGACAGGTCAATATAATGATTTTGTGTTCATAAAAAATCAATTAGATCGTAATCTATATTTTGCAAACCACTGATATCTGTTCCCCTAATCATGGTTTCCCTAGTCTTAGAATTCCGCTAATCGTAGGAAGATTCTTTGGGTTATGAATGAAATGAAAGGAACCAATGCAGGAAAATAGGCAGTTTACAACACTTCAACTCAATTAAAAGTAAACAATTGCTGTTTTTCAACTAGAAGGAAGGTGGAAAGTTGCTTATTTTCCCATTAAGAAAGAATTCACAGAACCAAAATATTCAAGAATATAAAAATTGAATTCCACCTCTGATTTGTATGAAGGAACATCAAACCGTTGGACGATCAGAGGAGGTGGATGGGATTGGATTTTATCTTGCACTTTATATCCTATGAAGATTTCGACTCAATTTATCTTTCAATATCTTTCGGTCTGGTAAATATCAATTCTTGAATCACTATTTGAACACTTGATTTCGTGTTCAGAATATAGAAATTCCATATTGTCATTTCATTAAAACCCTTGAATGCGTGATGTTGCATATATGATACACCTCTTCATCTAGCGTTGAAAAATGTCATTTCTCGAATACCATTTTTCTTTCATTTCAATTGAACCTCCAGGAATATATCCATACAATTACAGCTTTTGAAGATAAGGATGGCAGCACAAAACTTTACGTATTGGATCTACTATGAAAGAACGTAGTTCCGTGACATATGAATAAAAAATTCCCATTTTGAGATGAGTGTGACCAGTGAACAATTGTGAGCTGAAAAAAAATTATATATTATGAATGGAATGAGGTCTGAACCAACTTATGAAATGCTAGTTATTCTCTTAATCCTCAATATTACCTATCTATACAATTCAAAAAAAAAAGAGGGGCATAGATAAAATATTTTATTTCAATAAAACTGTTTCATAAAAATTTAAAAACTATATTTGTTTTCTGGTTGAAATTCTGGTAAATTTCTCGTAATATCCATCAATTTTAATCCCAGAACAACATGCACAAACTAGATTTGAAATCCAATAGATATTTATCAACGAATATGAGTAATTTATGGTTATATTATTCACCTAACAAAAGCGTACTGAATTTCGTAAACAAACTTGAATTTGTTTATTTACTCAGGCTAGCCTGAGATAAGACCAGTTTCCTTTTTAGATGACCAGGGGTTTCTATACTAATGAGGTCATAGATTATGAATTATGACTCACAACACTAATGACACCTGAATAGATGATGCAGTTGCATTTGCGTTTAAATTTCTATTTGTGAATTGTATTTGACAATCAGATGATAAGTTTTGTGATAAAATTATTTGAGTTGTGAGGACAGGTTTGAGGATATTTCCCTTGCAGTAACTTGTTTTCTCATCATTTTTCAAGCTATGCGATTTTAAAGTAACCATTTTCAGTGAAAATATTCTTTATCATTATTTCTGCTATTTGTAAAAAAGTGGAGAAGTGATAGAGAAAGGATTAAGCTTTATAATTACATTGATAGTACTGTTTCCTCTTTTATCTGATACATGGAAGTGATTGAAGATAATAATGGGACAATGTTTAGGATTTGACAATAACTAAAATCTTTGTTTTGATAATGAGTTCATTCAGACATTGTTAACCGCAAAACTTTTCACTTATCTCAATATGTTTTTAAATGAATTTCCATCATTGAATTAACTACATGGCATCCACACATTCAATAGTTTACATGAGTCACAGACTAGTGAATGTTTCTCCATTTGAGGTGTCTTGCAATAGGGAGCTGAATTTGAAAAAAAAAACGGTGATGAACAATGTTTACACCAGTGATCTGAAGAACTATTACTGGTAAGGAAATAGGTAATCGATCTTTGGAGAAAACATATTCAATTTCATAACACAAGGAGAAAAATTGGAGTACTCTGAAATATCTTTCTCAGCTTCTTGATTTGAGAGTTGGGTAAAGAACGATTACTACACTTGTAAGATCTTATTAGGATATTGAGAATATCAAGTCTTACGTTGGTCGAACTGGAAATCGATGAGTTTCACTATTTTATTGATCATTTCTCTCGTTGAACAGGTGATTCAAATGGAAATTTCTCAGAAAACTGTCAAAGTAGTTTTTATCATAAATTTTCATCTGATCCATTCTATTCAATTCACTTTCGCTTGAAAAACCGTCGTGACGAAGGAATCTACCTAGTTCCTTTCTTTTCAGATCATGTAAACAGTATTGATAATTAGGACTGACAATTGAATGACAATAAATGAAACTAATGACGATGGAACCACATATGAGCAATAGTTAGCAGAATAGGATACTTTCGAAAACGTTGTTGGAAAAATCACTTGACAGTTGGTTGAGAAAATAATCGTACTTTTATGTTCCATCCCAATGTAATCTTCACCCGTTCATTGTGCATATTTCACTTTCATGTTCAACAAATACCCAATTTTTCAGCATGGGACAATCATGAAAACATTGTTTTCATTTTTTTTGGGATTCAGGGCAGGCTTTCAGTTTCATTGGTAAGTTAACCGATTGTTGGCATAGATTCATCTGTTGGTTCGTTTGGAACATACCGCCGTTTCTAACCGGAAAGGAGTGACAAAAAACACAATTGCACCCATTTTATCGCCTGCCAACGTAATTTTGGACAGTTGGAATTCGCGTATTTCACTTTCACGAATTTTCCAAGTCGCACCCAATCCATTGCTTTTTTTTTTAATTTGTGGGGACGGTGGGTAACAGCTTTTTGCGATTCAATTGTTGATAAAGACCTACAATTAACCCAGAAAAATTATACGAAGTAGACATATTTATTGAATCATTATGTCAGAAAAATTATTTGGCATTCGTTTTGATTATTTGATAACCATTTCTATCTCATACCGTTACAGGTTAAAACATGACGAGTGTACCCTAAAATTACAAATCGAAAGCTGACGACCAAGATGGTCACATATCGTTCTATTTCATACCAACTTAACTTACCCTACCTATAAATAGGTGCCTAACTTATTAGCATGTTCAATAGCATGGTAATTCACAGGCTGGTGGCTGTTCATTTATCCGATGTAGATTTCAATGAGATATAAGTCACGAGAAACGAAGTTGTAGAACTTTTATTCATTTTTATATTTTGCCGGAACAAAGTCTACTGAAAATTTTGATTCTGTTGATAAATAACTATTTGATAAATGCATTTACAGTGACACACATGAAGTCTGCAACACAGAAATATTTTTCAATAATAGATATTATCGAAATTGCGGAATTGTGACAATTGAAACAAATATCAAGCTACTATATAGGTAATAGCTGAGATGAAAGTTTGGTATTAGATAGATCTGGGTCTATAAAGTTCATCAAGTATAACGTTGGTCAAATTGGGAAACTATTTGGAACACACATAAACAGAATCAAACATAATTTTCAAAATGAAAAAATGCATATACATATTTTCCATGATAGGGTACAGCTATCCATGAATACATTATAAAGAAAAGAGAGATGCACCCTAAAATTCCGAATCGACACCTAACGACCCAGAAAACAATCGCACTTTTTTCCATTCCATCCCAACGTAATTTTTATCCGTTTTATTTCGCGTATTTCACTTTAATCTCCAACAAGTTGTCCAAATAACTGCACGTATCCCCTAGTTCTCGTCACCCCTAGGGACACCTCCGCCCTGCCGAAATGAATAGAAATGACCCTTAATTCGGGTTATCTTCGGGGCTGTCTCTGGATCTCGATGGCAATTCATGGACCAGAGTGAGCAGGTTCACGGAGAAGGGTTGCGCGAAACGTAATAATGACTACTCAGCCCCCTTTTTATTTCCAGTTACGGCCATTCAGATTATAATTTTCTCTAGTTAACTGGTTGATTTTATTTCGGAAATATTAATGTGCGACGACGGACCGGTTCCTTTCACACGCCAGGTGGTGAAAAAAAGTTGCTCGGCAGTTGTACTCGGGGGTAATGTATGTGGAATGATCGAATTGCGATCGTTGGGTATGGACTTGTCGATTTTGTAGGTAACCTGTTGGGCATTCATTGAGTGACATTATTAACGATCACACCATTTGAAATTACTCTTCAATAACAGATATAATTTGAATTTGTTTTATATTCGATTTCTGCTTGAAAAATTAGTCACTATGAACCAAACTCCAATGTATCTTAATAAAATCAAGTTTCTCTTCAGAAAGCATGCTAAGTTTTCAATTTAATACTTATCTATATGATTTCAACTATTAATTTCGGGAATTTGAATTGTTATGTACAAATTGGTAGAGTAAAATGAAACTGGACATAATCAAAGTGCAAGTCAAAAAATGAAATTTGGTAGAGCAGCATTAACTGAAAACCAAATGACTATAGCGGCAACCATTCGAAAAGTCAAGTTTCAATTTACTTATAGCTATATCACATTATGAAAACGTGTACGTTTTCTGCAGTAAATACAATCGAAATGAGATCCTGCATATAGTTGAAGTTACACAAAATCAAATTTCCTGTAGTCGAATGGTTTTTTCAATTTGAATGAAAAATATTACTGTCATCACATTTTGATGACAAATTTAAAAAAAAAAAATTTTAGAACTTTTGAACTGGCTTTGACCTATTTCTGAATTGGCAAATGAGAATGAAATCTGAAATCAGAATTTCAGAAAATATATTGACCTATAATTTGAGATTTTTTCAGCTTTTATATATATATATATATATATATATATATATATATATATATATATATATATATATGTATAGATTCACACGAAAGGAGAGCCCTCTGATATTCAGAGAACACCGCGTGAATTAAGGGACATTGATAGTAACTTTAACCTTCTGCAAGGTGATCCAAAATTTAGCTGTTAGGGTTTTTGAGTCGCCGGAGCGCATACAGTTATTTGACGAAATAATATTTTTCTATTGTGAAAGTAGATCCAATCGTTTTTACGAGTACACAGACAAATCCAAAGAGACAAAATGCACTAGAGTTTTGGGTCTTTTCAGTCGGTGCAGTCCATAAGGTGTTCGTTACGCCCGCACGGGCAAAAAGTAAGCAATTATGTGTTTGATAGTTAAGCAATGAAAAAACAATAATGAACTAGTGTGACGTGAATAATTACTATGGTCTGATCGATAGTTGAGAGGAAAGATTGTCCCACTATACAGTGACTTCTATAAAACCCTTCTGTACTGAATCTCTGATGCACGTCACGTTCTTGCGAGAAGTGCATTATTCCGTAACACAGGAGACTGCCAGGCTGACATTTCGACGGAAAAGAGCGCGAATTTTTCAGGCAGCTCCATATTTAGCGTTCATTACGTCACGTCACTCAATCGAAACATTCAATTACGCCAGAGAAATGTATATCTGGCGAGCGAAACGCACACGTGCCAATAAACGAGACACGCCGTATATTTATCGCGTTAGAAATGACACAATAATCAGCGTTGTGCTAATGGATTTGTCTTTCACCCTCTCTGCCATCGACGTGCTGGATCGTGATCTGCATCGGAAATACGCCTCTGTCCGGCTCACAGGAGAATTATAAACTGATTCAGAAATACTACAGAAACCGTGTTATTTTTGAAATATTTCTTGTTTACTCGAAGCAAAAAAGTTGAACAGTGTCATTACTTCATATTATTCACAGAATTCACCTGAGAACTAATGGGGTGGCCCGAATTAAATACAGGAAAGAGTCGACGTTGTCACACTTACCTTGAAGAAGAAGCCTTTGAAATAGCATAAAAACGTGTTTTTATAATGTCAGAAACATATTTTAAGTGTTTTTGGAAGATTTATTGAAAATGTTGGAATATGAAAACAATACCTAAAACTGTCAATAACGTCCATGAAAAACGATTTTATCGCTTAGTAGTTGTCACTCATTCGACATTCGTCAACTGCTACCCGAGCTGAATAAGCCGTTGTTTCTTGCGATCCATCAGTTTCCCCTCCATTAAATTCAACTTATTAATCTGTATTAATCTTCCAACTGGTAATGGATATGAATATAGTACAAAATTAACATAGGTTGACTCTTGCAAAATATAGGTAAAACATCCATTTAAATGTCAGACCTGAACGGGCAGGATTTCTTTGAAGCGACGAGGGACATTATTGATCAATGCTTTTTGGCATGCGATGGAACCGTAATGGGTATTGTTGACAATCGGACTTGAATTGTGAATTGTGGTGCGGAACAGGCATTCGAGGTCAATGTTGTATTTTCGTTGTTCGAATCTCGAGGGGTTTAAATGATTGAAATATTGTTCTCGATAATAGCTTTGTTCACGGGTATGATTCCGAACTAGTTCAGGGGCTATTCGCATGCGCAGTCTGAAAAACAGTGTTCTCGGATCACATAGTTCCGAATTTTTGGTAACCGTTCCGTGTTCGCGGATCACATCGAATCTTTTCATTACTCATTCAGAATCGGTTTTAGCGATCCTAGGATTTTGGTTCGGACGGAAAGTTCGTTTCTCGATGTTTTGAAGCAGCGAACAAAGAGCAAAACTATTATCTATCTTTACAGCATTATTATAAAGTTATTATTTTATAGTATGGTTATTCGTTTCTATCTACCATGTGGGACCATTTATCGTCTAGTGATGAGCTGTTCTACATAATTTATCGTTAGAAGTTGTTCTTGATATAGGTGAATAGGCAATAGCTCCAGAACATAACATTGTTTTGAATGAAGATGGTCAAACAGACATGACTGAGATGGTATTGCAATTCTTGAGGAATTACTTCAATAAACACTTCAAGCACAAATTGTTTATATTTTTTTCTCAAAAACACCAACTGACATATTTTTTTTATTTGACTATTTACCTACATTCTAGAGGCTCATTAGGAGTGTTTATACCTTAGAGAGACCTCTAACAATTCCTTAAGACAAGGAGAATGTTATTTACAATTCTATGGGTACATATCTGAATTCCATTCTTCCAATTCGACAAAGAGGAATATGAAAATGCTGAATATACATTTATTTAACAACATTCAAGCACAGAATGACATACGTGGTACAAATATCAAATAATAATAAACTTCAAGAAGAATAACAACCAAAACGAAATAGAAGACTGAAATAATGAAACGAAATAAATATTCCGAAAAAACATTATACATATGAATACCAGTTCAGAAGTCATTATCGAGGGAAGTACTTTTTCAATAAAACATTGTCATTTTCTAATGAATCATTTCTTCTTTTTTTTTCTGAAAGCTCTTTCATTTCAATATTCAGTCTTCTGCAATAATACTTCTTCCTATCACTCCTTATTTCTTTCAGTAACACACATTTGCCTTTTGTTTTTTTTTTTTGGCTTTTTCACAGCCTTTCTCTTCTAATTTGGGACAGTGTGAGCTAGCATTTACATCTTCTGATACACATTTGGTTCTCCTTATCAGCTGCTGCTGTCTCTGATGGACTATTTATCGTATCTGATGATAACAGTAGGACAGGATTAATATTTTCATCTTAGAATACTTTCAATAATTTCGGCGTATTCAAACAGTCCTGCCCCTGGCTGTATGTTTGGAGTTGTCAATGAACTTCTTATGATTCCTTTCAAGTACTTTCCATCTCTTTTCGCAGTTTGCTTCAGTTATTTCAGTTTTGGTAATGCGTTTCATTTCTTTGTCAATTTCTCCGAATATTTTCTTCTACTTTTTCATTCTCATTGAACCCACCTGCTCCCGGAATTTTTTATACAGTTCTAGGAATATTTAAGTATTTTTGGTGTGTCCATTCATGACTCTCCCCCTTCGAGTTTGTTAAAATATAATGAGATATAAGTATAATTAATACATGCAAAACATAACTGTTTAATATTACCTCTTTCAGTAACAATAATTTTCTTAGTGGCCAAAATACACGAACTTTAGGTCAGGTAAGAAGTTAGACCTGTTAGAAGACTTGCCCCTTGCACGAGACAATGTGGCAGATGACCCTGTTGACAGTTCAAAATCGGTAAATTCGTTCGCGGTAAAATAAAATCCTGAACAAGTTCATAATCGGGCATGCGCTCTACGACAATCCTGCATTAGTTCTGGCCTGGTTCATAATCGGTTCCGAATGTGATCCGCGAACAAAGCTAATGATTTCAACTTGGGATTCGAACATCAAAACATCTTGCACGTGTATGAAATTTCGTTGAGTAATATTTGCTGAATTTTACTCTTATAACATAACTGTAACACAAACCGAATATTTTTAAGACGATGACAATCAGATTCTATCGATGTACTAAATGTTGATTTTGAGTGCATTCACAATGCGATTACGATTCGAATCAAAATAAGCCCATGTACTCACTGATAATAACTAAATGAAAACAGATTTTTGTTTTGACATGTATCAATATAAAGAATGCGTAGATGTTTCCTAGGGTGACATTATCTGACTGAATGCTATTCTCTTTTTTCACGAAGCATTCGATTTTTCCTAACTTTTTTTTTGCACAATTATGAATAAAAAATTGAATAAACGAATAATCTCCAAAGTGCAATCACACCGTTGATTCTAAAAATTCATGTGTCTCTACAATTTCAGTTCGTATTTCCAACATGAATAATGGTTCTGAAATCCGACTCACGCACTGGTATGGAATATTGCAACACCCTGTACATCAAAACCGTATATATTCACGGCATTCACACATTCTGCGAACGTATTTCCGGTGCACCCGATTCCGAAAACCCCCCGTAAAAAGTCGTTCTCGCTAAACGCCGACCGATCAAGTCGTCTAAAAAACTACTTATTAAATCAAGGGTGCGATGCCTGCCGATCCCAGGTGTGTCGATCCTAACTTGCCGACCTGGTTTTCGGCCAGGTGCTCCATTTATACTAGAAATGTACCACCACCACTACCACGCAAGACCCTTTCACTCGAATTTTTTCTACTGTATAATTTATAAATCTAGACCGAGTCTTCACCCTTTTTTTTTCGGGACCAAAACAAAGGACGAGGATGGTCTTCCGATTGTTTGTTTTTGTCTATACGGTATTAAAAGGTTTAATTTTTTATTTTGTTCGACGGGATGGCTCGGAACGACCGCAACTAGGAATTAGGTATGTCGTTTGGAGCATAGAGAGAGGAGAAAGGAAATGACATTAAAATATTCGAAGTACCTACCTACCTACATCATCCTGAAAATTCAGGTCAGGGAAAACATGACATGTCCGAGTTTTGGAAGTGGTTTGAATACACACAGTGGAGCATCTTTTCACCAGATACCCTTTCATGCATTAATCCCAAAAGAAAATTTAATATGAGGCAATATTCAAAATAAAACGAATTTTTGGAAATTGGAAATGTTACCCGCCCAATAGGGAAGATGACGGAAATTGATTGCATTCGATGTAATTTCACAATGATTTCTACAGCTATTATGTTCAAATTGAAGCTTTTTCGAGAACAAAAATGTTCTCAAGCTCTTGCTCTTGATGGAATGATGTTCGAAGTAGAATTGGTCCAAATAAATCTTTATTGAGAAATACGGCAAAAGTATTGAGAGGGTAGTTTGAAATGTCGTTTTACAGATAGGAAATCACCTGATTACAGTATTCATTTATATCGTAAAAACTACAAGATGATATGATATAAACTTCAAAGGGATGAATTGAAACTGGTTTGAATCTACATATATAGCTATTACACGAGCCAATTTTCTGATGAGTCAGCGTGATATTCTGCTCGGTTATTGCTAGTATTGAAAATGTACCTATGAATTAATGCTATTTTCTTTTCCCTCAACAACTGTGAGCAAAATTCTGATAAATTGAAAATCGATGAAGTTCTGAGGGAATCGATACAAATAAGCTGCTGTAGACTTATTTATTCTATCAGAAAGTTTGATCATATTTCTCATAAACTCAAAGAATGTAACTGGCTCAACATGGAAAGCAGGAGGCAACTTCATCTGGGTACTTTCACACATAAAATTCTTGAAGATCCTGACCCTCCTGCTGATAAGAGAATTCATTCCTAGATTCAAAATTCACTCAAAGAATGTTCGAAATAAGTCCACCCTGACCATGCCCCAGCATAGAACTGCGATGTTCCAGAAATCCTTTGTATTCAATGCTATTCGTATGTACAACCAATTGCCTGATGAATTCAAAAAATTCAACATCAATAAATTCAAATATAAATTGAAAAATCATTTATTTGAAGCACAACGATAACGTCTTAACCTTTCAATCGTTTATCAATATCAATAATCATAATGTATGTACTCCTTCAATTCCTTCATTTCCCTCAGTTTAACAAAAATTGTATTTGTACAAAAAATCTAGCAAACGATGCCAACAACTGAATGTCCTATGTGACTCTACTGTATGTATTTATCATTTATACAAATTACTATTATTCATTCTCCTGAGCAATTGCCCGCTGTTGGTTGAGTAGAATAGCTCAAGCTAGACTTCGCCAACAGTCTCATTAAGCTGTAATGTTTTTTTTCTATTGGCAATAAAAGACGTTTATTAAGAGTTATTCAATTGTCAAGATTTCTTCGAAAAACATGCAAATATAAAAACCTGCACACAGTACTTGGAAGTCAGCACTTTGAATGGTACTCAGGGTTTACTGCATGCTATTGTGCATTGAGTAGAATCGGTATTTTGTTGCTGTAGTCGTAGATAAATTTTGATCATTGATGATCACTGAAAGGTCATTCATTGTTGATTCAACAACAGAACCCTGCCAATCACATTTTTTTTTGCAGCATGGATATAAAAAACAAACAAGTATTTGCTGCAAATATTATCACTTTCAATCACCTTGTCGAATATTGCCTTGAAATTCATTGAAGATTTTGGATACATATTCATGGAATTGAATTTTTTCCTATAATCCAGGCGAAATTATTGGATCGGCGAATTTTGATATTGGACTGAATTTTATGAGAAACAAATTTATATATTTTAAATTCTCTCCTATATGACCATTTTTCCAAAAAGTCCAAAAGTCCAACGTGATTGGAAGTGAGCTGGTTTTTGAACGAGGTATGAAAGAAAATATTGACCTTGCTCGCGATACAGGTAAAGTCGTACTGACCGTCGAAAGCCCCAATTAATCAACAAATCGGGAGAAACGATTCACTTCCTGACCCTGCCGGCCGTACCTACACCGGTCATTACGTGATGTAAACATCAGTATGTTGACCTTCTTCCTATGTAAATCACATCAAATTACACGTAATCGAAAATCGTTTAAAAGACGGCAGATGTTCCGCGCGCACACACACACGCATTGAAACAAACGCGCATCTGTTCGTCAATTCGAAAAAGTTCGAGTTACGCAAAGAAGCGACGAACGAGGTGTCGATTAGTTCATTTGTTTTAATTAGGATTGCGCGGCGTGACTCATCCATCTAGACGCTATTATAGCCGCGCCGTCGTCGATTGTTTATTGCGTCCGAGGATAACACGGAGGCGTTCTCGGCGAGGGATTTCCTCGAACCGATGCATATTATACATTCATTGCGAGGTTATTATTGCTGTCCGATACTGTACGAATGACCGTAAATAATAGATATGCGAGATGAATTGATCGGAGTGAACTAGGCATTTTTAGGAAAATCAGAGGGTAGGCGGTACTAACTCTTAGTCGAATGTATATATTCGCCATTTTCCAAAAGGAATGAGAGCAGCTTCTTTCGATGAGAAGATTTTTCATTATAATATTTCCAGGATTGACGCCTAGAGAGGTATAACCTCGTTGAAGGCTAAATTTCGTAAACGATAGACGGCTGACTGAAAAACACATTTTACAACCCTTTCACTCGCGGCTTTCAATCCGTGGAAATAAAAATATGAATTCTGGTATGTTGTCACATTTTTTTATAGAATTTGAATTCAGCCTGAGATTCTGTTTCTTTTGGGGCTATAGATTGTCCGCGTACGTGGATCTGATTAGGAAACGATGTACATTTGAAAACACAATATTTCCATTATGAGTATAAGTATCATCCATTATAAACAAAATATTTGCGCTGAGGATGAAATCGTTTGAAAATTATTTTTTTTTCTACCGAAATAGTTATTATATAGCAAAAAACGTTTCCTTTTTCAATCATATGAATCCAACCAATATTTTTGGGAAGAACTCGATTCAGAAGAGAAACAAAAAAGTACTACGTCCAACTCACAGTGTCCACAAATTAACACAAAACGTTTTCGAAATATCTCTCGTCAAAAATATTCGATGAACTGCCTCTAGATTGGTTCGCAGTGGAAACACAGCCTCCATTATACCAAGAAAGGTCCCCTCCGTAATATTTGAATTATTTTGCCTCAAAAAAGCAGATATAGAGTTGAAAGTCATTCTATTGTCGAATAGATGGCACCCCTCTTAGCAAGGAACTATTTTAAATAATTCTATGAATAAGGACAGCATGAATCAACGGATAGATGGAATATAAATAAGAATATGTATCACACGAAATCAATGTCCACATTCGTGAGTGGGAGTATTGAAAACTTTTTTTTAAATTCAATTAGTACCAAAATATATCGAGGAAAACAGTTCATACGGTGGAAGGCTTGAAATATTAAACATCGAGTTATGGCCGAGGTACATACTATTATTTATGTTTAATTTTTTAGCCATCGCAGATAGGTTTGCTGTCTGTGTTTATTTTGTGCTGTTTTGATAGCAGGAATACTTTTCTCAAGGTTTTAATTGCATGATTAACTAGACCAATAATGATCCTATCAATCGTACCCATCCTTGTGTACCCCGTCCAACATAAAGGTGTTACCGACGCGTTGTACAGTATTGAAAAAAATTAAGAAACAAGAAACCAACATTAGTTCTTATTTTTCATGTTAAGAAAACACGTCTTTGTGTCTGGGGACAAAGTATTGAATATCGAAACGCGCGTGTCCCTATTTTATGAATAGAAATTATCGGTACAAAATTTCGTCGATACAGTTTCATTCATATCAATGCAATGAGAGTATTTCAATAGCACAAGGAGGGTCACAGGCAGCCGCCTCGCAATATCTTTGAGTGGCTTTAGGAAATGCCAATTACTACCCACTACTATTCAACTAACAGAAAATATCAGGAACTATATATAATCCGGAGGAAATAATAACGCAAGGAGGAATGGATTACGATATTTTCTCTTCAGATCTACATCTATATGCCGAATAATTTATCCTTCCTACCTTTTCCTCAGGTGCGAAAATGACCTGAGAAATGATGAAACAGGTGCATAAAATAAGGATTATAATATTGAGTGATTAAACTTTGTCATTGATTCTTACCTTGAATGGAAAACTAATTCTGTATCGGGAATCTCTTTTACAGACCATCCATAAAGAATCTTCATATTGCCTTCCAAATTGGGAAATGGCATGGATTGATTCAATATTAGAAATAGAACTGCTTTCTGAAAATAAGCTTAGGAATCAAAAACACTAGTTCATAATAGAACATGATATATCAACAAAATACTTAATTCAGTTGGAGCAACTAAAGGTTACATTTCGAA
Organism: Zygogramma bicolorata; assembly: GCA_032362365.1. Classification (NCBI taxonomy): domain Eukaryota; kingdom Metazoa; phylum Arthropoda; class Insecta; order Coleoptera; family Chrysomelidae; genus Zygogramma; species Zygogramma bicolorata. The sequence goes on from JAVJAQ010002272.1 coordinate 63,604, forward strand.
CAAAGATTCGATGAATGTTCCAGGTAATTAGATCATGTTGTTGAAATGAAAATGATATAATCATCAAAATATTTCCGCTATTATGTACTCGGGATTTCAAAAAATAATCTTTCCAGATTAGAATATTTGCTGTGAAAGTGGAAAATGGTCAAGTGCGAGTGATTTCAATCTCAAATATTCACGATTCATGCTAGTCATGCAAGAGAGGAGTAGGTACCTATTATTTCAAATTGTTATTTGAATGCCCTCACCATAACCAACGATAAAACTGAAGGGTTCAGAATGAAAAGAAGAAAACAATTGGATGAGTGAAGTAATCATTTCATATTTTCTTATTTGGAATCAAAATAATTTTTGTTCGGTTGCATCAACAGGCCGCAATCGACATCATATATCGGTGATTTCGGGCTGGATGTTTCAAGCTGAAGAAGGTGAGCTAAGTCGCCATTTGATGTTTGGTTACAAGTGGAAATACTTAGATAAACTCCTTATTATTTGTATACTAATTTATTCGATATCGGATTATAAGGACCAAGTAAAATATAACAGGAGTAACAGTAACATGAAACAAATCAAAATATAATAATATATTTTGGTTTATTAGGAGAAAACTTGTTTTTGGGGCGATCGTGAAGATTGGTCCGTTCTGAAATTCTCTAGCCATACGGGTAACACACACTTTCAACCGGAATCACAAGCATTTCATTTTTTCTTGAAAAGTAAAAAATAAGAATCTTTGAAACATCAAAACTAATTTTACTAACGTTTGACATTTTTGACGTTTGAAGAAAAATCTTTTTATGGAGATAGCAAGTTTCAACTTTTACACTGAAGGTTCCAATCTTATCGAATTTTTCTGCCAAGAATTGGCAAAAAGGCACAAAATTTCCAAACTGGTTACTTATTGTGTCTACCTCTTGGAAAATATATTTAATTTATTGCTTTCTTGGATAGTTGCCAAAAGTTATTCTTCGATTAAATGAGCTTAATCGAAATGAATGTGATTTGAAATGAATATACATTGCAAAAATTACGGATGTGCATTAACGTTTGGAATTGATTGAATAAAAGATTCATAATGAATATTATTTTATTCATGAAATTACATCAATTATTTGTAATATAATAAATGTGACAAATTGTGGAAATGGACAGTGAGATCTCGAAGAAAATATTGTGAAGATATTGTGAGAAAATAATTCAGTATTCTGCTCTTCGAGGGCAATCAATTGGTGGAATACATTGAAAATGAGAGAGAACCGTTGATTTATGATCGTTATCGTCTCACATTGAACCATATTTTCGTATAGATATTCACTACAGGTTTTACATATTGGGCAAGCCTTAACTCTCCAAATATGATAAATTCACTTCACAATTCACACCATTCGAGTTGAAGAGAGCTCTTGGCCATAAATAATGAAGAAGTTTATTTTTGCTGGTATTTTTCAAAACAAACCATCAACATATACTCTGAACTAAGAATTGCGTTGAAATCGGTGTGAAAGTTTTTGCTATCCATCAATAGTCTTATCTATTATCTATTCAATAAATCAATCAAGTGAATATCTACTACTTCCCAAAAACAATTCTATTCCTCGTCTGTGTACTATATTTCATTTTTCTTTTGTGTGCACCTAATGAATGGGAAACAAACCAGATAATGTATATTCCGGTTTTTTGTTGTAAGAATTGTTCCGAAACTTGATAGTTCCACAAATGATATACAGTTGCCTGTAAGATTTTCACTTTATTCATCAGGTATATCGACCACTCCCATTCAGTTCATATAATTCCATATTCCAGCTTATGCATGGGCATATTTTCACGTCACTATTATACATTTGATTTGTCAAACGGTATAATTGACCAGTAGTGCAATTAATATCCATCCAGACTTCACTATAATATGAAGCTGTAGAAAAAAGATAGTGAACCATCAAATATTTGCATAAATGCGAAAACGAAGAATCAAATTTTCTTTGGTAATATTCCTCAACGTATACACAAAATAATTCTATAAATGTCCTTTCATGCACCCCCGCTATTTCGCCGATTTCCATCATCAATCCCAAAGATCCTACACAAAGTGCATTGGCACGCGCATCGCACCGCCAGCTGTGTTTTGGAAAGACCGTTACGCCGTCGTGACAGAATTACAGAAGGGCACCCTCCAGATGGGGCGGTAAATGCCTTCTTCCTACCCCTCGGCAGACCGTGTTCACCTGGCCGGAGAGAGAGCATACTGCACCACCACAACACTCGGAACATGTGCAGATATGCGCCCCTGCGTGCGAGGGGTGGTTCGCCCAGCGGGGCAAGAGGGGTGGTGGTTCAAGATCAAGGTAAACACGACGTTGACGTTGAAAGTACGAGGGCATTGAGCATTTTCAGAAACCGAAAGAAATCAATACAGAGACCTTCAATTGGCAATATCCTTTATGCAATGCCTATAATGCCACTCAAGCAGACTACTAGAGAATCCTTTTCATTTCTACTTTCAATAAAATAGATTTTTCATTCAGAGTTTTGAATATATTTTAGCTTTTTCTTATTCAGATTGATAGAAAGTTTTCCATTATTTCATACTCTTTGCAAGTACTTTTCAGAGTAGATTTTGAATATTCATTTCAGTATTTGAGATTCGATACTGAATAATTTTGTCCACGACTATTGTAAGTATAAAATATTCATAATGCATGTGTTTCTTCAAGAATTACGATATCCATTAATAGTGAATAATGATTTCATTATTCACTAGTGATCAATGGATATCGTAATTCCTGAAGAAACACATTCATTATAAATATTTTTTATTATTCTGTTGAATTTTTTTATATCATTGATATTTCTCAGGTATTGAAAGAGACTATTCTGAATTTTGATTTTGGTGAAGCATAACGATTTTCTCTCCAATATTGGTTTTGAATTGTATCGTTTATACAATAGTCGTGGACAAAGTATACTATTCTACTGAATAATAGCCATCATTATACGCCCGTTGAATAATATACTATAGTATCGCAACTAGTTTTTAGCAATTGGTGCTGAAGAGAAATAAGATCAAGTATAATAATTTCAATTTTCACTTCATCCAGGTCACACAAGGGCTATTATTTTGGTGTAGACGGTTTAGTTGTTAACTGAGAATTTTCAACAATTTGAACCATATACTTCTTTGGACTGAAAGACTATGGAAATAGTAGGTATCCATCTGTGAGTATCTTACGCATTTTCACTTTTCATAAAGATAGAAGAATTAAGTGATTATAGCAGATTTTCGAACATTTTCACGATTGGCACACTAATGAATGTGACTTTTTGCAAATAGTATCACGTTATATAATTTTTTTTCACTATTGAATATGCTTATCAAAACTATATATTATAGCTGGTAGGTACTCGACAAGTATTTTGTTGGTGTGTTTGGAATTGAGAAAGTCAATCACAGTTCCACTCCTGTTTTGCATTTTATACTTGAATGTTATGTAGGTACTCGTACTAATTTCATCAACAAATAATCTTCAGAAATATATACATTCGTAAACGTTAGGTACATGAAATGTAATAGAAAGAGACATATCAGAATAACAATTCTTTATGGTCAGAAAATAATTGATACTTTGTTATCAACAAAGACTTTTTAAAAACGGCATGGATAATAACATTCAGTACTCGACAAATGGAAGTGTATGATGAATAGCAAAAAGTAGAAAGAATAATTCAGAACACATTAGGAAACATGTATAGGAGAAAGATTTGGGTTTTGAAGCAGTCTAGGGCAGATTTATATTCTCAATTTCGAACGAGCTTGGAAATGAAAAAAGTAAAAATATTTCCAAAGTATATTGGAAAGAAGAATTCGACTGAAAGCAAATATTTTAAGATGAAAAAGTAACAAGCATATAGCATATTTTCAATTTGGGGTTTTCCTAGGAAACTGTTCATTTCCGCTCAGTTCTCTGATCATATAATGTTGGCCTATGGAATGCAATACTGAAGGGGTTATATTATAAGCAAGTTGTGCTCCATAACCTGATGATAATGCTTTTTATGGATTAAACGAAAAAAGGAAATAAATAAATACAAAACTCTGATAATGTCTAAACAGAACATAATATACATTTATGTATTAACATTACCATCAAGATACCTGCAAACCTTCATTGAGAAAAGTAGCTACCCTAAAGGTAGGCATCTAAACTAATTGATTAGTTAATGAAATCATTTTTCACAATACCTGCATACTATTTTCAAAAGTAATTGAATTTAGAGCTTCTGCTTATCTTCACCAATAAATACGGTTCAGAACTAATGATAACCTGAATTATTTTTTTTCAGCAATCAATCTCTCGATTTTTCTTGCTTCATGTCTATTTTCATTTCATTCACCATTTTTTATTGGAGTCTTGATTTTGAAAGGTTCAAATACTTATCGAGTATCAGCTGAAATAATCTAGTTCATTTTTTTTATTTGTTGAGCTTGGGATTTTTTTTTGGCTTCACTAAAAATTCTTGCCTTTATACACGTGTGTGATATGGCGATATTTAGTCTTTTTCGCTAGGTAATTTGGATTCTAGTCAGAAATTGATTAATTAATATCGGAAATGTTAATCGAATTTTATGTATATAGAATAAGTCATTAATACTCTTATAAATGTAACATTAACTCTCAGTTCATTCTGGAAATGTCTTCAAGAGTCTCGATTCGGATCTCATTCAATTCCATGAAAGATAGTATTTGATTCAGCTATAGTTGGATTTCCATAACATTTCAAATAATCATTCACCCCTTATCAATCAAATACTTTTTGCTTGTACGTTTTGTGTGTTCACATTTTTCAGAATCATAGATTCATATTATAATTCAGTGGCGAATCTGAGTTTTCACATACCTATCAACAAATTGTTTAAGAACTGAACTAATTCTTCACTTTTGTTTGGTAAGAATATATACAGGTGAACATTTTTTTTAAGTTCACTCAGGCAAAATATTGATTGTAACACAAGTGGAAGAGAAACTATGACTGAAGGAATTCAAGAATTTTTCGAAAAGAAACATATTTCCTTCATTAAAATTGTCAGCCTCAACTCTGTCGTCTGGAATGCATTGTTTAATCTTTAGCATTCTATATTGAATCAAGCATGTGTATATCTTAACTAAAGTATTATTCTATTTGAGGATCGAATCTATCCCGGCGAACTCGACAAACAACGGTAACAATCAGAACAAGTTTCATCGAACTGAAACCAGTCGCGCAAATCCCAACGAAAGAAACCATTGAACGGACAAGCACGACAAACACAAAGCAGGTAACTGTTCTACCGCCCCGTCCATATCTCCGCGCTGCTCGAAAACAAAACCAAGTGCAAAAGCGGCGCAAATTACGCAAGTATCAGCAGAGAGCGCCTATTACGAAAATCAACACACATAAAAAATCGGCTTGTCATTGAACATAAGCCACCTAACAATCGACTGTTTTTACTCGATACCTATTCAGGAGCACACCTGCTTCGACCCCTACCACCGACCGCGGAGCGTCTATTGGGTCTGTTGGCAGCGCTACGCTGCGATTGGTCCACCGGCACGTGCAGCCAGGGTAGTGGGAAATGCCTTAATAACCAGCCTTGGAATCGGAATTCGACAGAGCTTACTGAGACTTCGAGTCGAGTTTAACGTGCCTTCGTTTGTCGAGTTGAGTGTATTGTACGAACTGTTTTGTTGTTCAGTGCTCGGTTTTCGAGACTTGTGCCTTATTGGATTATTTTAGTGGCTTCGTTAACACGTAGGAATATGCCTGTTACTATCATGGCTAAGAACTACTCCCACTGTCCTTTGAAAAAGAGGCCCATCGTGTATGATGATATACCTGGTAAGTTTTTGGTTTCTAACGTTGGAATAATGTTCTTTAATTGTTATTTAAGATAACAAGTTTTATCCACATCTTTCATGTAATTTGTATTTACATTATGTTAACCACAAAAATTTTCACACCCATTCAAAACTAAATATAAAATACGAATTAATACTGCAATATCTGAGTTTCAAATTTTCAACAGAACGATTAAATAGAACTAAGTGAAATATAAATCTTTTAGTCAAATTTTGTAATCGTACAAACTCTTCGATTCACGTTTACACTTTTACGAAACTGTTGAGAAAAATACTGTTGAAAATTCCTGCTAAGATTTTAATACAATGAAGAAAATTTCACAGAAATTTGGTGCTTCACTGCCACATTCTGAAATGTATTGACTCCACTTTCATCGAAAATAGACGAGAAAATATTTGTAAATTAACTTTCTCCAAGAATATCATTCCATAGATTGAAAAATAATGAACCTAGAAAAGTAATTAGATAAATGTGTGATACCTTACTTTTTCCGAATGATGAAGTGGAAAAAATTCAAATGATTTCAAATCACCTACTCAGTAAATTGGACGATCTTGAAATATAACAATTTTCTTGAAATATAACAAGTTTCTTGAAATTCATACTTCGTACAAAAAAATATTGGCTCATTTCTGAACCTAACTATCTATATTCTTAGAAAAAATGAGGTGGTCTTCAAGAAAAATTGAGAAATTTAACATTTGATAGAAAAGAAAGTCTACTTTCCACCTATAATAGAGATATTGTGTTCAAGTCACAGCTGTTTTGTAAAAACATTTCATAAATTAAATTGAGCAGAATCGTTAATAAATATTTTCACTTGAGTATATTTAATTAATGTTCATTAATTTATTTCGAATCATTTATGTTACTACAAGTTCTGACCATATTGAATTCCGAACTGATAAATTCGATATTCTTTCGGAAAATCTTCTGGTAAATTGCTGAGTGATTCAATGGGAGACCAATTGAAAATCATATGGATAAATTTTAGGGACTGTCTTATTCTTCGAAGATCTCATTTTTCAATTTTATAAGCACAAATAATCGCAATGGAACAAAGAATATCTGTTCATTCGTATATCAGTTCGTCAGTCATCCATGCACACAAACAATAATTCACTTTGGTGGTTCAAACATAAAATGAAAAATATACTCACTTGCCAATTATTCCATTCTGAAATACGTTCACTAACCGATCATTTCTTCTTGTTACAGACGAACCGGAAAACCTCTCCACCAAACCGGAAGACCTAAGCCGAACCGGACGCCAGGACTCACTGTCGCCCCCTTCTTCCCCAACGCTATCTCCATCGGCGTCTCCCCAATCGTCGATGATCGATTCGCCACCAGCATCACCCCCAATGTCGTCACCATCCCCAACGCACTTCATGTACCAGCCACCAATCAAAGTGGAACCGCGTCTGGAGTACCCAGTACCCATCAGTCCAGAGTATGCTCCCCAGACATGGCACAGAAGCGTGGCACCTCCAATGTACCACCCCGCGTACCATCACTACATGCCATACCCTTACCACCACGACAGCGTCTACATGGGGCCCACTTCACCGTATAGCGACAACTCACTGTCGCCCCCACACCAGATGCAGCAACCTCTACAACCCTTAGCCCTTAGACCGACTGTGTACTCATCCATGGATCAGAGCTCGCTGAGCCCTAATTCCTCTACAACATCTCCACCACCTCAAACAGTGCCCTCAGCGGAGGATCTATCCGAAAAAAGGAGACAAGGCATCAGGCATCAATGCCCCGACTGCGGCAAAAGCTACTCCACCTTCTCGGGGCTTTCGAAGCACCGTCAGTTTCATTGTGCGGCAGGCGAGGGCCCCAAGAAGTCCTTCAGCTGCAAGTACTGCGAAAAAATCTACGTGTCCCTTGGCGCTCTCAAGATGCATATCCGCACCCACACTTTACCATGCAAGTGTACTATCTGCGGGAAAGCTTTCTCTAGACCGTGGTTGCTTCAAGGACACATCAGGACTCATACAGGAGAAAAGCCCTTCTCTTGCACTTACTGCAACAGGGCCTTCGCTGATAGATCGAACCTCAGGGCACACCTTCAGACCCATTCCGATGTGAAAAAATACTCCTGCGGCACCTGCAGCAAAACCTTTTCCAGGATGTCACTCCTGACCAAACACACAGAAGGTGGCTGTACTCTGATGCATCTGGAGAAGATGTGCTAGTTTTTAACCGATTGTTTTTCGCTATTATTTATTGATTGTTTTCTACATTCCCTGCAGTATTTATACGTCACAGTGCCTTTTATGATAAAGACTGAGGATTTTGTACAAACGCCACTAGTAGGTTAAGGTCGCGAGAGAGTTAATATATATCTGTACATAGTGTTGTTGGCGACAGCCGTCGAATTATTTTCTAGTCACTGGAAGCGTTAAAGCTTCATTAATGTTATATTGCCATTGTATAGTGCCTTACTTTTAGTTACATACAGATTTTATACTATTTAATAAACAGTTATTATTTACAAATTGTATTCATTTTTCGAACACCTTCATGAAACCGTCTTCAAAAGAGTTGAACTACATAGATATCATACTGGAAATACAGGTGTGAACCTGTGAATGATTATTGCAGTTGAATTTTTTTCTTTATATCTCCATGGAAGTCGTTAATTTTCCAAGGAAAAAAAACAATCTATATTCAACTTGTTATATGTGTATATGACCTGAAGATTCATATAAAATTATAGTCAAAGAGGATATTTTTTGAAGCACGTATTTTCTTCGATGAGTGTTTTATCACTTCTCGATTTCGTTTTGAAAATGATATATAATATTGAACTTTTTGTTTTCATTGAAATGAATTATCTGAAGAGAATCACAATTCTCTGGTATTCGTTAAAAACACAATTGACTTCTTGGAAGTTGTGTACCTACTCTTTCATTCGATTTGGAAAAAATATAACTGAATACCATAAAATCGCAAAGACCTACTTCCTTCGTGAGAAATGTCTCTGTCATATAATCAGTTTTTTTATAGAATGCTCCTTTGTTCAGAACTCACTTTTTTTAATAGTGTACAGTCTCAGAATACTAGTTCAAATCAGCCAAATTTTGATACGAAAGTAGCAGTCTATACTCAAAGTGGAAGACCAAGTTTATTGAAAAAATGGAAACACGAAGTGGGAATGACTTCGTGCTTTCATTTTTCCAATAATCAAAATATTGATTCTTCCGGTTTTTTTCGAACACTTAAAATTTTAAATTTTCTACCGTTCTGTAATCCAAGTTCTATACAATTGTTCGTAACAACTTTTTTCAAATAGGTATCCTAAATATTCTACACGAACTCTTAAAAAATTCTGCTTTCAGTTCCTGATTATCAAAAAGTGTTTTCGAGAAGAAATCATTGTAAAAGTTTAGTAGAAATACTCTTATAGGTACATCAGAGACAAATTGTCTGGTACTTGACTAGATAAAAATTTTACTACGAACCAACCTGAGAGCGTTTCGTGATAAACAAAATTATTGGAATTGTTGATCAAACTGAATTCTCTATGACGAAATACTTTCCAGTAATTGACACTTGTTAGAGTACTGAATGTACCGAACCAATATTTTTACAATGAATGACTTTTTGTCAATGTGGACAATCGTAAATTAAAAATAATTGATACTATTATTTTGTCTGTCGAGTATATTCCTTTTTTTTAATCTATGAATATTGAAAATTGTGAACTTGTATATGTGGATTGAAATCCACAATATAAATGCATTGTTTTTTACATGTTCTGAATATCCTACTGCCACTATTTTAAACCGTTCGTTAGGTATTTGACAGCTGTTTGGTAATGGCTCATTTATAGAATACACGTGTATTCTGAATCGATAGTAGCCGCATCCACGAGTTTTTTTTGTGAATTGATGGGATATAATATGATTAATTCGATTCAATGACTACATTTATGACCCAAAAGCAAAATTCAGCGAATTTTTGTCCCAAATTCTTTGTGAAATTGAAATAGAAACCATCTTTTAGGAACTTTATTGTTCAACAGTTTGTAGATTGTTACTGAATCTGGTTTCATCAATGAATCGACAAGCAACAGTTTTACATGCTATCATGACTTGCTGCCTCGTCGATTATTGAAAATGGGTGATAACGTAAAATTTGTACTATAACAATAACGTATGGTTCAGTTTTAAGATCTTGAAATTTGAGTATAACTTTTTCTATTGTAATTTTGAATTACTTTTATTGATAGGCTGTACCTATAGCAGCATATTTTTGATCATTTCCATTATGGTTTCCACCTAACCCAGATATAAAGGGGATATAACCCAACTCAAACCTATAATTCATTCGATGTGTCGATGACATCCCATGTATTATCCAACACAGACTCGAGTTAACTTTCTTTACCATAACAAGACACTTTCCTCCGCTCAATTCCGATTTGCTCATTGGCGTCCTGGGCCCGGCACCATTTCCGAGAAAAACAAAATGGCGAAAGAAGGCCATCGTTATACAAACAATAAAAAACAATTGTTAATACAACACCGACCATTGTCTATCAATAATTAGAATCGTTCTTCGGATTAGCATTGCAGAAATTTGATTCACGCTACTAATGAATTATGCAATTACAAATCTCTAATGAGGATGACTCACTGCGATAATTTATAATGCCCATTAAGTTGTGGGCAACGGACAAATGGCTCCGTAGGCAGGTTGATGTTGATAAATACCTCACGCGCAGCGATTTTTACAACAAGCAGGTTGAAAGAAAGCGATTTAGAAAAAATCTATCGAACCACGTTTCGGAAAATTTTAGGGCTCTATTGTCAAAACGTGAAAGATATGATTTTGAAAGCCCAATATACTAATGTATAATTAAGAAGAAAAATTTAGAATTTTCAATTAATTATTAAGAAGAGTTGTCAGAAAGATATGTAAATTTCATTGATCCTTTGTGGTATAATACATAATAATAAGATGAGTCAAGGAAATATCCTGATCTGAAACAAGTAGATATCAGATAACAATAAATCAATGGGTTTGTAACCTACCACAATCTAAAAAATAAGAATTAATATTGGAATCTATACAAGTGTAGAAGGGCAGATTTTCAATCTACCCCGAAAAGTTGCTGCGTCTATTACAAAACAGTTCTTTCTGGATAGAACAAGTCCGATTAGTCAGCAACTTCTCGTAAAACTCAAATTTTGCCTATCAAAAAAATAATAAGAACTGATATATATGAAAATACCTCGGGAAATATGTATCTGTTAATGTTTCGACAACTAAATCAGTTTCCTTCTAAAAATTTCTAGTCGAATTCCTTTTCAAGTGTGCAAATACCTGGTGAAGATAATTTTCGTGATTGACATTTGTCAAATTATTTCAAATTTGACATAACATTTTGTCCTTCAAGAGGGGCAGCTATCAGCCATCCGCGACCCATATATAGATAAAAGATAATATTCCTGATGTCAAATTGAAATGCGTCAAACAGTCTATCAATGTCTCAGCTATTTGTTCGCCATTAAAATAGGACCTTCACCATCATTAGAAGAACGCCAAAAACAGAAAAAAAAAAAAACAAACAGATCTTGAATTGGGCCGATAGACCGTGATACCAGTGAGATACATATAAAAAAATATAACCTTCTGATCCATATCTGTAAAATTTTGGCACTCATAGTATTTTGAATGATCACTCGGTAGAAAATTGATTTCTCAAAATAAATAACCAAGTGCAGCAACCAGAAATCGTCCTGGAATTTTGAAAATAAAAGTGATTTCACTTTTTCTGGACTAGCTCCTCAACAATATTTTTCAAGTTGATTGAAAAATGCAGGTTCATACCAAATATATCCTGTTTTTTCGATTACAGCCCTCTACAAGTCAATCAATGAGACTCATGCAAACCAGAGGCTAGATCTTGTTCCTAGCTTGGTTATTCCCCCCAATCAACCATGAAACGTAAAAACAACTCCATGTTTCGAAAATATTTTCTACACTACTATGACATTTGTTTTGCTACGAATTCACAGTCTTTACAATACCCCACATAAAATATCAAAACAAGTAATAATATTCACTTTGCGATTCTGAGAACGAAAGATGTAAATGAATCGTGGGGTTCCTTGTAAACGACCTATTTTCTGCTTTTATTACTTGGCGCTCGTAAATCCACACGTCTCGAAGTAACAATCAGAAAAGCTGAACAAACAAAACGATACTATCTGTTACAAAATCGAAAGCAAATTGAATGTTCCAACACGGTCCGATCGAAAAAAACGCCGGCGTTCAACGACGGCGTAAGCTTATAATTTAGCTCTTTTTAAATGTTGGCTTTGTAATAAACGCAGAATCGTGAGATTGTGTGTGGCACACAATTTATTGTTAATGAATATTTCCCATTGTTACTATTAGCTGACATTTTATAACTAATTTGTTTAAATATTATATAAAAGTTAATGATTGCAACTTTAACATTGAAGACTTCATTGTTGACTGGAGCACGATCGTAGCGATTGAAATTTTTTTCGAGGAACTGCAGACAGTGCACTTATTGTTTCTCGATCGAATTCGATATTCGTTCGTTGGAAAGTGACATGATTGTGTCGCAGGAATTTCGGTATCGCACAACTTTCGATTTTTGAGCGCTCGTTGTAGGAGGATGAGATTCTTGGAATATTCACCTCTTTTCACGAATCCATTAACAAAGGAATGTCACTCAAATCACACAGGGAATGAGTCGGTTATTTCACTTACTTGAGGAACAAATTAGCATAGTATACAGATGTGATGTCATTTGTTCATTCAACATATGGCCGTTCTTAAAATGATGTAAAATGACAAGTCAATATCACGCTATAGGGTAGAACACGATTAAATTTCCACAAAATTTATTGTCTTCGCGACATGTTTCGATACACTGTATCTTTATCAAGCGAAGGTATTTAAACACATCGAGTGTTTAAATACATTCGCTTGATAAAGATACAGTGTATCGAAACATGTCGCGAAGACAATACATTTTGTGGAAATTTAATCGTGTTCTACCCTATAGCGTAATAACTATGGATTTCCATCAAGTAAAGGCTACCTCAATCCAAAAAAAAGTCAGTATTAGTCCAGATGGCAGTGACAGATTTTCTGGACCATTGTTTTACAGTCTGTCTTTGAAACGAGAAATACTCGAAGCTGAAAGAAATCCAAATCTTATCGTAGTTTGAATGCAGTTTATTTTATGATTTGCAGTAGACCTTCAACAAAACCGCTGCACGTGCTCCAATACACAATAGTGTTAGTACGCACTATTATAATACGCCTGAAGAAGCTATTGTATAGTAAAACACTTGTAGCGACTCCAGAAACAATTGATTCAATATGCAATGTTCGAAAGTTAGTTGTTCGAAATTTCACCTGTATATATGCTAATCAAATCTGCTTCTGACAACGAACCAATTCTCAACTGGTTACTGGAATGCGTTTGTCTAAATTCAAAATTTTCCATTGTTTCTATCAAGAATCTCCGATAAACAAATACTTCATCACTGTCCAGAGATAACAATCGCTCCGTACAAATTATTAAATTATTCTAACTGGATTCGTCCATTACCAATTCAAATCTACGAAAATTTTCGGCGATGAATAAACACTAAGTGAAATTTGAATAAAGTCAATGCGCATAGAGATAGTATCACCGAATATTATAATCGGTTCAGGTTATGTATTGTCTTTTGAAAAAGATTCATTAATTCCTAACTAGACTTTGAATCTATTACAATTAGAATCGTCAGGAATCAATCTTGCATGTACTGTTAAGATTGATTGTTCTCCACGATCGTTGCAAAGTAATTTTTTTGGGGTTCATAACGGGTGTATGGTCAGCTGATTGTGAGCTGACATTTCGAAGACACGCTTTTTATGACATTCTCCATTGATTGAGAGCATTTGTAGTACAAAAAATATTAGTATAACAAAAACAGAGTAGTTGAAAAAAGCTACGAGGAAACTTCACCTTTAATAATTGGTGGAGGAGCCAGGAAAATATGGCATTAATTTATTGTTAATTTATTTATGGATGAATTAAAAAACTATTGAGGTGATCAACCAAATTTTATTTCATCCACAAACAGCAATAATGCATCCACATCGTGGAATGAAAGGGTTCCGGATATTCATCAATGACATGAAGAATAAAGTTTCTGAACATACTATTCGTATGATTTTTTTACATGGCTTTCTAAAAGGTTCATTGATTTTAGCCCGATGAGGGTTGATCGAGATGCTATGCAGATTGAATTGTTGAAATACCACCCTGGCTCGTGTCACCCTGCCCCCTTGTAATCTATGTCACATCCCACATAGCAAAATTATATACCAAGTATGTGCTAAACATATTCCTAAACGCATAAGAATATTGAGATTATATCCCTAGCATATACACAGAATATGGTTACTATATGCTGAGAATATGCTAGGTATATTTTTTTGGCCACAAGTAGTATATGCTACGTATATGATTGAAATATATACCCCGAATATATTCAAATATTCTCAGAATATACCTATATCACCAACATAGCATATGCTATATATATGCTCAATATACCCTATATGTGCAAACTGGATATGTCCAAGATGAATATATATTTTGGTGAGGGACTTTAGGAGATGCAACATCATTATCCTTAAAGGTTCTGGTAGTTAGTTTCTTGGCATTTTCTGAAGCATAAATGCCATCCTTGATTATCTTCAAACAAAAGACATCAAATACTTTTAAAACATTTATGAAAAACTAAGAAATTCTTATTCACATGTTATTGTTTTTTATCCTATTTCAGTGTCCTGGGAACGCTGTTGATTTGGGACCTAAAAATAAAATGGATTAGAACAATATACCGTGAAGAAAGCTTACCCTAACCTAACTTTTTTTTCGATAACTTCCCCAATCCCCACACTTCACTAGCGGTATCGAATATGCACAATCAACAATAGAGAACACTGAACACACACTGATAAAATGTCTTCTTTGAAAATAAACAATTTAACTGGTAAACTGATTGTAGATAACATTCAATTTCAACAAGAACAAAGAACAAGAAGCTTGGAAAATGGAAGCTTAGCTTGCGACTTGCTACGCACTACGCACGCATTCATGCAGTGCTGCCAGGAAGATTTTAACGAAGTACCAACAGTTGGGATTTCAACCTAGCCAGTTTGTACTAAAAGTCAAGTTGAAAATGTGTTAGAATGTAATATAGATTGTAAAAAGTAAGGTTACGGGGTTGATTTGAGTGGTTAGGTCACAAAATGTAAATGTTGAATTGTTATGTACGTATTTTTTAAAACAAATATTCTTTGAAGTATTTACGGGAATGTGTCCCAAGATCCCTAGAATATGCTACAATATTCCTAGACAGATATGATGAAAAGAACATTCGTAGCAGTAAAGTACTTATGCTGGGAATATACTAGGGATATTATTTGGGGAATATGAGTTGAAACATATCCTCAGCATGTGCTCGAGTTATGAATATGCTTTTGATTGCTATGTGGGATAAGCATTTGTGAGCTCGTACATTTCATGGGATTTCAAAATATCCCCAATTCTTCAACTAACCAAACATGCTGTCAGTGAATAAGTCCAAAAAAAAAAGATTCTAAAAGTCTCCTTGAGTTCTGTATTGAGAAGGTATTCAACAAATATTTTGTGATAATCCAATGATTATAGCTCTCAAAAACGATCTTCAGTCAATCAACGAAACTAATAGAGAGCTAGAATTCATGTGGATCCCTGCTCATGTCGGAATCTATAGATATGAACACGTTGACAGAATTGCACGTGAAAAAATGAACGAACCAACCGTCCTCGAAAGTGGGTATCACCTAATAATTTTAAAATGCATATGAAATCGTTCGTCCATGCTTTCTGGTTGTCTAAATGAAAATATTCCAGAACGACACTGAAAAACATCCCCCACCAACGAAAACACCAGGTAATGATTACTCATCTTCGTACCGGACACACGAAGTACACCCATGAACACTTACTTGGCCAAGGAAGACGAAGAGAAGATGGGTGACATATATGCCATGTACCAACGTCGGTTAAGAACTTGATACCATCTTACTATAAAATAATTGGTCTGACTTGCGATTCCTCTGAATATTTTCATATTACCTGTACATGACAATTTTCAAGAATTTCTGATATCCCAAATATCAGTAACGAAAGGCAAAAACTATAAAGGTCCCAGATTGGGAACGCTGAAGAAATTTTATTTTCCCCATTCCGTCTGAATAGATTTTGAGAATCATTTCCATTCTCGACAGTATTAGTTTACGGCCATAGCAATGTTTTCATTTTGGAGGTTCACCTGTATTGAACACTTCGATTTATTCACCAATCTTCTATTCACCGAAAACGATTACCAACATATAATCACCCAGGAACCTTGTCAAATTGCCATGCACATTTAAAAAATCTTCCATGCGCCGTATAATCAAGTGAAAAACTCGCCGAGTCGCCGTTTATTCTTTTCCTCTTTTCGTCTAGCCGCTCGTTAGGAAACATTTAGCGGCAATTTAGCAACTCGATTTACTACCAATACGAGATAATGGGTGTGACCCAAACCGACAAACGATACATTTTTACCGAATTACCATGCGAGCGCATTATATCTGCGATTATTAACATGAAAGGCGTAATAGCATTTAATTCTGGTAAATCATAAAGGAGTAATTGTTTGTTGTTCCGCAAAAAGGTTGATAACAGGGTCGGTAGTAATGGAAAATGATGGACGCGGTAATTATCATATTCATAAAATGTTGATTTATTCGCAATCAATGGGAGACATCGAATCAATTAACTTTTTCCACTCACCAACCAAATTGAAAGAATTAACTTTCCAATCCGTAAAGTCTTACTGACTTGCTTACATTTCGATTTTCTCTGTGACTTGTCAAATCTACTATTTTGCATGTGGATGCAAACAATCAGTACTTTGGTAGAATACTGTCGGTTTGAAATATTCAGAAAAATAGTTTTCGAGTATTTCGCGAACTTACTCTATGTCGGGATGGCTGAAAACAAATTAAAATTTCATGCCGACGCCAAGACATGTCGATATGTTTCATTATCTTTTCGGAGCTAATATAAAAATGGATCCCTCATTTTTCTAAGAATTTTTCTTTAAAAAAACTTCACTCTTAAATGACAAGGCAACAAGAAATGATGTAAGGAAAGTTTTTTCAATGGTAACGTCCTTAGTATGAAGATATTGAACGTTATCGAAACGTTGTTCACCTTTCCAACTCAGTACCCACATTTCCGCAAAAAAAATTGAAAAATATTGTTGTGAGGAAATGTCATGAACAACAAAAAATAAAACCTTCTTTCAGCGACAAAAACGATGGCAGTTTATAATCACCAATATTGGGGTATCATATGTGAACAGGAACATTGGAATTTTATTCGTTGTTAACGTCATTATACTAACAGTTGAGCTTCCCCCTGCTAGAAGTCACTCAGAACTTTCGAAAGGCTGTTTCAAGTTAAAAGATAACTGCGTTTTTTTTTAAGCAGTTTGCCATTACTAAGCCGCCAGTCAGTATCTCTGTTATAATTACAAAATACGAGAATATGAAGTAAAAGAATGCATTGAACGCCCAATAAATTGAACACGGAGATAATTTTTAAAGGAGGTCGTTGTTAAAACCCATTATAAGCGATCAAATAATCTATCAACTCCATAAAGCTCACCTACTTTCATAATAATACATTCCATGAATAGAAAAGCAGACGCACTCGTCAAAAAATGCCAATCACCAGACAATAGATATACAAAAGCACTTAGATGGCATGCGTTCCATTATCTTAATTAACTCTCGACCAATTACCTTCGTTTGCAAACACAATGCCATCTCCTACATACTCCGGACATTTTCGCCATAAAAACAATTCCCGCCTTCCTGAATCGAACCATTCTGCTTCGCGCATACATAAACACAGTGAATCATACGCTTGTTTCATTGCCTGCTCCATAGTAAATTAGGCAATAATAATAATGTAATGATTTAACAGGTGTGAATGGGTGTTGCTTATTACGGCGAACTCACGATGCCATTTATGACTTCAATCGTTAGGGATTAACCAATCAACAAGTGATTGTTGAAATTATTGTAATCCGCTTCTCAATGTGAGAAAGACATTTCCTAGTGTCTGATTATTTTGATTTGGGATCACAATCTTCATGCCATAAATACTTTCTTTTTTTAATTGGGCAAGTCTTATCATAGGATGACCACATTGCTATTTCTCCTCCGAAGGTTTTTAACCTTTTTCTTTGAAGATAAAAAAGCGCGCTTGAATATATTCGGAAACATTAGTATTTGGGACTTGAAATTGAGGAAACCATTCGTGAATTCTCAACTTCATAAAATAAGGAAAAAAATACGAACCTTAACTAGTGGGTTTTATAAAAGAACGTCAACCCTCAGAAGTCGAAACTTGTGCGAGCAGAGGATAAACTATGCTATATTTTTTGACGTGTGAATCCTAACACAGTGGTTCCGAGGCAAGAATTCGAACCCCGGCCTCCCGCATGACAGGCGGGCGTGCACTACCGAGAACGAACTGATATGAAACGATCTGGAATATAAAAAATTTCTGAGGTAGCTCAAACTACGAATTGAAGAATGAAAAAAGTGGAGGACTTTCGGACATTGTTGACGGCGGGATAACAATATTCTTCCCAAAGAGCATAATGCACATACTCGCACACATGAGATACGGAAGGGTAGAAAAATCCAGTGTAGCCTAACATACTCTGGACATTGACCATAAGATTGGGAGAGCAATCTTAAACTGAACAAGCATGTGCTCTGGTTTGTTGGATGATGGCCCTCAGCAAGGACGCAGATGTCATGTTTCGAGGTAGGTCATGATCCCATAATGAGGTATCTCTTTTATAAACGATAATGTTGAAACCTTTGGTGTAGAAGTTAAAACTTTTTGTAGAGATCAATTACCCTAACACCAAACAGGTATTATTCGCACTCGACGCGTGTTCAGTTAACAAGGTAAGCATGTTCAGGAAAATTGATACAAAATCTAAAGACCAGGGTTAGCTGCCCCTCTGTTACCATTTATGTTATTTCAAATTTTACTATTTCTAGACACTCGCGTGCATCAATTAGCCACGTGTCATTCAGTCAGCTTTCATTAAGAATTGAAATTTTGATTCGAGTATTTAGTTAAAAAGATTCCTCTCATAAAAAAGGTTTCGATCTTTCTAATCAATATCTCAACCAAATATTCCATCAATTCATTTCTTTCCCCACTTACATATCTCTTTCATAATTCATAAAGTTACAACTATTAAGGCTCGTTGCCATCAGAATATGACTAATAATTTGTTGAAAAAATTCTGAAGCCCAACCTGAGAGCGTTTTTACAACTGCGTTGCCATCCATAAATTGTGATGATGGCCTTAAACGACAGTCAATGCATTTCTCTCGGCACTATGGTAGAAAGTATAGTTCTAGAGTAATGGTTCGAAAATCGTTTCCAATTGGTCGCTGCGATACGTAGGTCTCAAATCAATTTATTTATTCAAATATAATCGCATAAACTTCGACAGCGGCATAAACATAATGGCGGATGACTCATCTCTTGTCACTCATTATGAGTCCACCATCCTTGAATTGTTGTGCTAGACTGCTGGTGAAAGAAATTCGAAAGTGATTGGGAGGAGAATGTAATTTCAACTTGAGTTTAGACATGTAGCTATTATTCCGAGACGATTGGTGTTGTATAATAACTACTAGCTTGAGTTTGTTGAGTCGCCTGTAGTTTGATTTCAAGGTGTATTCTCCCAACATTCGTATCAGTGATTCCAGATTCCTTTTACTAAATATTCTATACACTGAAGTATAGGAGTATATTTTCAAAAAAAAAAATATATTGATTATTCAATTAAATAATATGCATAATCTCGAGGAGTTTTGTTGGACTTAAAGTGTAATGCTTTCAAATTTGAAACTATTGATTTCAGAAGTTCCATCTGCTTTCGTAAGAAGAAAACATCATAGATATAAAAGGAAGATCTGAAGAGTCCAGAAATCGAAAATTGACCACATACAGATACACCAGATTATACAACCACATTCTGATATGTTTGGAAATTATTAACTGAGAATCCATCTATATCTTGACCCAATACTAGGTTTTTCGAATTGAATATATGATCGTTTTATCTTTCACTTCCTCAAGATGAACATGTGAAATCAAGCACTCGTTCCCTTAGAATTGGGGCACTATGGAATCATAGAAAATTTATTACAACACTATAATTTCAGAAGATAAACTGAACTTGTAGCAATGCATCTTTTTTCTTCATTACTTGGCACAAAAGTAACGAAAAATCTCAACTATAACTGCGGTGTAAATTTTTCGAACAGAATGGCACTCTTCAAAACTTTGAGATGAATTGCAATTCTTCGATAGATTTTATGCAATGGGCTTTCTTTTATCTTGCATATGCATGAGATTCGATCCTGCCAATTTTGATTATTCTATCCTCTCTTCATTTTTACATGAAATGATTTTCATTTCCTTACAAGTCATTGTGAATTGATATAATAAGATCAAATCCATCCAAGAGAAATTTTAAGCTTTTCTCACAAACCTGAATATCTTCAACTATCCCGATTGTAACTTTTCAACTCGAGCAAGAACTTCTCAGGTCAATTTTTCGAAACGAGTTGTACGATAATACCCGAGACTAAAATTCGCATTGCCCGGGAACAAATCTCATATTTCCTCTCGATATCAGGTACGTAGGTAGTACCTGCAGAGAGACTGCACATCTCGCTAAAAGCAAGCAACTCGATCAAGGCAGTTCGTTTACCTCTTGTCCGCGCATCCACCCACAACCCGATGGGCACTAGCGAACAGTGGCGTGCGTTGGGAGTTTTCACCTAGTGGTACATAAAAACTCCTTTGTTGGATATTGAAGTATCATCGAAGGATGGAATGATCTTTCCAAACACGCCAACGTATATAGTTTGACGAGTCTTGAAGAATTAACATTATTGAAGCTTGTGTAACCGTAGAAGAAATATAGATATTATATTTTATTGGAAACTTCAACTGACGGAAGTATTTTATATAAACCCAAATCCCAACTGAGGAAAAAACTGAAGTTACGTTTCCCCAATCACGTATGTTCAAGCATTCGATGAGAGAATCTTATCTATTGTTCAAGAGAGTAAGCCAAATGGGAGATAACTTCTTTTTTCGAATCGAATCGAGAGCTTTTAACGAAAATCGAAAGCATCCAAACATTCAAATTATCTCCTACCAAACAAAATATTTTCCGATTGACGTTTCTCCATCAAATGAAAAAGGCAACACAAAGATTCCGTAGGTTTAGTTATGAGACCGCCGTTATATCTTTTGTTGGTGAGCTATCTACCAAATTATCTGTATTTCTCCATTTGGGATGATTTCAGAAAGGAAATATTTATTCCTTTTAATATTCCTCCGACAAAGCAATATATAATTTAATATATAATATTTTTTTCATGGCAGCAAACTGAAACTTCTCTATTAGGAAATATTATCTAAGTTAGTTGGTCTAACCAACTCAATTATATCACATGCAAAAATTACCTGGAGTCATTCTTGTCACCTTCAACTCGATGAATGGGCTGATGTTCAACCATCAAAACATACATTTGGTCTTCAATGGGTTGAAATTCGGTTTTCAATCCTCGGTTGGATTCAGATGTGACGTTTTTGATTTTTTATTTAATACTCCCTTGTAAGTAACTATCACCCAGAAGGCAAAGGAACGACCAACGTCCATGATTGCAACAGCACTCTAGGGCGACCTACTCACTTCTTGGTAGTACGTTTGCCATTGCAAGCACACGGGGATTAAAGAAAAACCTACAGTACTACCGTGCCATTTGGTGTATACTATACACAGACCTCACCTACTACGATTGTTGTCTATTTCTATTTTTCTGAGACAATCAACATTACGTTGTTTTTATCGACGACCTTAGATACAGCTAAAAAAAATCTGGCTCGGACCCGAATTCCCATATATGATCGGTCGAAAAGTCCTTCACCATGCTAGGACTCTTGGTACTTCGTTAATCTTTTGCTGGCAAGAATTCTTACTGTTTCCTGTATTCCCATATTCGATTTTTTTCCATGTGAGAACATGCTAAGATAAAAAAGTCAGTGTGGAAAAATAAATAAATACGACACCAGGTCTTCCGTAGATATAATTATCTAAAATTCAGCATTGCTGACAACTAGGTGTGTCAAGTTATAGGTAAACTTTCGAATTATTTGATACCCCTCTTGAGAAAAGAAGAAACGAAATCATTTTCGGTTATAATTGCACGAGTGCATAAAAATTACCGATAATTTTGCAAGAAAGCGTGATATCTTAAAATTGCAAGAGTTTATTATCATATTTTGGCAAAATATGGAAATAACCGAATGCAATTTGTATGAGATATCAGATATTTTGAATGCAAAATTATCTGGTCATTTTTATGCACGAATGTAATTCATTGGAATATTTCACGAATAAAGAAATTCTCAAGGAAATGTTATTTTTTGTTCATTTATACTTTCCTCTATAGATTGTATGGAGTACTCACCTAAACGCGAAATGTTTTTCTATTTTTGAAGTCTATCTGACATTTATTTGTGTTGTTTACTGACGTCTAGCGATACGGTTTCAAATGTGTTGTTATGGTGACTTGATACAATGCAATCACCGCTGTAAGTTTTCGATAATTGCATTGCTCTTATGGGACATTTTATATATGAGGGAAATATTCTCTTAGAGGTTTTTTGACAGATCCGTAGCCATTGTTATATTCTTCTGAGAAATTTATCGTGAGAAGTGGTTAAATGTCAGTGTGACAATTCAATGGGCAGAATGACTTACCATATTGTTTAAATAATATTTTGTAAATATTATACTCAGAAGTTTTCGATACTATCAAATGATTCTGTGTTGGTTGCTGTGTTTATTTTATGGGGTGAAACATTCAGCTTGAGTTCACTATGGTCGAAATAATGCATGCTAAAGTCGAAATTCATTTGCGTGCGTTATTGGCATAATGCTTGTGACGCCCTAGTACGTAATGTCAGTCATAACGATCCTACTATCATTATAATGGAGTGAACAAAACTGAAACTTATTTTTAGCGAATAGTGGACTTTGAGTCAATCGAAGTAACATCGACCTCCTAATTATTATTTCAGACGAGATGCCCAATACTCGACAGTTTACAAAACTTTTCTAAACGTGTTTCACTATCCAATAGCCTCTTCAGGCACGTTATAGTACTACCTGAACTGTGAAATGAAAATCACAAAATGTGTTTTTCGAACATAAGTTTCATGTCGGATTTTGCAATCTGGATCGGAATTCTCGTCACCATATCAAAATCCTCTGACCCGTCACTGCCAGCGACCCATCGGCGACATCCGATGAACCATATGGTCGATTACGGTCTTCTTTTTCTACACGGCGCGGGCGCGTTCTTCAATCTCGGGAGATTTCACGCAATATTCGTTTTCGTCGGGTTTTCGGCCGTGCTTAGACCATCGATGGAGAGTCGGTGGCGAGAAGGAACGAAATGAAAAGTAGGCCTTGGGAAAATTAATTAACGCGAGCAACAGGTGCGCCAGATCGGAGGAGATTACCGATCTTGGTAAGGCGGTTTCGGAGTCTGTCCGGTCAACAGGTTGTTGCCGGGAATGAGACGGGTTGAATCTCGTGGGTCGCGAAATTTTTCAGAAACACGAGGATTTCGGTTGGATACACACACTCCATGGACTTCATGAGAGCTCAGTCTTGGAAAGCTAAGTTTCTCAAATACAGAGACACCACAAAGTCGGCACCCTATAGAAGTTTACTTTTCAAATATAATTGAGATTTGAATCTGAAACCAGTTTTTACTTGGAAAATGAGTGGAGATTAAACCCACTTTAGTTTTCAAGTGCTTTGCTGGACCTGCCAAGATTGTCATTTCCATAAATTCAAAAAAAAATTGCGGTATTTTCAACCAAATACCCCTCCACAAATTTCAATTCTCTATTCTCACTTCGATTTTTTTTTCAATTCTTCTGGGGCATCATCTTGTCTAGAAAATCATTGCATTGATCAATAGCCAAAAAAATAACGTCTCTCATTAAATTAGCCTTTCTCTGTGCAAATTTTTGGACTATTAGAACAAATAACAACATGTAACAACAAAATAAAGGATAATCATAATTTTCTCTTCTTTTTGTCTTACGAACTACCATTATTTTTATTCTCTAGAGGGAGGGGAAATACCAATTTGCTACTGTGGAACAAGAGTAGTTTTTCTACTCCCACCCGTAAATATGCTGATTTCTTTCTAGTTCACTAAACGGATAAGAAGGTGGTTCCAGTCAACTGAATAAATATGATTTCATATCCACACAAGGAAGGATGTGAATTCCACCAATCACAGAAAACAAAATACTTGGTTACCAGGGACAACCTCGTAGGAACGTCACAATTCTGATCGGTCTACCTACAAACACGAAATACAAGTTGTTTCATTTGAGTATGAATAAATATAATATACTTATATTTGAAATATTCTCTGTTCCATTGAGTCAAGTTTGAAATGTCGCAATTGATGTTTTTTATGTGGAATTGAAGGACTTACAGCTTATCTAATTCATCTTTGCACAAACTCAGATAATTCTCTAGTTGCAGACTGGTCGTGTAAACCATGACGAAATAAATAACATCTTCTAGGAATAAATTTCAATACAGTGAACACATATAATAGGTGGTTTTTCAACTTGGTATACTTCACATAGATTGCTAGGCATATGCGTTCTCAGTTCTATGCCAAGATGGATTGAACAAGCTGTACATCTCATTTTCACATCTACCAATGATCAACTGAATTTTTGCAGTCCATTTGGGCTAGTGGTTAACCTGCTAGCCTTCTGACAATATCTACTTTATTTTGGTGGATTCGAGTCTCACCGAAAACCGATTATTTTTGCCTTTTTTCGATTTGCCACTACTAATTTAATTTGTATCTTTCAATATTGAATTGAATAAAGTTGCTTTGAGTTTTTCATAAATATCGAGAGAATACTCTATACCTGAAATTTATTATCAATATGAAACTCAAAAGAGAGTTCTGAAATATTTATCTGGTCGAGGAAAAAATCAACTGTACAACTCGAATGGAAGCCTAGGGCATCGTGCCCAAACTTCTTCCTGTTGGGAGATGGCCACTATATCCACTCTTGTTGTACTGTAGTTATTGGTACAACAACCAACTTATGGGTAGGGGGTAGAAAAAAATATGTTATAGCTCTAATCCTGAGCTATATTTTTGTACATGGTGCCGAAGTCGAATCTTGTCGATTTTATTTTCAGAAAGTAGGGGAAATTCAAGAAAATCTGTTTTTCATAACTCTTAAAATGTTTGTGAGGTCTATCCAAATAGTAGAGTTGTGGATCTTTGATATCTATAGAGTATCATAGCAGAAGCAACCCTCTCAAAAATATTAAAAAAATATTTAAGGAAATGGTTTATTCGATACCTTGAAACCTGAATATATTTCCTTTCCTTGCAATGATATGGTACTGTAACAATCTCTGTTGTACGAGATGTTAGAGAGTTCCAGCACTTGATTTGTCAAGACTCTAAATAGTTGGTGATCCGCAGTAGATGGCGCTTAAAAGAATTATTGGTTACTATAGAGAAATTTCATAATGATATCTCGTTCAAATAGTATATATTGACTTGTACGGCAAATCTTCCCAATTTATCTATGCTGAAAATATTTTCAATCATACGAAACTTAGAAAATTCAACTTACTGCACCTAGTTATAAGAGAGTCTCGTAACTCTTATTGAATTCACCGTGTTCAAAACACTATCACTACAGTGTCATAGTACTCCAAACATAGAGTAGTTTGATCTCTGTTTTTCGACGAAACAAAAGACCTCCTTTTCTCTACACTCTCCAAGATCTCAATTCAGGATAACCAATCTATTATTTCATCTTGAACGGATACCAGAAACGTGTTATATCGCCAACAAAATCTTGGGTAGAACTAATTTCGCCTCCGTATATTATGCATGGTCATGCTTTCCCGTAGAAATGTGCCTTATCAGAATCAGGTATTCATTGGCAATTCGAAACTCATCTTCTGGATGGCGAGGTAAATAAATTATTCGCAAGTTCTTTTCAAATACCAAAAGGGCCGATTGGAGAGACTGATATGACTCATTGAAGACCCAGCAGTAATTTCAATAGGATGAACATCATTATAAGTATGATAATTTTTGTCTGAATAAATATTTGTTGGTATGATTGATAGGAATACAGAACAGGTTTCTTGGGATTAGGCAAATATATTTTTGATGATATTCATAATGATATTTCAACTTGTATTTCTAACGATAATCAAATATTTAGAATTCCAACAAATTGAATCGAAAATAACAGATGATTAGTATTATTATTCGTAACGTGAAAAAGTTCTTTTGCCAAGGCAACGTTTCGAAATTCACTAAATTCAACTTTTGGGCTCTGGCACAGTGGATTTCACTCTGAGTACTACTTACTAGATTATTGTGCACCAAATCTACCAAATCATTGTTCACCCATACATGAACTTTCCATAAATAAACCTCTCTTACGAAAACACGAAGGCATATAATTGAAAATAAGGTACGGTATGAAACAAATGAGTGTCTTCAATTAATTCATATCAATTTCAGTGGCTGTTTGAAATAGCGTAATTTTTTTTTAATATTGAGCATTTAAACAAATATTTTTCCTAGAAATATTTTTTTGAGATACGGTTAACCATATTCTCGCATTTATTCAACTATGAATGCGCTTGGTGATATTCATCTTTTCATGCATCTCTGATGTGTTCCGTCATCCATGTTTCATTCAAATGCCGACCAGTTCGTCCCACATCATAGAGAGACAGAGAGAGATACTTTATTGTGCAAGAAAAATACTTTCTTATTTGACAAAGCGTTTTGAAAAATCTGGTTTGTATAGCACTTAAAAGCATGCAAAGAAAAGAAAATTCGAAGCACAAATACCCAGAAACACAATTTGAACAACAGAGATTTTTTACGCTGATATTTTCAATAAATTTGAAATATTGTAGCACAATAAACTCATTTCACGAAGAATCTGGGATCTGGAAGTGTTCTTCTTCGAATTTGATATTTTTGAAAAATAGATTGAATTTTGCACATGAATGAATTTTTGGTTGAATGGAAGAGCAAGACCTGACCGTTTCTTGCCATTTGATAGGGTATATCAATATTTGATTCTCATAATGTGTTTTTTCTATATGGTGTATTCTCTGTAGTGTAGAAAACCTATTCGATTCATGTTTTAGTTATTTTTGTTTATGAAATAAACGGAGATTCTTTAGGCAAGGAAGTTGTATTTTTGGATATACTTTTTTACTCTTTGCACAAGAATTAATTAACTACCTGTTGATGAAATATTTGGAATAATTTTTGTTCTTTTCAATTGATTTTTCTGAGAAAATATCAAAAAAAATTTTTTTTAATTATATAATAAAAATAACAATGAAAATAATAATATTAATGAGGCCTTGGCCTATATCCATCGCCCGAACGCGGCTTTACGAATGCTTTATTATTTTACTGGTATGAAATAGACAGGACACCGGTACGGCCTTATGATCCAGAGGATTTTGGGTGCATTTTGGAGGATGAAAAGTGCTGATTTTTTCCCCACCCTCAGGCAGTTACAAGCCAATAAGCCTTATAGTCCTCTTCGGCCAATGAAGTAAGACGATATTTGTTATTGTCAAGGCCATACCGGCAGAAATTCTGGCCGCCTGCATGCAGAAAGCCGTTATTCTTGGTCGAGGCGTCTACTCAGGATTTACGATTCTTGGAGCCAGTGATCATTCACCCCGCGGTGATTTTTCAATTTTATGTTAACTGCCGTATCATCTGCGAAACCAATTATTTGGCCTGTTGAGAGAAATATACTAAAATTGTTGTTCTAAAATTGTTCGTTTCCGTTAACCAGCTGACGAACGTCAACCCTCAGAAGTCGAAACTTGTGCGAGCAATGGATCAACGAGGCCTTACCTTTTAACGTGCGATTACCCAGCACGGTGGCCCGGCGAGGATTCGAACCCCGGCCTTCCGCTTGATAGGCAGATATGCTAACCACTACACTACCGAGACCACATAGATGTTAAATAATAATGGTCCGAGAACCGTTCCCTGAGGGAAACCAAAAATTGCCTTTTTTGGTGAACTCAATATATCATGATGATGATAACGTCATTTAAATTTGATGGATTGGATAAATATTGTTACAATATACTTCAATTTCATGAACTCTCACGATTTCAGACACATTCTTGTAGTTTTATTTCGTTTCCTTCCATATTTCTCCGATATCTCATGAAATTTCAATGGACTAAAGTATCCTGGAATCATGTTCCCATGAAAAACAAGCATTGTACAGAATATATCCACCATCTGGGCATTTTCACATCTTCAGAGTTTTACGTAATCAGGTTCGAGTAAATATCGAAGAAATCGAAAGCAGACGCAACTTGCAAAATGATAAACATTGACTTATAAAAAACGGAAATGACAAAACAATCAGATTTTCCTTTCGTTTGGCCATGAACCCTAAGTATAAATGATAAGTCTTCGAATCGAATTGCAAATATGCAAATACTGATAGTCTGAATAAACATATATACTTCCTGTCTATATTATTGGGGAACTAGTCACCGATGAAAAAATGATTTAAATGGGGAATAATAGTAAAAGATAACGTTGAGAATAAGGAATACGTAGCGATTCGATTGAATATTCTCAGGTATCAGATTGAATCATATCACAAAATAATACACATTGGATACCTATACCGGGTGAACCGGAACGAATACACTCCCCTTAATTTTCAAATTCAGTAGTTCGATTTTATTTCATGAGTGTACAATTCAGCAAGTATAAAACTATATATGACACTTCCGGTGTGACCAGTAGCACATCTTTTTTCCATACATCAAATGGAAAGTTTATATTTTTTTATTTACGACTAATATATAATGTATTATACTTATGGTTTCTGCAGTATAATTTCATATAATATTCTCTGGGGGAATAATGGCGGGGAATTGATAGTCTCTGCCTTAATTCCCTCTTCTAGTATTATTACAAAATTTCTCGAATTGAGTATTAGCATGGAAACGGTATAAACTAACTACAAAGTGTCAGTGTCAATAGTACTTCCGTTTCAAAATATGCTGATACAATTTAGATTTTATGAGAAATTACTTTTTGTATTCTCTTCGTAACGAAACATTTTTCATGAAAGATGACATGACATACTGAACAATACCATGTAAGTAACAATAATTCGAGACCAAACTTCTCGAACAGAGGTTTTACTCAGGACTAAATATTTTTGTATTTCAATTTTTGTCATTATTCAACATTAATGAAATTTAATAATTCGTTAGAAAATCCAATACATGTTGAAATACAAAACATGAATATTATGTACTGGAGTTTCTAAACAACGTTAATAATTTCAATGTTAGCAATATGAAGAAATGAGTGTCTTGATGTAGAAAAGGGAAGAAAAATTGAATTGTAAAAATTGTTAGTCCACATGAAAAATAATGTTAACAGAGTTTAGCCTTCAATTATTGTTTTCATAGCATACTTTCATGAAAATGTTTCGTTAGGTACGAGTGTACTTCAGAAGATTTTTTAAATGAAATCCCAATCATATAAGTAGATTGAGAATTGGAACTATGAGTGTGATATATCATTGGGGAGGTAATTCTATACCTAATTTTCATAAATGGTATACTATTCATTTGAAACGTGAAAATAGGATGAGCTTCCGGTCAAACAGGAAGTGTCGTATATGGTTTGATACTTGCTAAATTGTACATTCATTACATCAACTACCGAATTTGAAAAATCTATACAAAAAAACAACCAGGAGACAGGGGAGTAAATCGATTCTGGGTCACCCGGTATGTGATCCAAAATAATTGCTGTGATCCTTCTACCAAATCAATCTGTTACTTCTTTATAAAGGTATAGAAAACATAAATGGAAATTAAGAGTTCAATGAGAAATATACCGAACTGAAAAATTCGAACAATTGATGCAAATCGAAATTAACCATTATTTGATAATCGCATTTCCTATGAATACTGCATTGACTATGAACTCTTAAAATGATTCAAAATGAAAATATAAATGGAATTCCAACGTCAGAAACAGTACCCCATATACTAACTGATATTTACTGCCACAGGAAAAAAGAGTAAACATTTTCGTATGAGAAGCAAAGCCCAGCGTATTTCCATAGATTTTGAAAGTCACCAAAAAAGAATGTACCAAGATTCAAGTCAGTCACCAGAAAGGGTATAGAAAATTTTACCTCGAATGTTACACTAAACCAGCTATATTTAACAATCGAATTGAAAAATAAATTCATTTTCGAATTCGAAATTTCCAAATATTTATTAATTCAACATCGTTGAAACCAAGAGAGGAGAGTTAATCAAAGTGGATATTTCTCGCCATTAGCCCAAACTATCTGTTTCTTACAGATCACCTTGAAGCCGGTTACTCATCGAATCAGAATCATTTTAAAATAAATACAGAACGTGCTCTTTTGAACCTGACCTAATCTTGACACATATCGTCGGACAAAGAAAATACAGCGCTATCCTCAGAACAAATAACCCGAAGATTGCAGAACCTTATGATACATAACATAGCAAACACCATGAGTACATAGAATTATCGAAGAGATGGTTTTATCTGGGTCTTAGACCCGGGTTCTTCTTCGAAATACATTCGAATGTCAATCAGACGACAGTAGAGACAGGGACGTACTTTCGAAAGCATTCGGTACAGTTTTTTCTGTGGATATTATGGCGTGGCAATATCACTTCGAAGTCATGATCCAAAAAAACTCTCCCAATGTCTACCAAAATATATTAGATAAATTATTAGAATGTTACAAAACCGCTTCATAAATTGTGACTGGAATAAGAAAGAACTTTTCTCTTGTGCATTTAAATTTTTAAACAGTGAAGGCATATAGTGATAAAACTTTTCAATAAAATATCTTTGCTAAAATGGCGCTGCTGTGGATTCAATTTATTCGATTATTTATTGAAGAACCCAAAGAGATATCCGATCATAATTCAAAATTCATCTGTTTTTCTTTGATTGGTTCTGTTGAATATAATTGAGAATTGTGAGCTTACCAGGATGGCCATCAATTATTGAAGTCGCCAGAGTTGCACTGGCTCAATGTAACATCAAATCGCAATCCACGGAATTTGTCATGCCATGGCTAGGAATAGGCTCTAACATTTCGATTTGGAAGAAGTTTCAATTGAGAAATGAAGCTTTACAATAAACCAGTAAAATAATAATTGTAAAACTCATCAGACGAGTAGCTTGATTTTGACGTTTGCTGTAGTCAAATTGTCTGTGAATATTCAAATATTCGATAATATCCTCAATATTGTAGCACTGAAGGAATCGGCATTGGGAATTTAAAAAAAATCAACGATTGAAATCGTACATTCCTACATTTTCAATAATATTCAAGTTATATCAATGAACTCTAAATCATTTCAAGTATTTGTTGCTATTTCAGCTTTTTTCGTGACGTATTCGATATTTTCTCAATAACATGGTTTGATTTGAAAAATATTTTGTGATAATATTCAAAAAAATTTCATGCGAAAAATTGTCTGGATTCATTCATTCATTAGATCAAGTGAAACACCTATGCAAAAAACCGCCTTCAAATACCTTACACCCCGTTTCAAAGGTGCAATTTTGTCGCTGCAACTTCTCGACAAGTCGCTGCGAGATGTCATGTAGCTGTTAGTTTGCATTGCCAATATTAAAAAATAGAATACAATAAGAATATAATGTTACCAAGATGAACGTCTACATTATCACAACTGATATATAATTTCAATCATTTCTAATAATTGATATTGTGATTAAATCACCTTATTACTCAACTTGATTCCTCAAGTCTCGGAAAATAATTGAAATGTTCGAAATCAACATTCCTCACAATGATGACACCACATATTTGTGGTTTGCGGCAACATAAATAGAAATAACTAAGTCGCTGCAACTAATCGCACCAAAGAAGATTCATGCAACTCGAAAAACTTGCATGTACACATGCAATTTTCCGGAGTTGCAGCGACAAACTTGCATCGTCGAAACAGCCTATTACGCAATCAGAGCTCTGGAAAAACATGAAGACATGGATGTATCTTTAGCGGTTTATTTTGAAAATTTCTATTCAGTTATTGTATTCGGCAAGTATTATGTGACTGAAAGCTACATTTTCATACAAATCTTATGCATACCTATACATAATAATTGATTGAAATGATAAAAATCCGTTTCATTTTTCGGAATAACTAAGCGAATATGCCACCAACTGATGATTGCGCTGTTTACCAGCCTATTTCGGCATTCAAAAGTATGATATCGTAAACTATGAATCGTAGTATATTTTGGAAGTGATAGATGAGCATGTTCCTCTTGAAACATTTATTCCTAAATCCCACAAAAAAACAGCCTTTGATCACAGATAATATAAAACTACTACAAAGGCTTAGAGGTAATGCATTGAGAAGGTACAAGAAATCCAGATCGATAGCCCACTGGAACTATTATAAGCAGCTGAGGAATTTCATATCATCATCTTTGAAAAAAGAAAAAATCTTACTTTGATTACGAAATGAATAACTGTACTATTTAAGAAAAATGGAAACCTATAAAAAAATTTAATGTAACAAAAAAAACTAACGAGATTCCAGAGTCATTGAAAAGGGAAGAAGACTATAATGATTTCCTCATAAATGCCTGTGAGAACAATGAATTGCCCGATGATGAATTTCTCTTTCAGTACAGTAACAATGTTCATGAAAATGTGGTCAATGAATTTTCATTCGAACTCATTATGAGTGATGAGGTGATAAAGAACATGAATTGTATCAAAACCAAAGCTTTTGGCCCAGATGGATTGAATATTCAAGTTATCAATCTTTGTTGTCCTGTTATTGTTTGTTATCTCACTCATATTTTCAATGAGTGTTTGAAAAATAATTTCCTTCCGAACTCCTGGAAAAAATCGTATATTTTACCGATTCCTAAAATATCTAATGCTACTACTGAATTCTCACACCTCAGTAGTATTAGTATATTACCAACCCTCTCGAAGCTTTTAGAAAAAGTTTTGTATTCCCAGATTAGATCGTACTCAGATGAAAGGAATTTGTTGCCCTCGTATCAATCTGGATTCAGAAGTGGTTTCAGCTGTACAACTGCTCTTAGCTGTTATGAGGAAATCATTATAGTCTTCTGTACATTACTGTAACTGATGATATACTCAGGTCACTTGATAATAATGTGCTGATCTTAATTGATTTCTCGCGAGCTTTAGATATGTTGGACCACTCAATATTGCTCTCTATTTTGCACTTCATAGGTTTTAGTAGGGAGGCAATCCAACTCCTCAAATTATATCTCACAGATCGGAAGCAGCAAGTTAAAATAGAGTCTGATCATAAGAGAGGGAGTTCCACAGGAAAGTATTCTAGGGCCGCTGTTGTATACTATCTACACGTTCAATCTTTACCGGCAATTCAGGTACTGTAAATATCACTTATATGCGGACGATACACAAGTATATGTTTCATTTAAAGTAAGTGACCTTCAGCAAGCGAGCCTGATGATTAACCATGACTTTAGTGTTCTCTTATCATTCTCTCAGAGACATCAACTCAAAATTAACGGCACTAAATCTTGTGCAATTATTTTTGGAAACGAGAGCTAGAAAAGTGAATTTTAATTTTACAGTTGATACTTGTGATTCTGAAACGAAAATATTTTGTATGAAAATGCTAGATGCTCCTGATGGTTCTCGAACGGCAAAAGCAACAAGTCGAACAAACCTATGATATGCAACAGTTCTCAAATTCAGTAAGTTTTAGATTATAGCGGGTCGTACAAGAACATTGGCCCTACAGTACAACGAGAACTTCTGTGCATGATTTCAGTCCAAGTAGTTTTTTTCATTCCAGAATGAACAAACGGATATAAAATTCAGAATATATTATAACGCTTCACATGAATCTCATCAATCGGTCGACAAAGCCAATATTAACTCATCCTCTGCCAATCCAACATGACGAAGGCCTGTTTTTCGTTCTTCGTCATTCTCATCCTGTGGCCCCGCAGAACCGCAATTACTGTCCGATCCCCATAAATACGCGAGTGTTATTAAACACGTTAAATATGAAATAACGTTCCGTAGGTGGCTGGGTGAATGAGAGACGAGAATAAAGCGATTATCGCGCCGTAAATTCGAGCTTTGGCCGGAAAACGGACGGCAGCGCGATTACGACGGAGAGGTCTTGCGTGCCGAATCGGCTATTTACTGCGAACCGGCGAGCAAGGATAAGGTGGACGGGAAAGGGGCGACAGAAACGTTAGATGACTTTATTTATTGGTGATCAAAAATCTCTGCTTGTTCGTTATTTCGATGACGATCCCAAGTTGACGAACAAGTGTAGGAAGTGGTAATCTTTCGCCTGTGCTAGGTATCAGATTCTTCTTACCAGTTTGAGAATATATTGTACTTGATCTCCTCATTTGGGAAAATATAATGACAATATTGTTTTTTATTCACAACTTCCCCTTTTTTATCAAATAATCTACGATTGCGTCCAGAAGGCAGATACTTGTGCGGGCACGGGACGGCCAGTGTTCTTGAGTGTCGTTCCCTACCTCGTCAGATTGATCATCTGACGAATTAAAAATATTGTCATAGTAATTTTGTATTCATCTACCAAAAAATGTTGAAAAAAGATAGTCGAGGAGTTAATTAAGTACTTTTTTGATGAAAACATCAGCATATTTCAACCAATTATCACCAATAGTACGATGCCAAATTATTTGCAAACGGTCCTGGCAAAATAAGGCCCATTTCCTCAAAAAGAAAGGGGTTCGATAAAGACGAATGCCATCTAAACCTTGATTTTCATTGAATGATAGGAAACTTTGAATTCAAATTTTAAATATCACTAGATAGTTATTCGCCGTGCCGTGTCTAGTAACTTGTTCAGCACATGGAGTGCATTCGTCATGCCCCATCAGGGACGCACGAGACTCCTGTGGGACATACTAAACCCCGTTTTTCAGATCTCAGGAACGGAGACTCGAAGGGGCACCGGACTTCTCTCTCTCTTTTTTTCACAAATACAAATCAACGAAGCTCACCAGTTTATTTGTTACATTGCTGTGCACGAAACTAATTGGGAGAAGTAATGAATAAATAAAACAATTGATGTAAACCTGAAAAAATCAGTTTGCTCAGAATAAGATATTCGGTTCACTGTATTTTCATATTTATATCATTTTGTTTTGTTGTGCATACTTCTATAACATGAGTTTCAGAAAAAATATGCTAGCGGCACTCCAAGAATGATGGAAATAAGTCTGATCTAAAATAACAAAGAGACAAAAAATAATAATAACATTTATTATATCACCATCTCGCATATTTTTTATCTTGTCTACTCTCTTCCAGAAATACCTACACGCCGTACAACACTTGAACTGAATTGAAAAAACAGGTTGAGTTCCTTCAATTTTGACCTCTGACAGGGCCACAAATGAATACAATGCCAATTTTTTCCAAGGCTCCTTTCGCAACCTTTGATTTGAAGAAATGAAACTGTTTTTTTTTTCAATCCTGTGCAAGTGAATTTCGGGGTGTAATTATTTTCGAAAAAGATAAAAAATGTGCTAGACGATGCGAATGGAATATTTATCATTATTGTTTGTATCTTTGTGATTTCTGCTGCAAGCAGTTCTTTTTCAAACTCAACAAACTAATGGACAACGCTCCACCAACACTCTTCGGTCATCGTAAATGAGCAAGTTTTTTGTCGGTTGTTGGCCGATGCCATCGCTTGGAGATTGGGGCTAAAAACGAAGCTCCGATGGTGTAAGATAGGAAGTAAACTATAGCACTCTCCCAATCGCCGCAAAGTAGTAGTACCACTGGCTGCAAGTGCATTACTAAGTGTCACGGCAACTGTGTCTCAAACTTCACGAATTTTTCCTCCAATTTTTCTACTTTGAATATTATTATAAGAAATATGTGAGAATAGTCGAGAAAATTCAGATGAATATGTGATTTTCATTAACTAATGTGTAAGCAGTATTCGTAACAAAACATAATGATGAAGATGTAAATGTAACAGATCAATTGGTGAGATTCGTTGATCTGCATTCGTAGAAGAGAGAAAGACAGGAAGAGAAAGTGCCCGCTCCCGTTCGTGAGCATTTCGGGCAACCATACCTTGTCGCAATATGGTCGCTACGATTCTCCGTTCCTGGGATCTGGTTATGAGGTTTTCATGCCCCACAGGGCGGTCCCGATGGAGCATAGCGAAAGATCCACATGCTGAACGGACTTTTAGACACGGCACGGCAAATGGAACAGAATCGGGTGATTTAGAGCAAATTTAAATCATTTTTGACATGAGGACTCCCCTGGGCCTCAACGGGGCTTTTGGGGCCACGAAGACCCTCGAAAACATTCAACTCTCAGTAAATGATCGATTCTCACCATTTCAAAATGAGCCGCACCAATAGAGTTTTACTTGTTTTCAAGTTGTGGGGTGAAATATCTGTTAATAGGTGAGGAGTATTTGCACGGGGGATTCGGTGGCAATTGCCCCATAAATGACCTAAGAGGTCCATAGAACCTTCGTACAAAGTTAACTTAAACATTTTTTGCAAGGTTGAAGCTGTATTTAATAATTAACATCCCCACTATATAACACTTCACTGTTTACATTTTTGAGAGTATTGAATGTATTAGATCACTGTTTTATCCATTGTTGAATTCAGTCTGTTGAATTGGATCAAATTCCTTATTGGAAGAAACATTTACAAGTTTACGAATCATGCAGCAATTATTCATTTATTTATTTAAACACTTACAAACGCACAGCAGGTACTCATACAGCAAAACGAAAAAAAAACTACAAAATATACATCAAACAAGTTGAAAACAAAAGTAACATTCGACAAAATATTACAACATTGACCAGGAAATATTTCGATTTCTCAATTAGAATTGGTATTCGAAATCGGACTCTTAATATATTTGTCACTAATATTCAATAAATATATACCACATTTTTCATTAACGGCGTTCGCTTCATACAACATTCTATTCACAGGTGAAGAGTTCAAGGAAAACTATAAAAAACTCAAAGAATTGTGAGAAGACGCAGAAAATAGTCCTTTCAGGAATTAATCTGTGTGCGAGAAGTTTCAGTTTTCGACTTTTCGTCCCTTATGCTGATGTCGGTATCAAGAACTGCTACCCAGAGATATCAATCAATACAGCATTCGAACCAATCGAATCTCCTATGATTTGACCAGCCAAACTACAATAGGAGTATTTCCTATAACAGTAACTCGAGCGAGGATCAGGCAATCGGAGTCAGCATTATTGTTGTTCGTAAACTGTTCAACAAGTTGAAATGTTGTTTCGATAAATATGTCTATCAATTCTTGATAATGATTACAGCATAGTACTCGAATACTGAAACATATCGCACATGGATAATTTTATATTCTGCAGCTTCCGCGGTAATATCCATTCCAACAATTGTGGGGTGGTTCGAGAAACGTCTGAAACGCCAACATCATCTATACATCTACATCTACTACAAAAACAAAACGAGGACCGAAATGACAATCGCTCTCTATAATTGGCAATTGTCAAGTCGAAGGAAGTGTTACCCAATGATCTGTTTCGATCGCAGCAGAGACGCGAACTCTGCCACCTTCCCTGTCATGAGGCAGAGGGCAAGAGTGAAATTTCAGACTAGCCGCTTCTAAAACTTTCTATCTAACGCCTGAAAATCGTGCCATATTCCGCGAGATGAACGGAATTAATGGTAGCCGAGCAATTCTTTGATCGGCCTTGGGCAATCACGACAGCACTGGTGTTCATTAAAGTTAATATCTAATTCATTTAAAACACTGTAATTTCCAACGGTAATATCATAATTTGTCGTCCTTTATTATAGCTATTTATTTTTGTCTTATTTATCGAGGGATCATTACTCAAAAATCACTGTGGTTACCTCATTATCTCGAAAATTGAGTAATCACAACGGCATTTGTTGATACTTGGCTTTGCGAAATCACTTGCTCCATTCCTTGATTGATGATTATAGATGCCCTCGTTGTAATGAAATTTTGTAACTCCTTGGGGGGTTCAAACATGAGAAATCAATTTCGGGATGTTGCGTATGTTATTTTTCTGATATCTGCGTGCCCTGATTGAATAAACTGCACTAAAATTGTTTTTTTTTTATTTTCCTCGATTTTCAACATGAAAATTTACTGAATCTTTGGTTAGAAATGTGTGTAACAAACTTAATATACATTACAGCTTGACGAATATGATGGCTATTTCGGAAATAATCACTGAAAAGCAGTATGCTATAACATGGTTTCTTTTTACTGTATTATAATTGACAGGTGATATGGTTTAGATTCAACACTTTTCATTGATTTGGATACGCCTGAAAAAAGTATATTAATATGCGCCTCGAACCCAATGTGCTACTACTCTGACCAATCTGATGCATCTAGGGCATCGTCACTATTATTCAGGTGTGTATGCGTTTTTTTTTCTCTGACTGGCTTCATTAGATAACGAAAGTTCGATGAGAAATGTAATCAATCGAAATCAAACGAAAATTGTGAATATTCATCTGCTTAATCTGTCTCCCAAAAGATTCATGTCTTCCCTAGACGCTCTACAAAAAATGGTTCCCTTTTCGGGCCGTCTCACCACTCTTCTGCATCGATATCACACTGTAGTCGTTTTAAGTGCAGCACCTTCATTATTCTGGTGGTTGGCAGAGGTGATTAACTTTTTTACTACACCTTAATTCATCAAACAGTTAAAGTTGGAGCATATACCAGAGACACGAAATATTGTGAAAAAAATCCAAATCTTCCACCACAAAAGCTTCATGTCTGCCCAACGTACCCTATCAAAATAGCTCTGATTCTTCTGTTCCACTACTGTATCACAACGAATATATATCGGTGTGGCCTTCAGGGTGTGCATCACCTTATTCATTTGGTGTTTGGAATCAGTAATTCATCCCTTCAGTCCCTACATGTATTCAGTGAGGTTTCATAAAGTGTGCAGCAAATGGGATATTTTCTCAAATATTTGTACAACCGAAATTTAGATATCGCCAAAAGTTATGGCGTGTTCGATAACCATCTTAAATGCACATGAATTGGCTTCTGATCAAATAGTATGGACTGGAAGAGAAACATTATTAAATTTGTTCAAAAATAAAGTACCCCCATTAAAATAATATAGGATAATTTCATGAAAAAAAGTTGTTAACAAATTCTCGAATATGAAGGCCTAGCCTGAAACTCGAAAAAGCAAATTTTGTTTTTTTTTTATTTATCCACGAATGATTATTAAAAACTCTGACTGGTACTCATCAAACATAGCTATAACCAAATCACTTTCGAACAATTTTCATCTCTGTTGGAACGATATTCAATAACTTGTAGAATTTCGCAATTGACCTCTTCATCATGGCAATAATACTTTGATTTGGTTCCAGCTTTTGATACATACTAATTAGAATTTTGAAAATTGAAAGAAAAAAGAATATTTTTTCAAGTTTCATGCTAAGACTATATATTTGGGCAAAACTTCCATTTCCCAACAACTTTTTTTCATGAAATTATTCTATATTTTTTGAAATGGAGGTACTTTGTTGTTGAATATATTTAATATTTCTTGTTCTGCCCTGTATACTGTTCGACCAGAAGCCAATCTTTATGCATACAAGTGAGTTATTAAACATTCACCATCTTTTGGTGTCATCTGAATTTCGGTTTTATAGCTGATAAATAAGAAAAATTATACACTTTATGGACCTCAATGTATGATCGAGCCATCACCATTCCAGAGGGAATTTTTCCATCGAAACCAAACAAAAATTGTGAAAATGTGCTCTTTAAATCGTCCATTACAAATTGTTTCACTTATGCTCAACGTACCCGATCAAAAAAAGCACTGTGTATTTCCGGTTTTTGCATAGGCTCGCTAATGTATCGCTTTGACATCAAACCGGAGTCGTATTTAGGACAAGGCTGCTTTCTTCCAAGTGTTTGAAAACAGAGATTCATCTGTTTGCTAAACCTCATTTCAATGAACAGTACTACAAGGAGCTAATACTAATCAATGAGGAATATTTCCAACGGAATTTTATCAAATATCATGAAAATGCAGTTTCATCTTTTTTCCCGCCAAACAGCTTCACATCTGCTAAATGTGGAGAACAACCAAAAATTGCACTTTTTCTCCCCAGTTTTTTTGTCTTGCCACTGTACCGCCCTGACTCGATTTTTTATGAAAACACCGCTATTACTCAGGTATTTGAAAGCAGAGATTCATCTCCTCGCCTAAACTATTGGACAATATTAGAACCAATGCCAATTCGGCAGGAAATCTTATCAACCGAATTGAATAAAAAATTGTGACAATATTCTCTTTAAGCCTTTCACCCTGAAAACTTCATGTCTGCCCAACGTACCGTAGCGAAAATATCACTGTTTTTTCAGTGCCGCCACTGTACAACAGGACAGAGCTCACACCGGAGTCGTATTTAGGGCATCGCCGCAATTAATCAGGTGTATGGAAGCGGTGCCGCATCTCTGCGCTCGTCTACCCATGTTACCCGTGATCGATGGGACCATTACCGGGCGAAAAGGCCCTCCTTCATGCCGACACTATCGTCTCCGGGACGATTTCATACCATATTCGCCTCGGGTTCACCATCATTCGCCGCGCTATCTGATTGTTTCGAGAACTATTAGCTGATTATTCTCTTCGGGATGTGAACAAATTACGGCGAGCATGAGCATCCGCGTCGATGAATCGCAGCGAGCCCTGGACATGCTCGGAGATTTTTGTTGACGAGGGCGAAAGTTGAACGATGTTTATGCAGTAGAACAAGGCAGGCTGAACAGGGCATGGAACTCTGTGAGCAAAAAAGCAAAGAGATAGCGATTTGCTCAGAAAGTTCTCAATAAATTTCGTGTTGGTACCCATTTGAGAATCAGCAACATCTGTCCAAATCGCTAGAAACTCTCTATCGTTTTATTTCTTTTTCGAGCTATTGATCATTTCTGGAAAAGCAAATTCGAAGAATTGCAATTATCAATAATTGTTCGAAAAGGACCCAAGTAGCACATCATATTGAATGAATTTCGAATTCAGGTTGATCCATTATATGTACATCATAATATTGAGAAAACGATATTTCAATATGAATATTGGTTCAATATTGACAATGAATTTCAACTGCATTTTCTAAGGTTCAATATTGAAAAATATATGGGTTTGAAAACTTATTAGCAATATCAGAATTACCATATCAGGTGATAATGAATAATATCAGTGGTAGAAGTCCATTGTATCTCAAAGTGGAGTGTAGTAGATTTAAGATGCAGAAAAACTCAAAGTCAAATTGTGGAGACGACTTTGAGTTTTTCTGCATCTTAAATTGAATAATATCAGTTTAACAACATAGATATTTCAATATTGTCTGCGTATTTTGTATATTCGAGGTGTCATATTGGCATAATACTGCAATATTAGATATGCGAATTCTGATATTGCTTGAATATTGTTTTCACAGAAAAATGAAAATATTCAAATAGTCATTTTCGAATCACAACCTGAAAGGGGTATCGGGATTTTCAGAGTGATCACTTAGTGTATTCAAAGATGTATCAATATTGGTAACGCAATATTCATGATTTCCTTGAAAAATTGGAAAAATTGGAATATCGACATGTGGTGAATTTCAATTACAAAAATTACGTCCAGAACTTATTGCACAGCAAGTTTGATATTCCTAACTCCATCATAATAGACAGTGATCCTTCAGTTTTTTTTAAATATATTTTTATTGTTACTAAAGTTTTTAACATTTGAATGTTGTCTCGAACATATCTAACTTGAAGTTACTACATCTATACCACCCAACTCCTACTTGAAAACAAGTCTCTCCGTCCCGTAGAGAGCTTTTAGTGGTCGATAATGATATTTCCATAGTGAAGGTCGTGAGTTCAAGCAGAGTTTTTTCCAGGTTATTATTCGGTAAGTAACATGTGAATGAGTGAAATTTTCAAGTTGACTATTTGGTAAAAAAGGCAATGAATAATTCCGAAT
The DNA here is from genome assembly GCA_032362365.1 of Zygogramma bicolorata. Classification (NCBI taxonomy): domain Eukaryota; kingdom Metazoa; phylum Arthropoda; class Insecta; order Coleoptera; family Chrysomelidae; genus Zygogramma; species Zygogramma bicolorata. The sequence continues at coordinate 105,941 of JAVJAQ010002272.1, forward strand.
ATGAAAACTAAGAATTATTGAGTGACATAAATGGAATATCTCTTTTTTGTCGATATATCATTAACAATATTTTACGAATATAGTCAAAACGATATATCGTTACATTGTTTTCGAATATTGATCTAATATCGCCGAATGTTCACATTTTTTGTGGCCAATATGATATTTGCAATATAAGGTTTATATTCCCGTAATATTGAACCAATATTGGTCTAATATGTTTGTGCTCCTTGGACACTTGAACAGTTGCATGTACGGTTTCCACTATAGAGAGGTTCACCAAACAGTGACACCTGTTTCGCTGTCAATAGTTTCTATGCGAATAACCAATTAATTGAAGGACGAAAAATTATCCGTTCGAAAAAAAAAATCAGTTTGAACAATTCACCAAATAACTGGATTTCAAGAAATTTTCGTTTCGAGAAACGCTGGGGGAAAACTGGACGAGTATTGTCTGACTATTTGAAACACTCCGTACAGCAAACCAGAACAGACCTAGTGAGTATGTAATAAGACCCGAACCGTCAGGCATTCAGAACCTGTAACCATCAATATACTCGTATCAACCAAAATAAATATGAATTTGAACTGTTGCGAAATAAATAGACAAACGTACATTCACGAATACAATGGGAGTAAAACAAGGTAGGTACCCATCAAATATTCATACTTCCGAAGTACATGTAACTTGATTGTTTCAGTAAGAGCAAGAGTAAGAGGATTCCAACGAGACTAAAGTTTCATAGAGAATTTTCGATTTCTCACATTACTTTATTAATTCTTTGTCAGTATATCCACATATGCGCGTTGTGCAGTTATTCTCCCTAAAATACATTCGACGGATAAATACATTATCACAAAATTCATTATTTTTCCTGCAGCAATCAATTCTCGACCAAGGGATTTTTTTACTACTACAATTCTCTTCTTTCATACCCCTGAGTATATAACTGACCGGACACGATGAGCTTTTCTGTGTGCGCTTCTGGTAGCAGCCACCGTGCTGTGCGCTTATTATTGCTGATACAGATGCAAATACCTGATTGCAACCTGATCTCATTTAAAAGGACAAAACGAGTTCGTGTTACCAACAGCGGAATAAATACAAGATGGCAAAATTCATGTAACTGCAAAATGTCCAGAGTTCAGATGAAAACTGTTAGATATACCCGGTGTTTATTGCTGCCCGGTGTAATTGTTACTGCGAGTAACGAATCTCGCACAATTGGCACAAGAACAATGAAATCGCTATGCTGAAGCTGAATTGTATTTCATTTATCGCACTAGTTCATTTGTAGTTGAACTGAGTATTGCCTTATATTGAAATTATGGGCTATTGAAATGCACGTAAAAATAATGCGAAATCAATTAATTTGAGATTAGTAGCGTATATAAGCTGAAAAATAATTTTTCCATAATCTAAGTTGTTTGAAACTTGCACCCACGCTCAATTGCACTCACGCTTACTTTCACTCCTACGCTCGCAAAATCATCAAAAATCTGGTTTTTGAAAGCCCTATTAGTCCGAACTGTACATATAATTTCTTGTGTGCAGGGAGACTTTTGTTGAAGATGCCGAAACCTTATTGTTCTGGAAAATCCAAAAGAATGCTTCAGTTAAACATCCATTTTTATCAAAATCTATACGATGTGGGATTTCAGTAAAAGCAAAAATCACCCTTATTTTCCATCGAAATATATCGTATTGAGAGATTAAGTTCTATAATTCTACATACGGAAGACTCTTTGATGATGAATAGATGTGCCGCAATTGTCTGTAACTAAATTATTTTCTTCACATCAACGCCTCAAACCTTTCAGATTCAACACACACATAAAGGTAATAAGTTAAATCCTATTGATGTGTGCCTCAATTGACAACATGATTATTAATTAATATTCTGGTCTAATGTGAAAATTGTGAAACGAGGCGTGCCGAGATTTAAAATTGAAATATCCATATAGTGTGATTCAAATGTCGAAAAATTACATGGAGAATTTTTCACACAGCAAATTTCACATTTGAACCAATCTAAATACAGAATCGTAATATTTCACGTCGAGTCATTACCGTATACCTAATTATATCAACAAGAGAGTAAAGAGATAAAGAGAGTAAAAGTAATGATAAAAATCATTTGTGAAGGAACAAACATAAAAACAGTCATAAGAAAATATATCTGCGCATGGCTACAGTTCTGACTATAACTCATTCTGACAAAATGATATTATTACATGTTAAAAACCCGCAAAGAGTTTGCTTATCAGATTGAAAATAAATATGAATTCAATAAATATTGAAATGGAGAAGGATTTTAATAATAACAGTGTTTGAATTTCAGTACCCGTATTGAAATGATAAACGACGTCAGAGAATTGGGAAAATAACTACTAACCCGTATATTTATTAGGAAATGGGAAGTTATAAAAAGTAAAAATGGTTCTTACATATCTAGTAGTTAGTAGTAGTAGTTATCTAGTAATACTATTTGAAACTACATTTTTCTATATAAATATTCAAATTCACACGAAAAGGAAACACGGTGATGTACGAAGAACACCTCGTGAATCAAGGGAAGTTTGTAACCCTCAGGAAAAATCTCCTTCGGCAAGGAGTTCCTAAGTTCAGCTATTCCAATGGAAAATGATCCCTGAGCAAGAGAGGTTCGACATGTCACCAAGCCCACAACAAAGGGTTAGAAATTTTGCACTTGTCGGGTTATTCGTGTCGATATTCCCAAGGGTGGAACGATTGCCGAAAATTCAGAAGAGCACCGACCATGAAAATATCTATAGAAGAGAGACAACTCTCCTACCATTCCTACCATGCTCCAACGAAGTGAGCTAGTCTGTCAGAGAAGGAACACCAACAAGACGAATTGCCTTTCTCTAATAGAATCAAGAAGCTTCAATGAATGTTTCGGTGCCGAGCCCCACACATAAGAACTATATATATATATTCCAAGAGAGGTCGTATCTGTGCCTTGTAGATCATTATAAGTTGACGAAAAGTGAAGTATTTGTTCGCACGGAATAGAAACATTCTGGGAAACACTTTTTGCGGTCGATTTCACATGGTTTCACCTTTATAGATTATTACTGATTGTAATTTTTAGTATCGAGATACTTGATTTCGTAGGAATAGTTACTTCCGACTTCTGAATATTAGATAAAGATAGATCGGTTTTCTTTAAGAAGAGACATGCCTGGGTTTTCTCAGCATTAAATTCCACCAAGTTCCTGTAACCCTATTCTATTATTTCAGCCAAGTCATCGTTCATACTATTGGCGGTAATGCCTCTCTGAATTTTTGTTTCTCGTACTGATATGGAGACTCTGGAAGGGAAACTAGTATGAAGATTACTATCGTCCGAAACTATGCACTGAACAAGATGTTTTCTTCAGCAAATCATTGATGTGGAGCAGAAACGAAGTAGGCACCAGAGCTGAATCCTGTGGAACACTGGCAGTCATTAAGAAAATATCAGACGAAACTTCACCAACAACCACATATAAAGACCTATCAGACAAGAAACACTTCAACAAAACACGCAATTGAGGAGGTGATTTATGAGACAGTTCTCCAATACTAAGTATATCCTTACTTTAAAAAAAGTGAGCGTCGTGAAAAAGGCGCTTGTGAATTTGGAGATTGTGATTTCAACCTACACCAGTCATTTTTCGAGGGTATTATTCGGTTAGTACATGACGTCGGGTAAGGGCTAGGTTCTAGAGATTGGATGAAACGAATAACAAGTGATGATTTTCGAATGAGAATTGATAAAAAAGGTAAACTCAAATTTTGGATTGAGGTGACCTTTACTTGGAAATCCATAGTTATTACGCTATAAGGTAGACACGATTAAATTTCCACAAAAATGTATTGTCTTCGCGACAGTGTTTAGAAACATTCGCTTGATAAAGATACAGTGTATCGAAACATGTCGCGAAGACAATAAATTTTGTGGAAATTTAATCGTGTCTACCTTATAGCGTAAACTCAAATGTATATTACTGAATGTCACGAATTCCTGACTGAAACATTATTTACATTATCATTATCGTACCAATATATATAAATAACCTTATATCGTTTTTATAATGATATAATAATATTTTTATTTTTTACAATGTTAAATTTTCAATATTTTCCATAGCAAATATATTAGGAATTAATATTGAAATCTATACAAGTGTAGAAGGGCAGATTTCCAATCTATCCCTAGAAGTTGCTGCGATAATTCAAAAATAGTTCTTTCTTAATGGAACACTTTCAATAAATCAGCAACTATTCGTACATCTCAAATTTGCCCATCAAAAAAATGCAACTAATATTTATCAAAATTTTTATCATTGACGTTTCTGAAATCAAACCGCTTCCGTTACAAAACTTTCACAAATATTCTCTTCTAGGTTAGTTTCAATGTTCGCTTCTCATAAATGTCAGAAATTTTAGTTTTCACATATAGATTCCAATATTAATTCCTATATTCCTGATTGTGGTTGGTTAAGAACCCAAAAAGCTAGAAGAAAGAATCCATCCACCAAAAAATAATGACATTCAAACGGTACCAATATATTAGTTACAATATTAGTTCATGTTTCAGTGATATTGAACAAATATAAGCTCAATATAATGTGTGCTACAATCATATCACCCTGTACCACACATCCGGCTCAAGTTTTCGTCATCTCCGTCAAAGAGAAACAGTTGCTCGAAAACTCTCAAGAACCCAGCAGGTACTCCGCGAATGCTAGCCCCGAAGGGGTCCCTGCAATCAAAAATTGCAAATGACTTTTTTCTCGTCGATTCTTTCATCGGCGATATAATAATATAGTACACATAGTTTTCGAGTGTAACTTGATATTTCTACATGGATAGACACAAAACAATTATTGATATTAATAGGTCTCACACTGTGCATGAGAACACTGCGAGCGGGTATTTGAGATGTCATGCTGATGTGTTATTACGGAATATGGGTAGTCAGGTTCGGTAAAAAACGAGGATACCGGTATACAGAGGGATCAATGCTCAATGATCCCTGTTGGAGTCGATTGCTTCGAACGGAACTACACTGTTGTGTGGCTATAATAGTTTCAGGTGAAACCCAATCATGAATGTCAGCCAAGGTATTACTGATAATGGTCATTAAGACGAATATATTTGATTCTTCCATAAATGAATCATTATAGAACTGTCTTCCCAGCCATATAATCAAGGAATACAATTTTATTTCACCTACAAATTCAAGTTTTGGATTGAGGTGGCCTTTACGTGATGGAAATCCATAGTTATTACGCTATAAGGTAGACACGATTAAATTTCCACAAAATGTATTGTCTTCGCGACATGTTTCGATACACTGTATCTTCATCAAGCGAATGCATTTACACTAAATGTGTTTAAATACATTCGCTTGATGAAGATACAGTGCATCGAAACATGTCGCGAAGACAATAATTTTGTGGAAATTTAATCGTGTCTACCTTATAGCGTAATACAAATTTAAGTCTTTCGGGTGTCTCTATAGAACAGGGATCCTTAAATTCAATTCTAATCGGAATAAACCTGATTGCACATGTTATAATGCACGAGAAATTGTCAAAGATAATAGTATACCGCGAGTCAATAATGATAGCTATTATTCTCGAGGAATTTGTACGAACCGATGAGCCGCGTCACCGGCGAGGGGGTAATATTCAGAGAGAATAATAGTCATTATTAGTAGTACACTCTATTTTGTTTAAGACTGATTTATTTATCATAAATTGATGATTCTTCAGTTTCATTCATGCCGATACAATTACATAAACACTACCTACGCATTTGACACCGACACTTTGGAGTTTGGTTATATCGTTTCCACGGTAACATTCAATTCGAGAAATTTTGTGATGGCACTACAAGAAGGATTGAAGACTATTACTATAAATCCCTAGCCATTATTCCCTAAGGGAATGATATATGGCATTATACTGCAGAAACCATAAGTATAATACTTACATTATGTATTGGTCGTAAATTAATGAACTGAATTCACTCTCAAGTTGATAAAATCAGTTTTTTTGTTTGGTAGTTTTTTTTTCCATATTGCTAGTTTCTTTTCCTCCCACACAAGCTACGCTACACCCCTGGGGTGCTTTTTGTCGTAGTGTTACGAAATGAAACTGTCAAACTTCTCGTTAAACAAACTACAGAGAGTCTCTCTTTTCATTTGATGCTATGTAGCAATATTCTTCAAATGCTATCTTGTTGATCCAAGTTACATGTGATTAACATACGAATTGATTAGTACAAAGAGAACTCAACGCCCGGTACGACAAAGAGGAAGGCGAGTTGTTGTTTCAGATCTAACCTTTCCTCAACTGCCTGATATTAGTGATATTTTGCCTGGCAAGCTAGAAAGAGTGACAGTTGGTAGCATTATGGTACGAACATGATACGCTTGAAGAAGCAATTGTATAGTGAAACATGTGTAGTGGTAACTGTAGTTACACAATGATAAGTTTCGGCCAATTCTCTCAGTTACAGTCAATATTTTCAAGACAATATTACTGTTGACATGTTAATTTTATTGCTTCTGAATCCAGACCTCCCAACTACTACAGTGTCATTGTTTCAAGCTTTCCAAGTATAACAGGACTACAATATGGCAGAATTTTTTCCTGAATGAAGTATTTTGTTACACTTCCAAACCACGTTGTATTTGCCCCACCGTGAACATATGTAATGTGCATTAACGGTTTTTCCTCTGCTCCACTCTCTAGTAGATTGATGAAAGATTAAAATGAATATATACCAGTGATCACGAGAGCATACTTCTTTCAAGTGACCAAGTGATCAAGTGTGTCTTTGTTCATATTATCGGATAATAACGGGGAGAACTGGACATTGGAAGACATTTTTATTCTAGTGGTATATAAGATGGGAGGGAAATAAAATTGCAATAATTGCAGGAGTATAATTGTCAAGTGTAAAAAAAAGTATTTTGTCAGAATGCTGTCGAAAGAAATGTTAAAAAATAGAATTATCCTTGGAAAACCTCAGTTTTTATATTTAGAGCAAGGGAACGATTATTAGCAGAAACAAAGAAATATATAGTTTCATGAACCTGGAGCAACAGTTTCACAAAATCCGGAGAAGAGACATACCTGAGTAATTATTACAAAGAAAGCAAGTGGTTAAAAGTACCTCGATGTCAAATATATGTAAATATATGTTAGAATAAATGATGACAGCCGGTAAGGAGTCAAACAGCGATATAAAAGAAGGTCCAACAAACGATAAACACATCAACACTGTGATAGAAAAGGCCGAAAACTCAAATGAGAGTCTGAAATGAAAAAAACATCAGTGTTTCCAAAATATCTACTTATAAATGCTCGATGAATTATGGCAAAAACAAAACTACAACCGATAGTATATAAAACCTTGTGTGAAGTTGAGAAACTGTCAGTCAAAATTTGTGACACTTTGATAAAATCGAACTCTGCGTACACACTTTCTCATTTTCAGGTTCACACGAAAGTTTGTTTTAGTGTAGCTGACAACATTCCATGTTAAATGACATTGCTTCGAACTTCTATTGTCTATATAATTCAACACTATCCAATCCTATAAAAATATCGTTTGGTTGAGAAAAATGATATGGAAGTTATTATTCAAAATCACTTGAAATAGGTGTGCGATTAAAAACAAAATTATAAAACAACAATAGAGAATCAAAGCAAAATGTTGAGAAAATGAAATGAATTGAGGGAAATAATATGTTCTGTTGAAGTGTTTGTAGTCTTTATTGTGGGGCGGTTTCTAAGCGTGTGATCAAGTCCCAGGAAATGAAGATATTGATGAACAATCAGACGTGATCTCGGTATCGTTGCCAGAATGCAATTGCCTCCCAATCAAAACGTTATTGAAATAGTCAACTTAGAACCTTATTTCATATATCTTATAGATTTTCCAGATTATCAATTGATTTCATTTTTGAATTCATCGAATCAATTCTTTGAGGTCAATTCGATTCCATATTTCTGATTTTTCAAAGTGTCTATTTGATATCCTTTTTATCCTGGATAATTCACTGGAATATTTTATTAATTTGTTTTTGAGTAATTCTCTCTTCCAACTTTTTTTTCCAATTATAACTCTGAGTCAATCTTGTCAACGTAATTTTTGGGAGTGTTGCTATAAATTTCAACAATTTGGACACTGAGAGTAAGAACCCATAATACCACACAAAAAGGGAACCCCTGGAATGCTGATTGATTTCATTAATATAAGATATATGTATAAGATAGTTATCGGAATTATTTTTTCAACCGTTCCAGTTTTCTCAACATACTTGCTGACCACAGAACAATAATTCTAAGGATCGAATGTGATCCGCTGAAAAAATAATAATAATAGTATCAACACTTTCCCATAGATCTCTTTTATGTCGCCGTCCGTTCGATAGTTTATAACACTCTCGCGCTACTTCATCACCGCCCAACGTCTTTCTCACCTCCGGTAATGGCAACACACGATGATAATAATAATAAACATAATAATTGTGTGCGAACAAAATATGTAAGTGCGACCGCGTCTCGAATAAATACGCTAGGCAGAGCCAACGGACACACTCGGCTCTTTGATCTGAAGGTGATATAAACATTGTGAAGTGTCAGTCGGTATCTGCATATGATTACGACTTCATCGATTGAATCTCGCTCATTAATATGTATAGGAATGCTCGCAGACTCGCAGACGTGTAAAGTCCTTTTTGCCTTCTTTCGGCCCATATTTCTTGGATCTCGGAAAGAAATATGATTTATCGGCCGATGGTCGTTGTAAATCGCAGGCGAGTGTTATGTATGCGTTGGAAATGCTTGGGATGTGTTTTCCCTGCGGAGTGTTGGTTTACTGCGATGAGAGGATAATAGGAATTTCGATGGTTTGTCAGCGTGCCAGTATCATTATGTGAAAAATTTATCAATCAGATTCACTAGAAGTACCTAAAATCTTCTGAAAATAAATCAATAGTCAGTTATTCACTGAATGATAGTTTGATATCGATTCTATATTGTGTGAAAAATTTCAAATCATAATTGGAATTTCAGTGAAGAAGAAAACAAGGCGAATAGAATATATGTAATATCACATAATCCACACATCTTAGTATCTAGGTTTACAATTCGTTCAAACATGTATTCCGTTCAAAATATTGAAGAAACAAAAAACTTTAAAAAAAAATCCGTTGTTTGCGAAGTTTCAATAGTTGTACGAATTGTTGATTTCGACACAACCTACTTCGAACTAAATTACTCAATTTTTCTATTTTGCATTGAATAATGTAGTTCAACTGCCGGCAACATGTTGCGATCTTTTGATCAATTTTGTTTCGACAGCATTTCTGCAGAACAAGTCAAAAAACTGGATTCTGTGCTACGCCACTGGAGTAAATTTATGTTGTACATTGGCATATTATAAAAATTTCTAACACTTTCCCATTTGATGTACGACTATTGAGTCGACTAAATTGTGTGAATATTCGAGATTTGCCAAGCAGAAAACTCAGCTATTTATTTGTATCTGATTGTATTTCAGCTCCTTTTCAGTCCCAGCGTTAGTATTTTCAATATACACACCTGGTACACCTCGGGTTGTACTAGGGCTATTTGTAGATTTAACAAAAGCTTCTGATTGTGTTAATCATAATGCTATTTTGAAGAAACTGAACAGGTATGGAGTGGAAGAGGTTCTCTGGACTGGTTCACC